>OX393558.1:4839336-5253196 GCA_947650365.1 Chamaelirium japonicum
GCTGTTACTGTAGCGGCTACAGTAACAGCGAAATGTGATTCGGACCGTTCGATTCCCCCCAAACTTTTCGATCGAACGGCCCGTAACACATTTCGCTGTTACTGTAGCGGCTACAGTAACAGCGATATGTGTTTCTGGCCACTCGATTCCCATCAAACTGGATGATCGAACGGCTCGCAACACATTTCGCTGTTACTGTAGCCGCTACAGTAACAGCGAAATGTGCAGCGGCCGCTCGATCGGACAGTTGGGTGGGATCAGACGGTTGCTGTTCGGTGCGGTGCGGTGCGGTGTAGGCTGTGCGGTGCGGTGCGGGAGCGGGAGCGGGAATTAGGCCGGGCCGTTTGATCGGTTTCGATCGGACGGCTCTCAGTGCGCAGCGCATTTGGGTTCGGCAGCGCACAGCGCAACCAAGCATTCCTCTATATATATATATATATATATATATATATATATATACACACGCGCGCGCATCTGTCAATCGACAAAATTATAGTAACCACATAAATATGTATAATCATTGCAGCGATGTGCTACCTATAGTTGGACAGTTGCACCTTATTTTTTAAGGGGTAGTTTGGCATAAGTCCTTTTTGAGAGATGACTGTTAGTTGCAGGACACAGTAATTTTGAAATATAGCTCAAGTCCCTCCCGCTTGCGCCCCCCCCCCCCCCCCCTCACCGCCGCTGTTGAACCCAACCGAACCCCCGCCCCCCCCTCCCCCGTCGCCTCCGGACCTAACCAAACCCCCTGCCCCCCCCCCCCCCCCCCCCCTCTCTCTCTCTCTCTCTCTCTCTCTCTCTCTCTCTCTCTCTCTCTCTCTCTCTCCCGGCGCCGCCGGACCTAACCGAACCCCCCTCCCCCCCCGGACCTAATCTTCAAGCCATGGGATGAACCCTAGACTTACCCGGCTACCCCTAGACCTAACCCTAGGCGAGGTCGTCAAAGTCAAGGTCAAAGTTGTGGTCGGGGTCGCCAGAGGTCGCCAGAGTTGCTCGGGGTCGCCCGGGGTCGTCGGGGTCGAGCGCTGGGGTTGAGCTCGGGAGATTGGGAGAAGACAGGGAAGGGACCTTAGCTAATATAGCAAATTATTGTGTCCTGCAACTAATATTGCAAAATAGTTAAGGACCTATACCTAATTCCCTCTTTTTTAAACCTAGTGTCTTATCCTTGCCAAAATGGTTCGAAATGAGCAAGTCTAATAGAACAATGTTTCTAATAGGCATATCATCGAGCAACTTGCGATCATCGGCCAAGTAATCTAATAGGCACGTCATCGAGCAACTTGCGAGCATCGGCCAAGTGATTCAAAAAATTGATAGTTTGATAAAATCTTCTTTATTATATCAGAAAGTAAGAATTAAAAATCCCAAGTAATAATAGGGAAAAAAAAATTGGCGGGTTATACAGATAGGTAGAACTACTAATCACTGCCTTTCATCCAGATCGGCCCATCTTGAAGTGGCATTGATCACAACCGTCTGTTTGCACCCAGAACCAAATGGTACTTGATCAGGAAAAGTGACACGTCAGGATGGATCCATCTGGATGGAATGGGGATGGTTGACTAGCATTGCTCTTCCTTTAAACACCGAAGCCCGGAGCCAATCCAAAAATAAAAATAAAAAGGCCGGAGCCCATGATATCTGGGGCTGGGACTTGGGCGGGTTGAAGAGTCTGCTCATGCCCAACCTGACTTTCACAAATCTTAACCCGTTTTGCCCATGGAACCCAGGGAACCATGGAAGCCCAACCCTTGCTTTCCCATTCTAGTTGCTTAGGCTCGGGTTGCCCAATTTGCAAAATAATAGGAGGATTGGACAGGTTGCCCAATAGAAATGCTTGTGCACATAAATAGATTGAAAAAAAAACCAAACAAAATTTTGAATTGGATAAAAAAAATCTTTGAATTATATAACCAAAACATAAAGTCCAACCCATATCCTCACATATTTCAATCGAATTCTTAGCATTCAACATCAAACAGACAGTCTTTGATTTCCATAAAAAAAATTACCAAAGCATTCAACATTAGTGTGCCACTTTCTTGGGTTGAGAAGATCGGTACCCAAATCCATCCAAATTGAAATCGGAATGATCCTTTTTTGTCCAAATATGTCCAAGTTTTTGTCCATTGTTCGGGTTGGGCGGGTCGGGTTCAGATTAGACCCGTCCAAGTCCCATCCCTAATTATATCTCTCTTTAGTGTGATGGTAAATAACATTTTTTTATCATATTTAGCTAACTGCATAACTCCTTGGCCCTCGGGCAGTTCAAGGGGTATTAAGTTCAGCTTTATAATGCAAGGCAGTAAAGTGAAACTTTTTCTGGTAACATACAGAAATCAATTACAAAGAAGCATATAGACACCCATATTAGTGTTCATCCAAAAGAGTTAATATATGCAAACTGTTATGAGATCGATGGATCATGTGGATGTCCATCGTCCGATCCTTTTCTGAAATTAGGATTTTTTTTATGATTATTTAGATCCTAAGTTTATTCATCATATAAATAATATAGATCCTAAGTTTATTTATCATATAAATAATATATAGCTGCAATTTTTGATTTTTTTTTTTTCCGTCTCACAACACGATATCAGCACGAGTTCTACGAGCCCCGGCCCAAGAAAGAGGGACGACCGTTCGGCGCGAACAACGCAGTACAAAAACACCCGGCCCATCGTGACGACGAGCATCCCGGCACGGCAAACTTAGTGATGGCAAGCTTCGCGACCTCGAGCAACAAATCCCTTGTGCCAACGATCTCAGCCCTGCCCGACCAAACAAGGTACACTTGAGAACACCCCCATCTCATACGTCGTACCACCCGGTCGGAGACCTTTCCGACCGTGCCCGAACCCGCGGCAACCTCCCACACAACCAGCGGCAGCGGCTCACACCACACGACCGGCAGCGCCCTGTACGACCGTCGGGCTCCGGAAGAATCCATCGGACCCCAGGCGATGGCCGGCACGGCGGCACATGTGATTGGCGGTGACCAGTGCGCGTAACTGGAGGTGGCTGTTGCGCATTAGAGGTGGCGCCGGCGCAAGTGAGAGGCGACGGCGTGATCGCATGAGCTTTGGTGGCAGTTTTTTACTTGGTTTTCCGGATCTAATCGGGAAGAAGAAGATGAATAGTATTTCTTATTGGGTTCTAAAACCCATACCGACTGCACCTAATACCAGACCCGGTTTTTATTCCAAACAAGAACCCATAACCCGATCAACCATTATGGTAAACCTGATTTCGACCCGACTGGATCCAGTTTTTTTTAGGTTAAACCAGGCTAGGCCCAGCCAAACCTGGCTCTAACCCAGACCAGGCCCAGCCCAGGCCAGACCTGGCCCGAACCCAGACCTGAACCCAGGCTCAAGCAGGCCCAGATCCAGGCCCGATATGTTTTGAGCCATGATCTGGTGTTTTTTTAATCTGTTTTTTGATCTGGATTGTCTCTTTGATATTGTGATTCTGGGTTCGATCGAGACCCGATCTGATTGATCCAAGTATGGACCCCGACTATTTGGACCGTTTTAGACCCATCGGTACAGTCCAATCTTATAAATTCATTTTATATAATACATGTTAAATATGGACCATCGGACCCCGACTATTTGGACCGTTTTAGACCCATCGGTACAGTCCAATCTTATAAATTCATTTTATATAATACATGTTAAATATGGACCATCGATTTTAGTTATGTGATCGTGGACTCGATCTAGCCTAGATCTAGACGATTCAAATATAGATTTTGGATATTTGGACTCTTCCGGATACACCGGTATAATCCAATTTTATAAACTCAAATTGTTTTATATTTTATCATTGTTTATGATAATACAATTGATAGATATCTTATTTAATTAAATTATTAATGCAATTTTATTTACTGGGCATATCTATGCTTCATAATTCAAAATAGATATATTTCATTTACCTTATATTTCGTTTAATAAAATGGATTAACCTTATTCTGGTTAAATAACAATAGTTTTTACTATTACCAATACGAACATAATCTTGTGTCTTCATCTATAGCCTTGTGTGAGCTTGACTATAGTCAGCCAAGACAATACAAATAGCTACGGATACTTTATAATTAATTTTTTTCTATATAGAGGGTCAGTAGTTCCATATCAGATAGGACTTTAGTGTCTCTAAAATCGTGTTGTTTTAACTAGTTTATCGATTATACAATACTTAGAATTCTTATGTCCCCATATATCAAATATATCTAAATTAGAATTCGAAGCCCATGAAGTCAGTGACAAGAATTATCTAGCCTTACGTCTAGATGTCACTATTCACTTACAATTAAAGAAATTAGAGAATGCAATCGAGGAAGAAAACTAGCTTCCTCTTGAAGAGGAAACTAGGGCAACAATCTTATTACATCATCACTTCCACCATTGACCTCAAAAATGAATACCTAACCGAGGTAGACCCCTGGCCCTATAGAAGTCCCTAAGGGACAAGTATATCACCAGAGAATAGTCATACTCCCAACGACCAAGGATGAGTGGATGAACCTACGATTACAAATCGGTATCAGAATACAACTCAACAATATATGTTCAGTGTAATCTCATGCATAAAATTATATGAAGAACTTATCAATGATAATCAAATGATTGACAAGACACTGTCTACTTTCTACGCCACAAACGTACTTCTATAACAACAGTATTGTGAGCATAAAAAAAAATAAATTTTTTTTGATGCAAAATCATAACTCCAGGCCCACTAGAGCCATGACACTGCCTTAAGCAAATGTCAATGAAGAATATCGCAAATATTGAGGTAGAGGTCATTGTAGAGGAGTCCGTCGTAACTACCCTAGAAGAGATAGGAATCATTGAAGATGTTGTTACCCTTGAAGAGGTAGCTATAGTGATCAAGAAAAATATAACCACCTTGGAAGAGGTGCGTATAATCCATGAAAGGATATAATTTTTAAGAAAGTAAAAGTTTGACGTGACATGCCTCTCCCATAGAAAATCCACAACCTACAAATATACAACAAGAAGCTTGTTATAGGTGTAGAGGCGTAGGTCATTGGTCATGCACCTGTCGTGCATCGAAAGAAATTATGGAATAGTACCAGAATTCCAAAAATACCATGGAGTCAAACATACTGATAAATCTCCTTCCAAAGTGGGTGTGGTGGCATTGGACTTCGAAGGCTTCATCAAGCATATTATTAAGTGATGTAATTAGCATGTGGAGTTTTTCTTTATTTTGAACAATGTAATCAGGGGGAGTGTAGTTCTAAGTACAACATCCTGAAGTATGTCAAGTATCCTGAAGTATATATGCTAGCATCCTAAAGTATGCTAAGCGCACTGTACTCTTTTTTCTTATTGGACTGGTTTTTTCCATAGAATTTTTCTACCAAAAGATTTTAACGAGACAGCATGATGTGCGTTCACCATTGTTCATGTAGAACATTATAATTGGTGGACATTCAAGGGGGGAGTGCTATGAGATCGATGGATCATGTGGTTGTTCACCGTTCGATCCCTTCCTGGAATTAGGATTTTCCCATGGTTACTTGGGCCCTATGTTTATTCACCTTATAAATAATATACAGCCCCAAAGGGAGGGGGTGCGATTTTTGATATCTGTCCTCTCCGTCTCACAACACGAACAAAGTTGCTTACCTTTTCCCCTTTTCCCCCCTTTGAGCTAGGGTTTGAGTTCCGCCCCTCTTGGCCTTCTCGGCCGCTACCGACAACTCCATGGAGGCCAATAGCTCATGGTTGAAGGCTTCCAGGGAGGCCAAGAGCTAGGGTCGGGCTCGGACCAGGCCTAGCTAATCCCGGACCCAGCCCTTACATATATAGATAGGCACGGGCCCTAGCTCTTAAGGGCCTAAAAACCTTCGGCCCTAACCCGGCCCTCTAAGGGCTCGGGCCGGGCCTAGGCCTATCATATGGAGGTTGAAGGCATGATTTTATGAGGTCATTTGGAGCTAAAAAGGTGACATTTTTGTTTGTGCTAATGCAGTGCTTGATGTTGTAACCATCAAATTGGTGAGTGTATCCAAACTGATCGAACTCACTAATCAATGATTATTTTGTAAATGTTGCTTTTCCTCATGCATGATAAACATCAATTTGGTCCATAAATAATGTGGTGAATTTCATCGAGGTCACCGTTAGGTTACATCACACTTCTGAAAACAAAGTTTGGTACTAAACCTGCGCCTTTCATGGCTGCTTTCTCCTCTCAGGGGACTAATACCGTCAACCATGAAATCCTTAGGGCATGTTTGTATTCGGTCAACATGGTAACTAGTAAAGTAAATCAGATAAAAAATTTACTTTGCTGATGTTTGGATTTAAAAAGTTGTAGTAAAGTAAGTGGTAGGAGATTTACTAGTAGACAAAAAGTTTTACTTCGAAATAGCCAAGTAAAACTTTTGATTTACTAGTAAAATGCTCCATTGATCATGCACGTCAGCCAATGGCACAATCGAGAGAGCATCACATGATGATTCAACTATTTGGGAGTGACATGTGGCTTTGCCGGCTGCCGTGCACCGTCGCCGCCGTCAACCACCCCATCGCCCACCAACCCACCGTCCACCACCCCGCCCACCACCACCCCACCGTCCTGTTGGAGATTTTCAAAAACAGTTTGATATTTAAATATTTTAGTTGGGATTCTTTCAACAAATTTGTTGAGGCTTCTTGGCTAGTGAGTGACTAAAAAGGAGGGTGATCATGGGTTCAAACTGGATGATATATCAATTTTGGACAAATAATAAAACTAGTGTCTACGTGGTGAGGTGCTGTGCGATTGAGCGATGTGGTGCGTGTGCGATTGGGCGTTTAGAGACGCATTTTGCACTTCGTATCCATTTGGGCTAACTAGGATCCAAGTCGAGTTGGCGTGACGGTAACAACCTGGAGCAGTTGGATCCAAAGGATACGAGGGATATTGGTTGGGTCCAAAGGGTGCCAGAAACACCGTTCGAGTTAGCGGTTGTGAACCATCTGCCCAAACAGATGCGATGATCCGAATGGGTGGAGCGCCTGCCCGAGATGTTGTAACCATTCGCCCAGACGAATTGGCACCCGATGGCCTGTGAACTATTGCATCTGTTGATTACCAAGGGGTGCCTCGAGCCCTATATAAGCAAGCCCATTTCAGCCCTATCTACAAGTCCGAACTCCGAACCCACTTCTATTTCTTCTATTCTTTATTCTCTGCCAGATAAATCCGTGACATAGATTCCTAATAATGAGTTCTTCACCATTGCTGGGTGCCGTCTCACAAAGGCTGACGTATCCTGTGAGCGATTCGCGAGAGACCCGATAGCAACAAGTGGGCACAAATAACGCTTTAAGGAAAGCGAATTTACGCGATTCAGTCTTTTGATTCATATTGATTTCTCTGTCTCCATGATCCCGGTCCACAAGTTGTCCAACACGTCCATTACCCCGCCCCCCACCACCACCCTATTGCCCACCACCACCACCCCGCCACCACTATTCCCTCGGCCACCACCACCGTCCACCACCCTTGCCGGTCGCCTTGCACCGCCGCCGCCCGTCTGCCACCACCCGTTGCCACTTGCCACCGTGGGGTTAGTGGGAGGTAATGGGTGTGGTAGCCGACAGTGCGATGGCGGGCGACCGGTGGTCGACGAGGGTGGTGGCTGGCTGCGGGTGGTGGATGGTGGCCAACGTGGTAATAACTGCAGGATGTCAGTGACTGGCTGGAGGTTATGGACGACGACGGCAACGAGCGACCGGTAAATTTATTTTTGATTTACTTTGCTGGTCAACCCAAACAGCTGTCCAGAAGTAATAGTTTACTTTACTAGTCAATACAAACAACAAGAAGTAAATCAGATTTACTAGCTGATCTGGGAGATTTACTATACCCACATCCGATTTACTAGTCTTTACTTTGCGGATCCGAAAAACATACAGGCCCTTAAGGTTCACAAATTTTCTAATGCCTATAATTTGAATCTATTTTTTTGTTCTAATCGTGTTTCGATTAACTTACGTATGCTATTTTTTTTGTGGAACATTAGGTGTAACTGATGGAAAAAAAATTATGTGGATCTGGTTTGACCCACTCAAACTTCGCTGTAAGGTAGTGTTTTTAGAACTGAACCGGAGGTTGAATTGAACATGTTTCTAGTTGGTAGCCAATTGGCCGGGCCGAAAAACGCTAAGCCCGGGCCCGACCCTTTGACATATAATGCCCGAGGCTGAGTCGGGCTTTAGAAGGGCTTTTATGGGCAAGGCCTGGCCGGCTGCCCTTCTAGGAGGGCCTAATGGATAGGCCTAGATCTACCCCCCATTCCCTCCTCCTATTCATAGGGGTAGGATTGGAGTCGCGCAGCTGCCTCGTCCTCGGATCTCTGCTTGCGGATCAAAGGTTTCCCTACTGGTTCGCGGGTGGTGTGATGTTCTAGATCCCGGTCAGTGTCCGTCGTGGGATTTTTCAGGCCCTCCTCTTCGCGGTGGTAGATCCCAGCGGTGCGGGGCGACGGTGCCTGGTTCATGGCGATCGAGGATGCGAAGTGACTTTTTGGGTCTGTGTGTAGTCATTTCTTTTACGTTGTGTTTTTCTTTTTCTTTCCACCACCGGAGGTTGGCGTGGTAGCGCTAGAGCCCATTTTCGTCTTCCCGGTAGGTGGGTTTGGTTTCCGCCGGTGTGCGTGGCTTGCAGTGGTGACTCTCCCCACCGGGCCCACCCCCCTGGGTGGTAATGGTGGTGTTGTAAGCCTGGTACCTGTCTTTCTGCCGATGTGCGATGGTTTTTGCTTGCGCCGAGCTGTCGCACCTCCTGGAGGTCCGTTGACCCTCCCTTTGGACTACCAAAATAGAAAACAATAAACTCATCCCACAATGTGTACTAAATCCAATAGAAAATCTGGAGTCCACACAAGAGACGTCTGCAGTACAAGCATGATTGGCTAGCTAAACCCTTGCTGAATTGCTTTGTCGATAAATACAAGAAGAGTAGTGATAGGGGAGTCCCATTCTATAGGCCCCATCAGGAAGCCCCATGAGGTGGCAACCATCAAACGGCTTAACAATTTAATATGAAAAGCAAACCAAAGTTCATATATCTGTTTTGCCCTCAAGAGCAGGATCTATACGCGGTATTCATATGCTCTCATTTGCATCAAAATTTTTAAATAGTATTTTTTGGGAGTTGTGTTTTTCACTTTAAAAAATTCATAACTTCTTGTATACATATCAAAATTTTATAAAATTTGTATTTTTGGAATCTATTCATGGAGTTCTACAAAACTAGACCTATATTGTCTATGAAATTTTAAGAAAAAAATTTGGATATAGGACACCCTAGGGGTGTAAACAAAGCTCATCGGTCCGAACCCTGTCCGAACGTGGTCCAGCCCGGTCAACGGCCTGACTCGGCCTGGCCCGAACACACCATGGGCAGGGCTCGAGCTGCCACCTTGCGCTAATAAAAGTGTCCGAATTTTACAACTATCAAAAACTTAAATGTCACTTTCGAAATCTTGGTTTCACGTTAATTGACTAAATGTCACTTACAAAAGCAAATGTCACGTAAAACTGACACTTATAAAACCAAAAGACATTTTATCGGACACAAACTCAAGATAAAGTGTCTCTTAATTTAGTCAAGAGACCAATTACCGATAAAATATCTTTTAATTTAGTCAAGAGACAAATTACAGATAAAATGTCTCTTAATTTAGTCAAGAGACAAACTATCGAAAATTTAATATTTAGTCAAGAGACACTTTATCAGATATAACTGTCGATAAAATGTCTCTTAAATTTCAATTACTTATGCATCATTTTTATTTGATTTTTTCTTCTCCATAATTCCATAGTAACAATGAATCTAGTTTTGTAGAGCTTGATTAGTAAATTCCAAAAATCAAAATTTTTTATAATTTTGATGAGTATACAAGTTATGACTTTTTTAAAACGAAAAACATATATTCACAAAAAGACAAACAACCAATTCTTTAATCCTTTTAAAAGCTTAAGGTAAGACAAATAAAAGGTGAAAGGGTCATTTGTTGAATTGCCATATCAAGGGGCTTACTTGGGGCCTATAGAAGGTGAGATCTAAATCATTTCTCATACGAGAAAGATGAAAGCCGAAAACTGGGCAAAGCATACGTCTACAATCCTATAGCATAAGAGTTAGAACGGGGAATGTAGGAGGTTGGAGAGGGTAAAGTGAGACCAGGCCATAGTTCAGGGGGTTTTAAATAATTTATTTTAAAAATAAAGCATTAGATTGAAAAATACAAATAAGTATTAGATTGAAAGCACGAATAATTCCACTAGCTCTGAACAATCCTTTGGACTTGGTCTAGTGACTAGCAGAAGATGAGTTCAAATCTCCTCCCGTTCGCAGGCACCAGCCGATGGATCTGATGCACATCACAGCGGCATGCAGGCTGTTGGTATATGATTCACTTCCGAGTCACTTGTCATTGTGAGGCTGTATTGCGCACGGGCCCACCAACAGGGGCCGGACGGATCGGAAGAGATCTGAGCTCGCAGAAGATATGGTTGAAATGTGACCTCAATATATCATGTTGGGGAATCCATGCTCACAAAACGTTTCACACTGCACATTATATACTTCCCACTCAAAGAATGTAGGTGTGAAATGGGATAGTGCCCCCCAACCAGGCCATGAATGCAGCCCCGGTAGTTGTTCAGCTGGTTCCAGAACACATCAATGGCATTACGACACGTGTAAGACAAGAACCACCCACTAGATAAAAGCAAGAGGTTTTTACCGAAATGGCCACCAACTCTCAACTATTGTTGAGAATGGGCCAGGTTGCTTTTGGCTTTACCAAAATGATCACTGAAACTCTTTGGGACCTAACTACCCTTTTACTTTACTACTAAAACCCTAGCTTCCATTTAGTTGCCCTTCACTTCCCTCATTTGGACGGCAGCTTCCTCCACCTCTTTCGACGGCAACTGAGGGACAACCGGCCACCCATTTCAACGGTGATCATCAAATCCCGTGAGTCTTCCTTTACTTCACCTCTTTCGACGGCTCCTACACTTCACCCCCTTTCAACGACTCATATACTTCACCTCCATCCTTTGCGATTTTTTTCATATATGTTTGATTAACTTCTTCATTGTACCATTTGGTTACTTTTGATTTCATTAACAACAACAACCAATCGAGAAAAATGAATGAAATCAACAAAAAGTAGTTGAATATTAACATCACATTTTAGGACGAAAGATGAACGAAAAATGAACGAAATTGATAAAATTGGCTATTCATCATTATAGTTAGGACGAAAAAGGGATGAAATCGACAAAATTAGCTGAATTTATATTATATTGGTCGTGATGAGTCCTACACTTCACCCCCTTTCAACGACTCCTATACTTCACCTCCATGCTTTGCGATTTTTTTCATATATGTTTGATTAACTTCTTCATTGTATTTGATTACTTTATGATTTCATTAACAACAACAACCAATCGAGAAAAAGGAACGAAATCAACAAAAAGTAGTTGAATATTAACAGCACATTTTAGGACGAAAGATAGACGAAAAATGAACGAAATTGATAAAATTGACTATTCATCATTATGGTTAGGACGAAAAAGGGATGAAATCGAAAAAATTAGCTGAATTTATATTATATTGGTCGTGATGAGTCTAGTATGTATTGGTCGTGATGAGTCTAGTATGTATTGGATACGTATGATTAATTTTTGGTATCAAATTTGGTATTGTTGAGTTTTGATATTGTGGTTCTATGCTTAAAATAGTAACATCACATTGTAGGATGAAAAAGTGATGAAATCGATAAAATGATTAATCTTTGATATCAAATTTTATATTGCTGAGTTTTGATATTGTGATTTTATGCTAACAGGGATTTGAAATATGGATTCAACATTACTGATACTTTGTTGTTACGATGGAGAATTGTTATATTTGAAAAAAAAATACGAGTACAGGGGTGGAAGAACTAAAAGTATCATTTTATCTACAAAATCGGATTTTGACTGTCTTCTTCAAGAAATTTATAAGATTACAAATGATAGTCTCAAAGAGTATGAAATCACAATGAAGGTTTTATATCCAAGTACACTTGCATGTCCTCCTGTCGAAATTGTGGATGATAATGATGTTGCAGTATTTATTGCCCATAACATCCGAGCCAATAATAGCAATGTCCCATTGCTGATAAGCAGAGTGCTGAAAAATCCGAGATCTATTGACAGGTCGATTGAAATCGAACCACTCGGTAGTAAGAGGAAGTTGAAAAAACGACACAGGTGTCTCGTAAAACACCTTGTGTAGCTACCCCTCCCGTTGACTTAAAAAATATCTCGACATCATCGGAGCTTCATTGTTCGATATCGTCATCATTCGGTGTTGGAGATTTGCATACGGATGAAAAGATTGATATTAATTATGGTGAGGATTTCAGTTTTGTACCATGCACACTAGATGTCAGTCAACGTATTGAGTACAAGAGTGTGGAGAAACCTGAAGACAACCCTCTATTATTTGACATTGTTATGAATGACAGAAGGTATGAATAATTTTTTCAAATATCTTATGTTGTAATTCTGATGATTAATTAGTTCATGTACTTATATGTTTTTAAATAATATATGCTCAGTAAGGTGAATACAGATGACGATCATAATGGGTCAAGAAGAGATGCAAAATTATCTATAGATCTTAACCAAAAGCCTGCTGGTTGTCATGTATTGGAGGAATTATTCATTGACACTCCTGCGGATATGGTAGTATCTCCAAAGCACACTCAACAGAATAGTCAGCTGAAGGATAAGGATATTATCTGTAAGCAAGAAGGAAGTAAGACTGAAAAACAAAGAAGGAAGAAAGAAGTACCATTGAGACATAGTCAGAAAGAGTGTTTTGCCAGCAGTAGTTGGATGGAAAACGATGAACGTAAGTCTTCAATACCTGATTCGGTTATGGTTTATGAAGACAAATACGTACCTAACGAATTCCCTATTGCTGTTGAAGTAAAAGATGATTATCAACAACTTTATCCTAATCAGATGTTTATAGATAAAGACACATTGATCAAGATGGTACAGAAGAATGCTTTATTTACAAACACTGAGTACAAGGTGATGAAGTCCAGCAAAACAAGATATGCATTAAAATGTAAAAGAGAAAATTGCAGTTGGAGATTACGTGCAAGTAGACAAAAAGGGTGTGATGTTTTCAAGATTACTTTCCTAGGCCTACACAACTGCTCATTGCCGTAGCGTGGAATTGATCATCGACAAGCTACAAGCAAGTTGATATGTGATTTTGTGAAAGCTCGAATAGAAGCACATGTATTATACTCTCCCAAAGCAATTATATGTGATGTGCAACAAGAATTTGGTGTGCAGATCACTTATCGAAAAGCATGGCTGGCAAGGGAGATGACAATTACTCTTTTAAGAGGCTCATACGAGGACTCGTATGTAATTCTTCCAGCATATTGTCATGAAGTTGCACAAAATAATCCTGAAACCATCACTAATATTTTAAGGGAAGGAGACAGATTTAAGGCTGTTTTTATGGCTCTTGGTGCATGTTTACGTAGTTTTCAAAGACAAAATCTAAGACCAGTAATAGCCGTTGACGGATCTCATTTAAAAGGCAAGTACAAAAGTACTTTATTTATTGCAACCACTTTGGATGGAGATAATCATATATTTTCCGTGGCTATTGGGATTGGTGAATCGGAGAACAATGAAAGTTGGAATTGGTTCTTAACACAATTGCGGGACAGCTTGGGTCAAGTTAATGATTTGGTTATTATATCCGACCGACACAAGGCTTTATTGGCTCAAGTTCCTATTGTCTTTTCGGATGCTGTACATGGTTATTGTGCGTTCCATATTTCGCAAAACATGTATGCCAAATTCAAACAACAAAGATTATACTCTTACTTTTATACAGTTGCAAAGGCAACAAGAGAATCAAAGTTTCATCACGTGATGGAAACTATAAAGCACATGAATGAAGATGCACATGACTGGTTACGAGAAATCAAGCCAGCAAAATGAACTACAGTGTATTTCACACGCAGAAGGTATAATATTATAACCACAAACAGTTCTGAAAGTTACAATAGTGTCCTAAAAGATATCAGAGAACTACCCATCACTATGATTTTGGAGCAATATCGGTTAAAGTTCCAGGCTTTATGGTTCAAACGAAGAAATACGGCAACAACTTTGACAACAAAACTAACAAAATGGGCAGAAAATCAGCTAGCCGGAGATATGGATAGAGCTCGTGGCACAGCGTGTCATCCTATTAATCTCGATGAGTATATGGTCAGATCTATACAATATTATGATCATGTAGTTTTAAGCAATCAAAAATACACATGCCGTAAATTTGATGTGATGGCCATGCCATGTTCATATGCATTAGCCGGAATTGCACAGTATAAGATGGATCCTTATCTATTTTGTGCACACTACTATATAGCGGATAACTACAGGGCAACCTATGCAGAATCTATCTATCCAGTTGCTGATAAAAGTGAGTGGAAGACCCCAGAAAGTATTCAATCAGCTAATAAACTAATCCCACCCATTGGAAAAAAAACAACGGAAAGGCCAAAGAAAAAAAGAATTCTCTCACAGGGTGAGGAACGCCGGACTGTCAAATGTGCTAGATGTAAACGTTCTGGACATAATAAAAAATCATGTAACTTTCCTATTATTGCAGAGTAAAGGTATCATTTTTTTTACTTGTTCCCTTTATGACTTTACACATACTTCTTCCAGTCATTATAACATGTCTGACTGAATTATTAAAATCACTATGATTTTGGAGCAATATCAATTAAAACTCAATTAAAATATCAATTAAATTGATTTTGGAGCAATATCAATTTACTTGTTGTTATATATGCATATTATGATATATATTCTTGTTTTTAATTTCTGCATTTTTATTGAACATTTATAAAACTTATTGAATGACATGATTATACAGGTATCGTACCTATGGCAAATAAATACTATGTGGTATTTGTGGGTAGAAGGCCTGGGATTTACTACACTTGGGAGGAATGTCAATGACAAGTTAATGGCTATGGAGGATCTTTGTTAATGGCTATGGAGGAATGTCAACGACAAGTTTACCATTCGGGAGTATGGGTTTTGTATGTTAGGAGCACTTTTGGCTATGATGGTCTTTCTATTTATATTCATTGTAATATGAATGAAGGTGATTGTAATGATATGTGAGGGGGAACTCTATTGTAATGATATTTCTGGAGTATTGCATGTCTCGGATTTTGAAATGTAATGACATATCTTAAGTTTGTAAATGACATATCTTAAGTTTTTGTTTGAATGCATGTCTCGGATCCATGTGGCAAGTGATTCCAAATGGGTTATAAGCGAAGGGTATCAGTTGGAAACTGATCTTATTTGGTATTTCTTCGCATCCTCTATTTGGAGTTCATGGCGCAGGAAAAAAGTGCAAACTGATCTTAGAAGAACATTGGATATCTTCTGCTTCTCCTATTACATAGAGAGAAAATATTATAGAGAGTGGAAATGACATAGAGAGAAGATAAATAATATAGAGAGAGAAATTATAGAAAGAGAAAAATATATTATAGAGACAAAAAAAATTATAGAGACAAAATTATAGAGACAAAATTATAGAGAGAGAAAAAATTATAGAGAGAGAAAAAATTATAGAGAGAGAAAAAATATTATAGAGACAAAAAAATTATAGAGACAAAATTATAGAGAGAAAATATTATAGAGACAAAAAAATTATAGAGACAAAATTATAGAAAGAGAAAAAATTATAGAGAGAGAAAAAATATTATAGAGACAAAAAAATTATAGAGAGCAAAAATTTATAGAGAGATTAAAAAAATTATAGAGAGAAAATTATAGAGAGAGAAAAAAATAATAGAGAGAAAATTATTGAGAGAGAAAAAAATTATAGAAAGAACAATTATAAAGAGAGAAAAAAATTATAGAGAGAGAAAAAATATTATAGAGACAAAAAAATTATAGAGAGCAAAAATTTATAGAGAGATTAAAAAAATTATAGAGAGAAAATTATAGAGAGAGAAAAAAATAATAGAGAGAAAATTATTGAGAGAGAAAAAAATTATAGAGAGAACAATTATAGAGAGAGAAAAAAATTATAAAGAGAGAAAAAATTATAGAGAGAGAAAAAATATTATAGAGACAAAAAAATTATAGAGAGCAAAAATTTATAGAGAGATTAAAAAAATTATAGAGAGAGAAAAAAATAATAGAGAGAAAATTATTGAGAGAGAAAAAATTATAGAGAGAACAATTATAGAGAGAGAAAAAAATTATAGAGAGAGAAAAAATTATAGAGAGAGAAAAAATATTATAGAGACAAAAAAATTATAGAGAGCAAAAATTTATAGAGAGATTAAAAAAATTATAGAGAGAAAATTATAGAGAGAGAAAAAAATAATAGAGAGAAAATTATAAAGAGAGAAAAAAATTATAGAGAGAACAATTATAGAGAGAGAAAAAAATTATAGAGAGAGAAAAAATTATAGAGAGAGAAAAAAATTATAGAGAGAGAAAAAATTATAGAAAGAGAAAAAATTATAGAGAGAGAAAAAATATTATAGAGACAAAAAAATTATAGAGAGCAAAAATTTATAGAGAGATTAAAAAAATTATAGAGAGAAAATTATAGAGAGAGAAAAAAATTATAGATAGAAAATTATAGAGAGAGAAAAAAATTATAGTGAGAAAAAATTATAGAGAGATAAAAATTAGAGTGAACAAAAATTATAGAGAAAGAAAAAATAGAAGAAATTTGTGATTTCGTCCAATTTTTGTCCAACTTTCGTCGACGAAAACTAGAAGAAATTTGTTATTTCGTCCGATATTCGTCACACAGCCAATAGCCACAGTTTCGGCCAGAACTGACTGTGCTTTTTCGACGACGAAAACTAGAAGAAATTTGTTATTTCGTCCGATTTTCGTCACACAGCCAATAGCCATTCTTGGCCAGAACTGACTGTGCTTTTTCGGCGACGAAAACAAGACGAAATTTTTTATTTCGTCAAATTTTCGTCACACAGCCTATAGCCACTCTCGGCCAGAACTGACTGTGTTTTTTCGGCGACGAAAACTAGACAAAATTTGTTATTTCGTCCGATTTTCGTCACACAGGCCATAGCCAGTATGCCAGAACTGACTGTGCTTTTTCGGCGACGAAAACTAGACGAACTTTGTTCTTTCGTCACACAGCCCATAGCCACTCTTGGCCAGAACTGACTGTGCTTTTTCGACGACGAAAACTAGATGAAATTTTTTATTTCGTCCGATTTTCGTCACACAACCAAAAGCCAGTCTCTGGCAGAAATGACTGTGATTTTTTGGGGACGAAAATTAGACGAAAACTAGACGAAAAAGCCAAAAGCTGATTTCGAGAAGGTGACTGTGTGATTTTTCTTCGACGAAACATAGACGAAATTTGTTATTTCGTCCTGATTTCGTCTCACAGCCCAAAGACAGTCTCGGGTAGCCTGACTGTGTGATTTTTCTTCGACGAAACATAGACGAAATTTGTTATTTCGTTCGAATTTCGTCTATATTTTTACAGGTTGTATGGGCAGTCTCTAGCAGGTTTCTCTGTGATGCAAATTACAAACAACTGAATAGATTGCAAACAACTGAATAGATTGCAAATACTGAATAGATTGCAAACAACTGAATAGATTGCAAATACTGAATAGATTGCAAACAACTGAATAGATTGCAAACAGCAAATTACAAATAACTTTGATCCAACTTCCAACAAATTACAAACAACATATCATTCCATTACAAATTCCAACAAATTACAAACAACTTTGATCCAACTTTCAAATCATCGAGTCATTCCTTCAGTCATAGTCCTTCCATTACAAATTACAACAAAGTACAATATATTACAAATTACAAATTCCAACAAATAACAAGTTCTTTGATGCATCGAGTCATCCCAATCGTCATAGCCCTTCAATCTACATATTGATACAAAATTTGATATGCAATTCGCCTTCGAAATGAGGTCATATCAAGCTATAAATTTAAACAATTAGATTGCAAGTGTAATTATTGAATATTATACATGACTGAATATTACATTGCAAACAACTGAATATTATACCTGACTGAAATCGATCTTTTTGTTGCAGCTATAATAATTGGCAAAAGACATCAAAAATAGTCTGGCCATCCAAATAAAACTTGAGACCACTTAAGTGTCTTTGCCACAAATAATGAATGACACTTGGGGAAATCATAGCTCGTGCACCGCGTCTCCAATCAAATAAGAAACCAAAACATTAACTCCTTTTCATCCTATCCATCATATCTGTAGAATTGTTTTTTGTATCCATTGCCTTGAAGTGCTCCTCAATTTCATTAAGGTATTTAATGCTGTTCCTTGCAGAAGTTTTACCAAAATACCTTAATCTATCACTTAGCTCCGTGGCCACTTTCTTTTCTTCAACATTCTCTCCCTTTTCTATCTTTCTTTTCTTTTTCTTTACTTCAATAGTTTGTGTAATCATACCGGACATGTCTCCCTCCATAGAAGCAGAAGCAATGTCCCTATCACTACGTTCACGAGAACGCCCACGACCACGGTTTCTCTTCACCATCTGTAAACAAAATAACAAAGATACAATAAATTAAATGAGGTCTCAATAAAATATCTTTCAGTTTCTAGATTGAACAAAATATCCTTCCATTAGTATTTGTCAACTGACTGTGATTTTTCGGCAATGAAACATAGCCGAAATTTGTAATTTCGTCCAACTTTCGTCATACAGCTCAATGCAAGTCTCGGGCAGAACTGCCAGAATTGACTGTGATTTTTCGGCGACGAAAACTAGATGAAATTTATAAATTCGTCTAATTTTCGTCCTACTTTCGTCACACAGCTCAATGCAAGTCTCGGGCAGAACTGCCAGAACTGACTGTGATTTTTCGGCGACGAAAACTAGATGAAATTTGTTATTTCGTCCGATTTTCGTCACACAGGCCATAGTCAGTCTCGGCCAGAACTGACTGTGCTTTTTCGGCGACGAAAACTAGACGAAATTTGTTATTTCGTCCGATTTTCGTCAAACAGACCATAGCCAGTCTCTGCCAAAACTGACTGTGATTTTTCGGCGACGAAAACTAGACGAAATTTGTTATTTTGTCCGATTTTCGTCAAACAGATCATAGCCAGTCTCTGCCAGAACTGACTGTGATTTTTCGGCGACGAAAACTAGACGAAATTTGTTATTTCGTCCGATTTTCGTCACACAGGCCATAGCCAGTCTCGGCCAGAGCTGACTGTGATTTATCGGCGACGAAAACTAGACGAAATTTGTTATTTCGTCCGATTTTCGTCAAAGAGACCATAGCCAGTCTCTGCCAGAACTGACTGTGATTTTATGGCGACGAAAACTAGACGAAAGTTGGTATTTCGTCTGATTTTCGTCTCACAGTTTAAAGCCACTCCCTGGCAGAAAACTGATTTTCGTCTGATTTTGTTTGCGACGAAAACTAGATTAGAAAATATAGGGCTAAGGATTTGGGTCTATAGAGCATACCTTGGCAATGCAAGCTAAATCCGACGAAGCCTGAAAGACGAAGCCTCAGCGACTGTTGACGTTGACGCCGGTCCGACGAACCCTCGACGACGGTTGATCGTGACAAACCCTCGACGACGAACCCTCGGCGAAACCAAGTTACCCAGCCACGACGACGCAGTCGGTTGAGTTGGAGGTTGTCGGACGCAGCCTCGACGAAGGTTGTTCGTGACGAAAACAAGACGAAAGGCTCGATTTCTCTTAAAACTCGTAAGAAACCAAGTTACCCAGCCGCGATAGGTTTTTACAGTGGTAAGGGTCAATATGTCTTTTTACCTGTTTACTGTCACCGTGCGACCTGTTTCCCACGTGCTGGTGGCCATTTTCGTTCAGATTTCTTGACGGGGTCCATTCTCAACAATAGTTGAGAGTTGGTGGCCATTTCGGTAAAAACCACTAAAAGCAATCAACCCAAAAGGGGGCTCAACCCACTTCATCAGTGCAAGCCTCAGTAGTCAATACCCCCTCTTCGAAAAAACATGAGATGCTATTCAGCCTGAAGCCTTATCGATTCCACTCCGTACTACTGATGTGGCAACGTATAACTGGTGGGATTAAAGATTCAAATATGGCTAGTAAACTTCAGCCACCAATTTTTTGTTACCACATCAATCCTACCGAACGGAATCGAAAAAACTTCACACTGGATAACATTTCTCAAAAAACATAGAAATTTTTTTTGCATACACCCCCCTATCATAGATATTATAAATAGTCCTCATTTTTTAAGTTTTATAAGTAATCCTCATTGTCTCAATTTATGCGGAAAAAAAATCTATAAGTAATTTTTTTGAGCATTTTATCTTTGGACTACTTGATCTTTGTACACATTGTCCCTATAGATCCTCATACATGTTGTCATTGTCCCCTTTCTTCTAGTCATCATTCTTATCTAGTTTGTTTCCTTCTCTCCTTGGCAGAAGGTGATGTGCACAAGCGCCGATGATGGCCAATAGGTAAAATGATCATAAGGTTGTTTATATGATTATTTTTGTAAAAAATAAGATACACGAAAGGGTTATTTGAAAGTTAAAAAATAAGGGAGTTATTTATAATATTGTTATGAAACGGTGGTTGCATCGGATATGGATGCCCACCGGATAAAGACCCCCGGATTCAAGGGATTTAGAGATTTACCCCGTCTCTATCCCTATGGCATATTATGCCTATATATAGGGGCTTTGGTGAATAATAAACAGAGTTTTTTCCAACACGTTATCAGCACGAAAGCTGACGCCCCGGCCGACCCCATCGCAGAAGAGAGATCCGAGAGAGAGAGACCTTCGCGGCTACGACCTGACGACGGCCCTCGCGAGCCATCCGAACCCGACGCAAGAGGGAGAGAGAGAGACCAACACGGCTACGAACGGAGCTTGGCACCGAGACCTGCAACAACCCCATACGGCAAGAGATCTCACCACAAGGTACGCCCACCAAGCACCCCGGACGGTCCGTCACGGTTGAAACCCGACCGGAGACTCAACCCATCAGGCACTTCCAAACAGGAGAGCCATGGCCGACCTCCCCTCTATTCCCCGTTGGGTACGGATCCCATGGACGAGCACCGACGTCGCCGAAGGGCCTAACGGCGTCGGGTATCCATGGAGACCATGTCCATGAGGTCGGATTGGGGCGTAGTGACTCGTACAGATGGCGTTGTGGCGCCGTTACGGTCTGTTCGTCCCATACGATCTGCTCGTTAATGGCAATGGCACACTTTGAAAATTTAATTAACTCTAAGGGTATAATAGTACTTAGATTTGTTAGACTTACTATATCAGGCCCGACCCGATCTGTATATAGAGCAGGCCCGACCCGATCTGTATAAATAGCAAGCCCGACCCGTTTATCACATGCAGGCCCGGCCCGATTGCATAGTACAGACCCGACTGCACACTGCAGGCCCCGCCCAACTGAATTTATACAGACCCGACCCGACTGTATTGTACAGACCCGACCCGATGATATTTAGCACATACCCGACCCGACTGCGTATTGCATATCCAACCCGTCCATTCTTATATGCACTCACATACATTTGATTGAATGTTTTGATATACACTGTTCATTTAAATACTCTTTTGTAAGCCCGATATATAGCCAAATTGTTCAATCCATATATGAATTTTGGGTATCCGAACCATTCCGGAAGCATCGGTACGGTCAGATTTTGCTATTCCATAAACATTGTTTATATATTTAACTGTTTAGCTCCTAAGGTATCAATATGCAATATCTGTTTTATAAATAAGGACAAAATTGTCCTTAATTGCAACAGACTTTACGATGCACTTATATCTTGTGTTTTCTTACATATTCCATGTACATAAGATGATATTTTCTTCATTAAATGTACTTTAGTTAATTAGAACCTTTTAGAAAAGCTTGGCAAGGCGCATGACGGTTACATAGAACCCGCTCTACCTTGGCAAGTGGTTTCTAAAAGGACCCTATTAATACCCAGTATTAATAGGCTTTGTACATGATATGTCAAATTGTTTTCTATAATATATCTCTATATGCACATGTGATGAATATGGTAATCATAGTAATTAATGAATATATGAACATGCGTGCATACATGAATATATAACTATGGTTAAGATAGATATCTTATATCTCGTAGTGTGTATTAATTTTATCATTGTTAGATAAAATGATTTTCACTATTGTCAGTGCCAATACCGAATATTATTTGTTTATGGACATATGTTGACTAGTTAAATGATAATCTTTAACCTCATCCATAGCCTGTGTGTGAGCTCGACCCTTGTCAGCCGAGACAGTACAATGTGGCTATGGATACATCTTAACTAGTAGTTCCATAACGGTTAGAATTTCGATGTTCATAGAATCCGATACTCTTTAATCTATCAATTAACTAGGCTCATATCCCGTCCCCAGATGTCTAACCTTACAAAGTTGGAGTTCGCCGCACTTGATGTCAACGGCAATAATTACTTAGCATGGAGGCTAGATGCTAAGCTCCATCTACAATCAATCAAGTTGGGTAAGGCGATTATAAAGCCTACAGGCACGGAAAGCCTTAGTCCTGAAGACAAGGCTAAAACGACAATCTTTCTGCGTCGTCACCTACATGTAGACCTGAAGAACGAATATTTAACCGTTGAAGACCCTTTAATTCTGTGGGAATCCCTACGGGATAGATATGATCATCAAAGGGCTGTCATCCTCCCAGCAGCGATGAATGAATGGATAAACCTGCGTTACCAAGATTTTAAATCGGTCGCAGAATATAATTCTGCAATGTTTAACATCGTGTCCCGACTTGAGCTATGTGGAGAGCCAGTTACCCAAGGACAGATGATCGATAAGACTCTATCCACCTTCCATGCAACGAACGTCCTACTGCAACAACAATATCAGGAGCGAAACTTCCAGAAAATATCAGATCTGATTTCGGTACTCTTAGTTGCAGAGGAGAACAATAAAGTTCTTATGAAGAATCACAACTCCAGACCAACTGGAGCATTGGCGTTCCCTGAAGCGCATGCCAATGAAGGATACCACAGAGGTAGAGGCAGATGAAGGTTTGGAAGAGGTGGTTGCCATAACCACTCCGGCAGAAGTGGCAGGGGCGACAGAGGTGGCAACCCCAGCAGAGGAGGCTACCGAGGTAGAGGCAGGCGTGGCCACCCCAGCAGAGGTGGACTCAATCCGCAGCAAAATACAAATTTCAAGAAACAAAGTAACAAGCCATGGCACGCAGAACAAGTGACGGAGGACTCTCCTTCTAATAAGTGGCCTACAGATACTTGTTTTAAGTGTGGGCGTGAAGGCCATTGGTCTCGCAACTGTCGTACATCTAAAGAAGAGGTGGCAAACTTTCAAGCATCACAGAAAGCTGAGGGTAATGCAATGTTTGCCCTCGACAATGATGACCTCCTTGAAGATGAACTCAATGAGATGCAAGGAAAAACCAAGCTCACAACTTCTGATTTCTTCAATGACAACTAGGGGGGACATGATATTTTAAGTGATAAACTGCTATCGTTTATTAGAACAGCTGTTTGATTTCTAGTAGTTAATATTTCATTTGCTTGTTAGACTGTCATATCATTTATTTTTATAAGAACAATTATTTGCTTTATTATAGTTGATATTTTGGTTGCTTGATATCTTTTAGATCTCTCTTATTAAATATTTCTTATTTCTTATAGAATCTAAGGGAGACATGTATATTGACTATAGCTGACCTCGCTCGGATTATAGAAGGCTCCGGTAGAGCACACCTAATGTTACTTAATGGAACCCATATCTTTATACAATCTGCCATATACTCTAGTAATTCTAAAAGAAATTTACTTAGTTTCAAAGATATAAGAGTAAATGGGCATCACATAGAAACCCTGAGCGAGGGAAACAATGAATTCTTATGCATAACCTCTAGTGTTGGAAACCAGAAGTTTACTATAGAGAAATTCTCCAATCTATCCTTAGGGATATACGTCACCCACATTGGGATTGTTGAGTCACATAAAAACATGAGCTAACAGCTCAGTACTAATCCAAGACAAATAGTGAGCCAGAAGCTCCATAATCCTATAATTTTTAATATCTGGCATGATTGTTTAGGATATCCTAGGACAATAATGATGAAAACGATCGTAGAAAACTTTTGTGCTCATTCCTTAGCACATTATCAAATATTTAGAACCCTTAACATGTGATATTTTTACCGCAAGATTTGCGGATTGTCACATTGATGAGACAGTCTTCCCGTCGTTAGGGGGAGATAAGAAAGATAATAAATGTCCTGTCCAAGAAGGAACGACGTGAATTATCGTGGAATTCTTCCATTCTGTCTCATTTAGACCCCAGGACTCCCCAATGTAAGCATGACGTTAGGAGAATGACAGTAAATAAGTCTGGCACACGCCAGAAGCGTGGCAGACCTATAGGTTCCAAAGATTTAGCTCCCTAGAAGAGGAGATTAAATAGCATATCACACCATACAGCTCCTAAAGAAGCTGTTCTTAATATAAAGTCTCCTGAAGAGAGGATTCATGACGGTCCGGAAGATGTCATGAATCAAAAATCCAATTTCCCCAAATTAAAGCATATCGCTCCGGAAGAGGTTATGCCCCAGATCCTAGAAGAGACTGGGAAAGAGGTACCGGTACCCAATAATGATGAGATATCTGTGTTCTACACATACTCAGGGGAAATATGAAATATAAAAGAAATAGTCGTTGATGATATATTTTTATATACTACGACAAATGAGATAATGAAGGGTGATGATAATGATACTGAACCATGTAAAATCCCTGAAGGATTTGATTTACCTATACGGTAACCTAGACAGTGATATATATATTAAAATCCCTGAAGGATTTGATTTACCAAACTCCAAATCTAGAAATACGCATTCAATTACATTAAAACGAGCATTGTACGGTCTGAACCAATCCAGAAGATTGTGGTACAATCGGCTCAGTAAATACCTGTCTAGGAAAGGCTATAAAAATGATACTATATGCCCATGCGTATTTATTAAGAAATTCCAGAATGGATTTACAATAGCAGCAGTATATGTAGATGATAAATCTAATAGGATCTCCCGAAGAGATTGAGAAGACTGCTGGCTATCTTAAAAGGAGTTTGAAATGAAAGACCTGGATGAGTCAAATTTTGCCTCGACCTGCAGATCGAACGCAATTAGGATGGGACCTTAGTCCATCAAACAAAATATATTGAAAATCTCCTGAAGAGATTTAATACGGATAAGTGTTATCCACTTGTAAGGTCTTTAGATGTTAACAAAGACCTATACAGGCCTAGAAAAGAAAATGAAGACGTCTTGGGTCCTGAAGTACCCTGGATCCTGAAGTACCCTATTTAAGTGCAATATGTGCAATTATTTATTTATCTCAATGCACTAGATCTGATATTCCATTTTCTGTTAATCTACTTATTAGATATATTTCTGCATCTACACATAGATATTGGAATAGTATAAAGCACATATTTAGATACCTAAAGGGGACATTTGACATTGGTTTATACTATTCATGTAAAAGGACTAACCCAATTGGATATGCAGAATCTGGTTATTTATCTGATCCCCATAAAGGGAGATCACAAATATGTTATGTGTTTCTTAAAAGTAATGCAGCATGCCTAGCTCAAATTCAAAATGGCTTCATCAACGGCGACTCTCCCTGAAATTATTCTGCACCCATGAACTCCAAGAGAATGAAGAGACTATTATAAAGCAGGAGAAGTCAACTTAGAACCTGACAGATCTCTTCACCAAGGCGCTTCCAAAGTCTACATTCCAGAAGTTGGTGCATCAGATTGGCATGAGGAGACTTCACCAACAGAGAATGTGGATTTTATTTTAAATTGATGTATTAACAGGGTGGGAAGTAGCATCTTAAATGTATTAGGGGGAGGGAGTATTTTTTTCTTTTGAAGATTGATGTAAGCAATGCTTGTAATAGAATGTAGGATAAAGATGAGGGGGAGCATCCTGCAGATGCAGATGGAGACATCCTGAAGAATGTCTTTTGCGCATTGTACTCTTTTTCCTGCGATGAGGTTTTTTTTCCCACAGGGTTTTCCCATCGAAAGGTTTTAATGAGGCAGTGTAAGTCGCACCCACTAAGATTCCAGAAGAATCTGAGATTCCAGACGAATCTGTTCCTGAAGAACTATGTTCCTGAAGAACTACGTTCCTGAAGAACGCATTGTACTCTTTTTCCTTCACTAAAGGTTTTGTCCCATTGGGTTTTCCTTAGTAAGGTTTTAACGAGGCAATGTTTTGAAAAATGGGCATCCAAGGGGGAGTGTTATGAAACGGTGGTTGCATCGGATATGGATGCCCACCGGATAAAGACCCCCGGATTCAAGGGATTTAGAGATTTACCCCGTCTCTATCCCTATGGCATATTATGCCTATATATAGGGGCTTTGGTGAATAATAAACAGAGTTTTTTCCAACAAATATTAATATTTGTTAGGAGGTTGTATTAAAACAACTTCAACAACACCCAGTAAGCACAAATTTCCGAGCCCCAAAACCCTTTGCACACTATCCACTTCTGCCCAAAATGCCGAAACCCTGGCTCCCATTCCTTGCCCTACTCCACCTCTCCTACCTCAAAGGCTCAGCTTATATTGGCATTGGCGACGGCGACGGTGTTGGGGTCTGGATCAATGGGAGGGGCATCACCACCACCACCACTCCCCCAGCCATGAACCCACCCCCCACCTCCTCAGATCCCAGCCCCATCAGGCAGTACACGGCCCTTCAGGCCTGGAAATCAGTCATCACAGAGGACCCAAATGGGATCCTCACAACTTGGGTCGGCACCGATGTCTGCAATTACAGAGGGGTTTTCTGCTCGGACCCACCGGAAGCCACGTCCTCCCCATCAACGGCTAGAGTGGTGAGAGGCATCGACCTCAACCATGCCAACCTCAAGGGCGCCCTGGTCGACGACCTCTCCCTCCTCACCCACCTCTCCATCCTCCACCTCAACACCAACCGATTCTCCGGCACGGTCCCGGACTCCTTCACCGAGCTCCGTTTCCTCACCGAGCTCAACCTCAGCAACAACCTCCTCTCCGGCCCCTTCCCCACCACCACAATCCTCATCCCCAACCTCATCTACCTGGACCTCCGGTTCAACGGTCTCTCCGGCGAGCTCCCTGACGAGCTCTTCGAGAGCAACCTCGACGCCATCTTTCTCAACAACAACCAGTTCGATGGTCAGATCCCCATGAGCCTCTGGGCCTCCCCGGCCTCAGTCGTCACCCTCGCCAACAACCGATTATCCGGTTCCGTCCCGGCGGGGTTCGGCTTCATGGGTTCGGGGATCCGGGAGGTCCTCCTCCTCAACAACAGGCTCACCGGCTGCGTGCCGGAGGGGGTCGGGTACCTCCCGGAGGTGGAGGTGCTGGATCTGAGCTACAACTCGCTCACCGGCCACCTCCCAGGATCGCTGTCGTGTCTCCCCGGCGTGGAGGTGCTCAACATCGCGCACAACCAGCTCTCGGGAGAACTGCCGGACCTGTGTGGCATCAGGAGCCTTGCGAACCTCAGCGTGGCCTTCAATTTCTTCTCCGGGTTCGACGAGGACTGCGCGAAGCTCGTCTTTCGGAATGTGGGATTCGGTTTCTCCGGGAACTGCATCCCGGGGAGCCACATGCAGCGGCTGCCGCCGGAGTGCATGGGGGTGCCAGGAGGGGGGCTGAGCTGTTTGAGGATACCGTCGACGAGGCCGGCGGTGTGCAGCAGCGGCAAGGGCTTGGGCCAGGTGGCGGGGTATCGGGGGCGTGGGTACACGTTGCCGGCCTCCACGCCAGGTTCCGTTCCAGATTTGTTTCTTTTGCGGCACGTGCGTCCATATCTTTCACTGTTTCCTGCGACTTTGACTTAAACCGATAAAAGTTCAAATGGTCCGGTTCCGTTAAATCACGACTGAACCGGTGACTACGGTTCTATAATTTCTAGAATCGGGTCCTGATTGTTGGGCCATGGGGTCTGGATCTCCCGACGGATGGAATCGGATCTGGACCGAGCCATAGGCTTTGGTTTGATTCTACGGTTCTAAACTTATAATCCACGATCTACATAATCAAAGATAGATCAACACCTTTTAGAAAAATTCATAGCCACTCAAAAGAGATCGATCGACTCTCATTGACATAGAACACTGAGAATTTACAAAAAGAACATCCAACCAAGACCATAAGGGCTAGAACTGTGTCTAATTATCCAAGAATCAGAATTTTAAACTACATCAAACAACATAACCAAGCAATTAAATGGACAACAATTACTTAACCTTATCCGCTTTCATTAGGTTTCCACTCCCTTCGCCCATAATTCTTTTGGATGACAAGTATGCCAGCCAGTATGGTAGATTATCAATTGGGTTGGGCTAGCCCGATACCTGCTTTTGGTCTGAAAAAAATTTGTCCAAGTTTTATGTGAGCTTGGGCTAGGCTGGGCTGGGCATGGATATGATTTTAAGCCCAAACTTGAGTTTAGGCCGTGTTAAGATCAGCCCGTTTTAGGTCCGAACCCGAAATACTAAGGCTGTAATGGTGTATTAGTTTATTGAACTATCATCTCATTATATTTTGCTTATTTAGAAGATAAAGTTATGCACAAATTGGCTTTTGTGGGAGTTGCTATTTTTTAGAATCTCATAGCCTTTGTTGATCTATATATGCCTACGATTTTATATATGTCACCCATACAAAGATACTAGGTTTTAGTGAAATGGTGACATGTATTGTTACTTATAAATTATAGGAGCATTGTGATTGTTGTGCGGGAAGTTTCCATTAGGGGTGTTCATCGGTTCGGGTTGACCCGCCAAACCGAATCGAACCGGTCTATTTGGTTCGGTTTGGATTGGGTATTTTTGGCCGTTCGGTTTGGTACGTTCAAAAAAAAAAAAACCCGCTATGGTCAGTTCGGTTCTGGGTTGTGAGTTTTTTAATCCGAACCAACCCAACCCGAACCATTGGTATTATAACCTCAGTAGTTACTACTATACAGTGTACAATCTCACTAATATTGTACATTACATGGTGGTGACTGTTGTAGCTCGTGTGTCCTTAACGTGGAATTTCTGTATTAACATTAATAAAGATGACTTTGGTTATTGCTTTAATTAGAATACTACTCTGGTGTATGATAATACTCATATAATAAAAGGACCATAGAGAACACAGTAGGCCACTGAGGCGCATGGAGGATCCATGCTTGGGAGACCCAGTGAACCAGTTCTGTGTATACCTAGAACTAGTTCACAGCTTTGGTGATGCCGGTCGCTTCACCGAGAACAAGCTGTTGGCAGGTAGAGGATGTGGTGAAGTCTCCACCACGGAAACGTGGGATTCCCATTCACCTGACCAAGCACGATGATCGTGTTGAACATGAACCAAGATGATGCACAGTTCAGTGATTCAGATACTGGTGCAGAAACCGTCTTACTACTATAGATAATCCGTCCTTAACCCTGAGGGACCATGTACACTGGGCCAACCAGTTGTGTGGTGCTTTGATGTGCCAACGTGTGCGGACCTTCCATAGTCCAATACCACGGTACGTTGGGTTACCCGGCTGGCGCTTGAGTGACATGTAATCCCTACAAGTTATCCGACGTCCAGTGTTGGATGATGCGTTTTGATGTGTCAATCTGTCCACACAGTTAACCCAGGCCTGGTGGTTGTCAGTATGACTGACGATGTTCCGGATGCTAGGCATAGCATCGGAAGGTGTGTGGTGTTATAAATGACAAGTCATCAAACCCTAGCCCGATGATCGATCGGGATCTGATGGTGCTCCCCACCACCCGAGTCGAATCATGGCACCAGTAATAGGAGGGACTGAGGATTATCGGAGTATAGTAGAGACCAGGGTTACGAGGGAGTAACATAAGTTTAGGATCACAAGATTTCAACTCGCGTCGCACTCTGGGTGGCTACGCAGGTTAATCGGATTAGAACTGCTTAACGAAACTTTCGGTGTGTCACCGGAACAGTTAATCAGGGATCCGGTTGGAGCTAGAGATCCCGAACCCTGAAGGTTCCACCCTGTCGTTGCGTATAGGAATTGTTCCCCGACCTAGTTGGATAAGTTGGATGCAAAGTAGCATGATGGAGCGCAAGCCCGGAGCCTACACATGTGTTACGGACCGTAGGGGTATTTTGGAAAATACTGAAATATGGCTAAGAACATATTGAATATGGATCTTAGAATGAGCGGAATAATTCCATGAGCTTATAGGCAATGACGTAACTCAATTCCGAGTAGTGCACCTCACTCAGTCTCTCTTTTAGTTTTCCACTTTTCGTGAAGGGCGTTTTCGTCCAGGCTTCACGATAGATATTGGAAATCCCTAAAAACCGCCCCCCCTCTATCCTAATTTATCTAGGGCCGGCCCTAGCTTCCTTAAAGCCATGGAAGACCGGCCCTATAAGTAGAATAGGGAGAGGGACGACCGGCCCTATGTGTTTTTCCCTCTCCTCCAAAAATCCGACCCCCCTTTGATCCTCCTTTGTGGTTTTGGCCAAGGAAAAGAGAGGAAGAAGAAGGGAGAAGAAAGAGGAAGGAAGGAGAAGGAAGAAGAGATAAAGAGAAGGATGAAACTTAGCGGCTCGCCATCGGCTTCGCAACGGATTCCTCCGTCGACTCGTAATCCTTGCACTCAGAGACGGGATTTCGAGGATTCTTCAATTCGCAAAGGACAAGGTGCTATCCGACAGTTTCCCTTGTAATTCAAGTACGGTTCTTCATCGTTCCGTTATCTTCGGATCATAGATCCATAGGATATGATGATTCTAAACACCTAACTAGATGCATGCATATCTCCCGTAGATCGTAGTATGCCTCTAGGGTGTCCGCACATATACTAAGATCATAGATTTGCATGTAGATTATTTTGTAGAATTAATTGTAATGAAACATACACCGTATGATCTTCGGATCTTTCTTTTGCTTCCACTGCGACTCCGATAAGCGGATCCAAATCCAACAATTGGTATCAGAGCACACTTTGGTGTATGTTTCATGCATGAATTCGTGAAAACATCATGTGAATATATGATGGTATATGTTTTCGTCAGGGTTCGGCGTAGATCATGCATATGGATTGTGCTATGTATCGTCTTTTTGCAGGTGCCGCGCTAAATAGTAATCTGTGATTGCATGCATCCGGGGGTCGGATCCCGGATTTAAATTTTGCATTGATTATTATTGTGCTTGTGGATTTTAAGGCTCTAGATGGGCGAGGGTGGGGGTTGACCATCCTCGGTTCCCAGGCCATGTTTCTAGGATTGTTTTCTTTTCTTTCTAGCGAAATTATACACGAACGAGCACTTGCTCGGAGCGTGTTAGTTTTTCGGTCACAGGAAGAAGGAGATGATGCTTTATCCACGGTTCGGACAAACGGTACCATGGCGTGCAAAGACTCGGCGAAAGCATGCACGTTGGCGATGATGGGGATCGTCGTCAGAGATCGTGTAGAACGGAAGAGCAGGATATCTTGGCTGTGCTATTCAAGTTCAGGGGTCGGACCCTGGACTTGATTCAGTTTGGATGCTATTTCTGTTGTTTCTCTTTATTTAGTATTTAGAGAACCCCGATGATAAGGTGATTATCTATCTTGCTTGTGAGTTTGTCTCTAGATCAGGCTTAGGGTTAGTACTAAGCTTATGGATTCATCGGTGTCTCTATATGGTTCTAACACGTGCGAATCCGGTGGCTAGCTAAAAGGAAAGGTGATAACCGCCCTCGTGGTAGTTCAGGTAGCCAAGTACTGTGCACCGAGATAGACGCAGTGTTAGATTTGTTTAGAGATAATTAACTAATGTCTTCATAAGAAGTATGATAACCCTAGTGGGATGCTCTTTCCCCACGTGGTCCTAGCGACCAAGTTAGGTTAGGATTTCACTGTGTGATACCAGTTTCTAGATGATGTTTGATGGTAGTATGAACTCATCACGATTTGGTTATGCCACCATTAGGTTGAGGTCCGGCAGAGGTTGTCGGATGTCCCTATTTGGCCAGCATCAAAACCTATAATGAGATGAGGTCTACTATGACATCAGACATCAAATTGTGAACGAGGCGTCATCGTAGTGGGAGTCCTTTCCACGTTGACCTTAGGCTAGGCTCCAGATCTTAGGATTATGGGCAAACTAGTGAAGTATCGGGATCCTTGGAATCTATGTAATGTGATCCTTGCAAGAAAGACGAAAGCTGAGTATTCAAGGTAGGGACTATGATATTTTCCGAGGATACTAATGCTTTGTGGGAAGGTTTGTAATCCTAGTGGGAGCACGGTAGACCAGGGTCTAAGTCTAGGAGGTCGTGACCTATCTAGATATGCATAAAACCTCATAAAGAAGTGACGTGTAAGAGGTTCCCTCCAAAGGGGAGCCCCTGGCCTCCACAATCAACCGGCTAAGGGTCTGGATGGGAGGTACGCAGTTCGATATTCCCACCGGGTGAGAGCTGTGTTTTCTTCTATGCTGGTTCGCCTAGTGGTTTCCTTCGGGACATGGAGGATGCCGGTGGCAATGGGTGACGGTTTTTTCCTGCACCGCGGGAGCCTATGACCCCCCCTGCCGACACCACCTAGATTTGCGGGAAGCATCCGAAAGCTTGTGTGAAGCCGCCGTTGCTGCGCACGCGGGTCACATAAAGCTGGCCAAAAGGAGACTGGGAGGTCTTTCAGTTTGCCATGGGTAATTCTGATGAAGACTGGGTCGTAAAAACCCCGTTGGCAGAAGCGGTTGCATGCTCTCACCGAGATGCTGTCTCCAATTCAAGGCCGATAGTCTCAGTGCTCGAGCCCAGAAAATTTAGATTCCTGGATGTCTTCACATATGGTAGTGAAGACATAGCGGCTGAAGTAAACATTATATATTTCTAAATTCCATTAAATAGATTGTAGTAGACCCTAAATTTTGCTTTAAACCATTGTTTACAGAAATCATGACCAAGCTCGACCCCCTAGCCTCCATACTTATTGATAACAAACTTACGGGACCAAACTACGAGGACTGGAAGCGTAACCTAATGCTCATCCTAAGGGTTGGCAAATACACAATTGCCCTAAGTACCCCTCAACCGGCTATGCCGGGACCAAGCTCAATTGAGGCCCAATTGAAGGAATGGAAAGACTGGCTAGATGCTGATGAGATGTGCAAGTGCTACATAGTGGCAATCTTGCAGACCGTCCTTCAGAAGCAAGTCGAAGACATGACCTTTGCTTCAGACATGATGCTCTACCTAAAGGAAATGTTCGAGGGTCGTAGTCGGGTAACTCGTTACCTGACCATCAAGAAATTGGTGTCCATGAAAATGACAGAGGGGACTTTAGTTCGGGATCATAAGCTGAAAGTGTTTGGCTATGTGAACGAGCTTGGTTCCTTCGATGTTATCTTGGATGCAGTGATCCAGACCGACATTTTTCTCGCGTCTCTGTCAGGAGCGTTTGAGGGCTTCGTTACCAACTTTAACCTTAATCGGTTGGAGATGTCTAACACAGAGCTCCTAGCGGCTCTCCAAGCGACAAAGGACGGGATGAAGGCAGGAGCCCAATCCCTGAACGTGGAGCGGAATTCTTCTCTGAAAGCCAAAGGCAAGTTTCAGAAAAGAAAGTCTAAGAAGCCCGTGAAGATAGGCCAGGTGCAGTTGCAGGTTCCTAAACAGAATGGTCCGGTGAAGCCCAAAGGAAAATGTTTCCGATGCGGCAAGAAGGGGTACTGGAAGGGCGACTGCCGTGCGGCTCCCAAGAAGGCTGAGACAGGTATATCTCAAATACACGTAGTGGAATCCCTTGTAGCATCCAGTTGTTCTCCAGTTTCATGGAATGTGGATTCTGGTTCCACTAACCATGCTTGCAATAATTTGCAGAGGTTCAAGGAGAGAAGAAAACTGGGTGATGGGGAGATGATCCTAAGCATGGGAACTGAGGCCGTGGCAGAGGCTGAAGCAGTTGGAGATATCGTCTTGCAGTTCCTTGATGGAAGAAGTTTATTACTTAGAGACATACTTTATGTACCGTCCTTGAGACGAAACTTAATTTCTGTTTCCTTATTGAATAATGAAGGTTTTTCAGTTTTATTTGATGCTTCTGGTGTGTCAATTAAATTGAATGGTTCCTTTGTTTGTAAAGGAAAGACACATAATGGTCTCTATGTAATTAACTCCAATCATAAGCATGATAACATAACTGAAGCTTGTGTGGTTAATTCATCTAAAAGAAAAAATCCCTCAGATAATCCAACACTGCTTTGGCATCTAAGGCTTGGACACATAGCCTCAGACATGATTCACAGGTTGGTTAAGGTAGGACTCTTAAGTCCAGATATTTGAGAAAGCCTACCAACGTGTGAGTCTTGCCTGGAAGGCAAGATGACTAAAAGATCTTTCCGAGCCAAAGATAGCAGATCTAAGGAGGTATTAGAGTTGGTACACACTGATGTATGTGGCCCCATAAGTGTCCGTGCCATAGGAGGCTTCGAGTATTTCATCACCTTCACGGATGATCACTCGAGGTTTGGATACATATACCTAATGCTGCGGAAGTCTGAATCCTTTGATAAGTTCAAGGAGTTCAGAGCTGAAGCAGAAAAGCAGACGAGTAAAAGTATCAAGTCTTTTCGATCGGATCGAGGAGGCGAATACCTATCGGATGAATTTATTGGGTACCTGCGTGAGCATGGGATCGTATCCCAGTTGACTGCACCAGGGACACCACAACAAAACGGTGTATCTGAGAGGAGAAACCAAACTTTGTTAGACATGGTTCGGACTATGATGAGTTATGCAACATTGCCACCTAGTTTTTGGGGATATGCCCTAGAGACGGCAGCATATACTTTGAACTTTGTTCTATCAAAGTCAGTACCCCTAACTCCTTGGGAGCTGTGGTTGAAGCGAAAGCCAAGCCTATAGCACTTTAGGATTTGGGGTTGTCCAGCACATGTGCGGAAGGACAAGCAAGATAAGATAGAGTCAAAAATTAAGGTATGTCTGTTCGTTGGGTATCCAAAAGGGACAAAGGGTGGTTTATTTTTTGATCCTGAGGATAGAAAGGTTGTCGTCTCGACGAACGCCGTATTCCTGGAGCAGGATTATTTAATAGACCATAAGCCCACCAGTAAAGTAGTTCTTGAAGAATTGCTTGGTACTGATGGGAGTACGCAGACAGAAAATGTAGTAGGAGCCGATACCACTAAGATAAACGATACTGTAGAATCGACTTCTATGGAACCACCGCAGGTTCGTCGAAGTGGGAGGACCACAAGTGCTCCTGATAGATACATTGGAGAAGCCTTTATGGTAGATCCAGAGTTTCAGGAGGATGATCATCTGAACTATGATGAAGCGATGGTATCCTCTGACCATGCAGCATGGCAGAAAGCCATGGAGGCAGAACTGATATCGATGTCCCAAAATTCGGTCTGGACACTTGTAACACCACCTCACAACATTAAACCTGTTGGGTGTAAGTGGGTGTACAAAAGGAAAAGAGGTCCGGATGGTAACGTTGAGACTTACAAAGCTAGACTAGTCACTAAAGGTTATACCCAGCGAGAAGGGATCGACTATGACGAAACCTTTTCGCCAGTGGCTATACTTAAGTCTATCCAGATCCTCTTGTCCATTGCAGCCCATTATGATTGGGAGATCTGGCAAATGGACATCAGGATCGTATTCCTCAACGGGGATTTGGAAGAAGACATCTACATGTCTCAGCCTCCAGACTTTGTCGCAAAAGGTCAGGAAAGTCTAGTGTGCAAGTTGCAAAGGTCCATTTATGGACTGAAGCAAGCATCCAGAAGTTGGAACATGCGTTTTGATCAGGCTATCCAGTCTTATGGATTTGAGCAGAACATGGATGAACCATGTGTTTATAAAAGGAGCGATAAGACTGCAGTAGTTTTTCTAGTGCTTTACGTAGACGATATCCTGCTCATTGGAAACGATGTTGGAATGTTGTCTACAGTGAGGTGTGGTTATCCTCTCAATTTGACATGAAAGACCTAGGTGAAGCGAGTTATATTCTAGGGATCAAGGTAACTCGAGATCGTCAGAACAAGACTCTCTCGCTGTCACAGTCAGCCTACATAGATACTATCTTGGTCAGATTCAGTATGCACAACTCCAAGATGAAGTTATCCAAGGATCAGGGTCCTAAGACTCCTGAGGAGAGGGCAGAGATGCAGAAGATACCTTATGCTTTGGCTGTAGGGAGTCTGATATATGCTATGCAATGCACGAGACCGGATATATGCTATGCAGTAGGCATGATGGACAGGTATCAGTCAAATCCGGGTCCAGGGCACTGGACTGCTGTGAAAAGTATACTCAAATATCTCCGTAGGACGAGAGATTATGAGTTAGTTTACTCTTCACAGGAACTGACACCGATTGGGTATACGGATTCTGACTTTGCGTCAGATCCGAAATCCAGGAGATCGACGTCAGGGTTTGTGTTTTCATTAGGAGGAGGAGCTGTTAGTTGGAGGAGCGTGAAGCAGGGATGCATCGCGGATTCGACGACAGAGGCTGAGTACGTTGTGGCGTGCGAAGCAGCTAAGGAGGCGGTGTGGCTCAAGAAGTTTCTCACGGACTTAGGATGCGTACCGGAAGCTCAAGATCCTATTGTCCTTTACTGTGATAATAGTGGAGCGGTAGCACAATCCAAGGAGCCAAGATATCACCAGAAGAGCAAGCATATCGAGCGGAAATACTACATTATCCGAGACTTGCAGAAGCGAGGGGAGGTTGCAGTAACTCTGGTGGCGTCTGTAGATAACATGGCGGACCCTTTCACAAAGGCGTTACTGACCAAGGCTTTTGAGAAGCACGTGGATGCCATGGGAGTTAAGACTGTTGTTCCCCGCTAGGCCAAGTGGGAGATTGTTGTAGCTAGTGTGTCCTTAGCGTGGAATTTCTGTATTAACATTAATAAAGATGACTTTAGTTATTGCCTTAATTAGAATACTACTCTGGTGTATGATAATACTCATATAATAAAAGGACCATAGGGAACACAGTAGGCCACTGAGGCGCATGGAGGATCCATGCTTGGGAGACCCAGTGGACCAGTTCTGTGTAGACCTAGAACTAGTTCACAGCTTAGGTGATGCCGGTCGCTTCACCGAGAACAAGCTGTTGGCAGGTAGAGGATGTGGTGAAGTCTCCACCACGGGAACGTGGGATTCCCATTCACCTGACCAAGCACGATGATCGTGTTGAAAAGGAACCAAGATGGTGCACAGTTCAGTGATTCAGACACTGGTGCAGAAACCGTCTTACTACTATAGATAATCCGTCCTTAACCCTGAGGGACCATGTATACTGGGCCAACCAGTTATGTGGTGCTTTGATGTGCCAACGTGTGCGGACCTTCCATAGTCCAATACCACGGTACGTTGGGTTACCCGACTGACGCTTGAGTGATATGTAATCCCTACAGGTTATCCGACGTCCAGTGTTGGATGGGTGCGTTTTGATGAGTCAATTTATCCACACAGTTAACCCAGGCCTGGTGGTTGTCAGTATGACTGACGATGTTCCGAATGCTAGGCATAACACCGGAAGGTGTGTGGTATTATAGATAACAAGTCATCAAACCCTAGTCAGATGATCGATCGATATCTGACGGTGCTCCCCACCACCCGATTCGAATCATGGCACCAGTAATAGGAGGGACTGAGGATTATCGGAGTATAGTAGAGAACAAGGTTACGAGGGAGTAACATAAGTTTAGGATCACTAGAGTTCAACTCGTGTCGCACTCTGGGTGGCTACGTGGGTTAATCGGATTAGGGCTGATTAATGAAACTTTTGGTGTGTCACCGGAACAGTTAATCAGGGATCCGGTTGGGGCTAGAGATCCCGAATCCTGAAGGTTCCACCCTGTCATTGCATGTAGAAATTGTTCCCCGACTTAGTTGGATACGTTGGATGCGAAGTAGCGCGATGGAGCGCAAGCCCGGAGCCTAAGAACCTAATTCACATGTGTTACGGGCCGTAGGGGTATTTTGGTAAATACTAAAATATGGCTCAGAACATATTGAATATGGATCTTAGAATGATCGGAATAATTCCAGGAGCTCATAGGCGCTGACGGAACTCGATTTCGAATAGCGCACCTCGCTCAGTCTCTCTTTCAGTTTTCCACTTTTCGTGAAGGGCGTTTTCGTCCAGGCTTCACGATAGACATTGGAAATCCCTAAAAACCGCCCCCCCTCTATCCTAATCTATCTAGGGCCGGCTTTAGCTTCCTTGAAGCCATGGGAGACCGGCCCTATAAGTAGAATAGGGAGAGGGAGGGCCGGCCCTATGTGTTTCTCCCTCTCCTCCAAAAATTCGACCCCCTTTTGCTCCTCCGTTGTGGTTTCGGCCGGAAAAGAGAGGAAGAAGAAGGGAGAATAAAGAGGAAGGAAGGAGAAGGAAGAAGAGAGAAAGAGAAGGAGGAAACCTAGCGGCTCGCCATCGTCTTCGCAACGGATTCCTCCGTCGGCTCGTAATCCTTGCACTCAGAGACGGGATTTCGAGGATTCTTCAATTCACAAAGGACAAAGTGCTATCCGACAGTTTTCCTTGCGATTCAAGTGCGGTTCTTCATCGTTCCGTCATCTCCGGATCATAGATCCATAAGGTATGATGATTCTAAACACCTAACTAAATGCATGCATGTATTCCGTAGATCGTAGTATGGCTCTAGGGTGTCCGCACATATGCTAAGATCATAGATTTGCATGTAGATTGTTTTGTAGAATTAATTATAATGAAACATACACCATATGATATTCGGATCTTTCTTTTGCTTCCGCTGCGACTCCGATAAGTGGATCCAAATCCAACAGTGACCCCAATTACTATCATTTGGTGCATTCAAAACTTTCGAGTGTTCAATAGTGTGATGAAATTGAAAAGTGAAGGGTGTTACCCACATAATTACTAGTACCCCCAAATCCTAACTTATGAAATATCTCAAAGTGGAAAATTAAGGGTGATACTAGTAATTTATAGGGGCAAATACAACACTCAAAGTTAAAGGCTTAAAAATGAAATCTGAATCAACTCAGCGGCTCAACCATTAACGCCTCACGGTGTATGACGAGCGATTTGAAAGACCCACAGAACCGAACCGAACCAAACCGAACTTTGCCGGTTTGGTTTGGTTCGGATTTTACCAAGGAATGGTTTGGTTCGGTTCCATTTTCTAGAGAACCGATTAACTTCGGTTCAGTTCCAAATTTATCAAAAAATCGAACCAACCCGAACCATGAACAACCCTAGTTTCCATGCCGTCTTGAACAGAGACTTCACCCCATAATTCTTGATTGAATTGGATGGTTTGTATGTTATCGAGATGGAGATTAGAAAGTAGAAAGAAAGAAATAACACAAGGGGTTGTTGTCGAAGTTCGGTCTTGCGACCTACGTCTCCGAGTGAGAGGTGCCACTTGATTTCCACTATAATGAATATAAAAGGGGGAGCGTTCTCTCGACAGGCCGAGAGAAGCTTCGTACAGTGGGGTTGCACGGAGTAACTAGAAGAGGACTCGAAGGAAGAAGAGAGCTCTGGCTCTGGGATCCTCTCTTCCTCTGATTGAATGACCAACCCCTTCTTCTGATGCCAAATGGGTCCTTTTATAGCTGAGGCACGTGCCCAATATGGCAGTGGTGACATGGCGATGTGGAGGTGGGGATGATCCTTGGCCTGGGCTTGCCTACTTAGGCCATTGCGCAAGTCCATGTGGGTCCGATCCGGTATAATTTTTGCACCCACAGTTACCCCGTTCCAGTCGGGCATGGTTCTATGGGTCGACTGGGATCTCCGGGTGCAAAGTAGCTCCTACTGCATGGTGTGACTCGAGCTCGGGCCGTCCTCGGTGCTGCGGGGTGGTGGGCTCGAGCTGGCGGAGTTGTTAGTTCAGTCACGGGTCGAGGCAGTAGACTTCCCAGACTTAGTTTTTTTGGGTGAATCCTAACATGCTCAAGTGTGCCAAGCTTCGTGATGCGCGTTCCAGATTTAGTTTTTCAAGGCGAATCCTAATATGCTCTGGTGTGCCAATGTTCGGGATGCGCGTTTCAGACTTAGTTTTTTTGGGCGATTCCTAATATGATCCAGTGTGCCAAGCTTCAGGATGCGCGTTCTAGACTTAGTTTTTTCTGGGCGAATCCTAACATGCTCCGGTGTCCCAAGCTTCGGGATGCGCGTTATAGACGTAGTTTTTTCGGATGAATCCTAACATGCTTCGATATGCCAATTTTCAGGATACACGTTCTAGACTTAGTTTTTTTGGGCGATTCCTAATTACATGCTCCGATGTGCCAAGCTTCGGGATGCGCGTTTCAGATTTAGTTTTTCTGGGCGAATCCTAACGTGCTCCAGTGTGATAAGCTTCAGGATGCGCGTTCTAGACTTAGTTTTTTCGGACGAATCCTAACATGCTTCGGTGTGCCAAGCTTCGGGATGCACGTTCAAGACTTAGTTTCCGGTTCATCTTCCATTCAGTGATCCTAGAGGTATGTAATAAGTTTTACATACTTGAATCATGAGTCAAATGCTAAGATCCTTGTAGATCTATAAAGAAATTCAGCAATGGTATCAGAGCCCACCAAGTTGGGCGTTGATTCATGTTTTCAAATTTTTTTTTTATCCCATCTCGTCGTCGTTGTTTCATTCGGTTGAGCCCATGGCCAAGTTCATTTTTTGGGGCGGCTGGGATGAACATGGCCGGACTTCATCCAAGAACAGGATGCTTGCGTCCAGTCATTGGTTGCAAGATTTTGCAGACCGGCCGGTCTCACGATGCGGCTGCAACAACATGATAAGGGGATTAGGTTTTTATTTACTTATTTTTTAAAAAACCCAAATCTCACATTGCCCATAACCCGACCCGAATTTAAATGAATGAGATCCGACTCAAAATGAATCAGATCTGTATACCATTTTTTTTGGTACAATGTTTTTCTGTCTCTGGTTTTCAACACTTTACAGTTTTGCATATAAGGACAGTCATCCTTAATTGTAACAGAAACCATTAGATGTTTTTTTCTGTCTCTGGTTTTTCTGCACTTCACAGTTTTGCATATAAGGACAGTCATCCTTAATTGTAACAGAAATCATTAGATGTTTTTTCTGTACTTCACAGTTTTGCATATAAGGACAGTCGTCCTTAATTGTAACAGAAACCATTAGGAGTTTTTTCGGTCTCTGATTTTTTTTCTGCAATTCACAGTTTTGCATATAAAGACAGTCATCCTTAATTGTAACAGAATCATTAAATGTTTATGTATTGCTCGATTCTTTTCGGATTTAAGCAAATATATATTATTTTTCTCAGAATTTTTGAACTCTACATGTTGCTATATATGTTGAATATTTTGAACATAATAATTGAGTTCATTATTTATGTGTTGTGTTGGTCCAATTTTTAAGGGTTAAGGTTAGACCGTAAAGTCATCATTCAAAAATTCGTGATCGATACAAGATGATAGTTAGCCCAAAGGTGACATTCTTGTTAAAATTGCAATAATCTGAAATGATCACTGGTTGCACTGAATTTTGAAAAAACTACTAACAAGCCCAAAGGAGGTTAGGAAATTTTTTCAAATTTTAGTGGGCAGGATAATCTGCAAGTGTTAGGGAGAATAGGATAACCCTAGACCCAAAGGTGATGAAGTATCCATATTCAACCTAATATTCGTGGATTAGTCTCGTGGTTGACATAAGTCACAATTGGAAAGTGTACACCATGTTTAACGCTCGGCCCAAAGGTGAGATTAGATAATGCATGTCACTTTGTTCCGCAGAATTGTAAAGATAATATAATAAAACATTCTGGCTCTTCCATCCTAACCCTTGGATAGGAATGAGAATACGTAGTTTGTTAGATCTCAAGTTTTTTGCATGTAAATTATACATAAAACATGTAATAATCAAAGAAAAAATTACAATAACAGATATGGATGGGTCGCTAATTCAGCAACATTTGACCGGGATCAAGCCGCTGACAGGATCGAACTTCTCATCTTGGAAGTTAGAGTTGAAAATCGTTCTAGGGTGTTTGGATTATGACATTGTCCTGACAGAGGATAAGCCTCCTACACCCATTGGGGAGTCCACTGAAACCCAAAGGGCTGCTTATGCCAAGTGGGCGAAGGCTAACAAGTTGGCAAAGTTGATCATCCGAGCTTCAGTGGATGAGACCATCAGGGGAGGTATTCCTTCCAAGGAAACTGCTGAGGAATTGTTGGCGATCATTAATGCACAGTTTCAAGGGTCTGTCAGGGCTCGCTAGTACTCAAATCTTGTGCAGCTGATGTCACTGAAGTATGAAGGCGATATGAATATTCGACAACATATTATGAAGATATCAAAGATAGTCATTACCATACGGGATCTTGGTCTCACCTTCGAGGATGATCTCATGGTGCACCTAGCAGTGGCTTCTCTTCCCTCGACTTTTGATACCTTCAAGGTCAATTACAGTTCTCAAGAACGTAAATGGGATTTGAATGAATTGATAGATGTCTGTGTTTATGAGGAAGACAGGCTCAAGAAGGGGAAAACAGAAGTGGCTAATCTGTATGTCAGAATGACAAATCTAGTTGTGAGTGCAAAAGGCAGGAAACCATTCAAGAAAAGCTTTCAAAAGAAGGGGTTAAAGTTCCATTCAGGTGAGACTTCATCTTCAGCACATAAGAGTAAAGGACCTAAAGGCAAAGCTGATGAAGTAGAGTGCTTCTTCTGCAAAAAGAATGGACATAAAAGAAAAACTGCTTCAAGTACAAGGAATGGAGCAAGAAGAAGGAAGGTATTGAACAAATCCTAGTCTGTTTTGAATCCAGCTTAATTGATGTTCCCTCTAATACATGGTGGATTGACTCAGGGTCGTCTGTTCATATCTCTAATTCTGTTCAGGGGTTCCTCCACCAGTGAGCGGCCAGACTTAAGGAGCAGCTATTTCTAGGGAACACTCAGCAGGTGCGTGTCAAGGCGGTTGGATCTTATCGGTTGATTTTAGCTTATGGTTATGTTTTAGATATGGATGATGTTTTCTTTGTGCCATCTATCTGGCGCAATCTAATTTCAGGTTCACGATTAGATTCTGTTGGATTCAGTTTCAGTTTCAAGAACTATGGTTTTAATTTAATGAATAATTCAGATGTTATTGGTTTTGATAGTTTGGTTGACGGATTGCACAGACTGCATCTTTGACTCAGCGCTTGCATCTTCCCTCCTTATTTTTACAATGGAAACAACTTCTTCCTTCGCACCTAAGTGTGCCCACATTAATAAGAAATTTTCGATGCTTTGGCACATAAGATTAGGCAATATCTCTAGGAAGAAATTGGATCAACTAGTGGAGGATGGAGTTTTGGGTTCACTTGACTTCTCATATTTCCATGACTACGTGGATTGTATTAAAGGGAAGCTGACCAAGAAATCTAGGGTAGAGGTCCATAGGAGTTCCGCATTGCTTGAGTTAGTCCATACAGATATATGTGGACCCTTCCCAACACCTTCACGTGGCGGTGATAAATACTTCATCAGTTTTGTAGATGACCATTCTAGATTTGCTTATGTCTATCTTCTTCATTACAAATCTGAAGCCATAAATGTCTTCAAACTGTACAAGGCAGAAGTAGAAAATCAGTTAGATCGAAAGATCATGGCAGTCCGTTCTGATGGGGGGGGGGGGGGGGAGAATATTATGGTAGAATCGATCATGACAGAATAAATCAAGAAAATTTTATTGAGTTCCTACGGGAAAATGGGATTGTCCCACAATATACTAATCCAGGTATCCCTCAATAGAATGACGTATCAGAAAGGTGGAATCGTACCTATCAGAATATAGTACGAAGTTTGATGAGCCATTCTGATTTACCTGAATCCTTTTGGGGTGAGGCTCTTAAAACAGTCATCTACCTCAATAATAGAATTCCCTGTAAAGCAGCTTCGGAGACTCCTTACAAGTGATGGACTGGGAGAAACCTGAGTCTTAATCATCTGCATGTATGGGGATGTTCTACAGAAGCAAAATTATATAACCTAGATATTAAGAAATTAGATCCAAGGATAGTCAGCTGCAGGTTTGTCGGTTATTCAGAGAGATCTAGGAGCTTCAGGTTCTATTATCCTTCTCGGCACATAAAAATTGTAGAAACCGATGTTGCCAAGTTTATTGAAAATAATAACAACAGTGGAAGTTTGACTCATAGAGAGGTTGCTTTTGAGGAGAGCAATGATGACAATCCTAGAATCTTACCAAATTTGATCTCTAGTTTTCCAAATTTGTCCTCTTCGGATCATGAGATAATGGCAGAACCACCAGTGCCAGTTGTTAGTATAGCACCGGAGCCAATTGTGCAAGTAGAACCGAGGAGATCTAATAGAGTCAGAAGGCCTGTCATCCCTGATGACTGATGATCCCCTAAATTTTGATGAGGCCATGGGAAGCAGTAAATCGAAGTAGTGGGGTGAAGCAGTAAAGGAAGAGTTAAAATCTATGGAAAAGAATTCTGTATGGGAACTTACAAAGTTGCTCGAGAATTTCAAACTAGTAGAATGCAAATGGGTTTTCAAAACCAAGCATGATTCAGAAGGGGGGATAGAAAGATTCAAGGCCAGACTGGTAGCTAAAGGGTTCAAGCAGCGCAAAGGCATCGACTACGAGGAGACTTTTTCTCATGTGTCGAAGAAAGACTCTCTTAGGATTGTATTGACCCTCGTGGCTCATTATGACCTTGAATTACATCAGATGGATGTAAAGATCGTATTTCTAAATGATGATCTGGATGAAGAAATCTACATGACTCCTCCAGAGGGTTTGGTAATACACAGTAAAAGTCTTGTATGCAAGTTAAAGAGATCGATATATGGTCTCAAGCAGGCATCTAGACAGTGGTATCTTAAGTTTCATCAGGTCATCATCAGTAGTGGTTTTCAAGGGAATCTAGTGGACCATTGTATTTATCGGAAATTCAACGTAAGTCATTTTGTTATTCTAGTTCTATATGTTGATGATGTACTACTTGCCAACAATTGTGTTTACATGCGTCGTGACTCAAAATCTTTCCTCTCCAAGAATTTTGATATGAAGGATATGGGAGATGTAAAGTATGTCCTTGGCATCAAAATTGACAGAAACAGATCTGTCGGGAGACAAGGCCTATCTCAGAGAGCATATGTTGATAAAGTACTAAAGAGATATGGTATGGACAAATGTGTTCCAGGTGTAGTCCCAGTCTCTAAGGGGGATGTCTTCAGTAGTTCTCAATATCCCAAGAATCATATAGAAGAAGATCAAGTAGATCAAAGTGAATATGTTTATGCAGTTGGAACCTTGATGTACGCATGATATGTATCAGGCCAGACATAAGCTTCATTGTTGGGATGTTAGGCATATTTCAACAAAATCCAGGATTGATTCACTGGAAGGCAGTCAAGAAAGTCTTTAGATATTTGCAAAGAACAAAGGACTATACTCTGATTTACAAGATATCTGAAAAGTTAGAAATTATTGGCTTCACTGATTTAGATTTTACGGGCTGCAAGGATTCCAAAAGGTCCATATAATGATACATCTTCACACTCGCTGGGGCTGCTGTTTCTTGTTGGAAAAGTGCAAAGCAGACCTTGGTGGCTTCGTCCAGTATGGAAGCCGAATATGTCGCATGTTTTGAGGCAACTCAACATGCTGTTTGGCTGAAGAATTTTATCAGTGGATTCTATCAGCAGGCCAATAAGGTTGTTTTGTGATAATACTGCCGTTGTCAGATTTGTCGAGAATCAAAATGTTACCAGTAGCAACAAGCACATCGAGTACTATGTTCTTGACAAAGTCCAAAAGGGATGGATTGAGGTTCCATACGTGTCAACTCATAACATGGTTACTGACCCATTGACCAAAGGACTTCTGCCTAATATTTTCAAGGGACACATGTCCAAGATGGGTATTATGAAGTCTTTGATTTCAGATCTTTGAGATGTTTATATTTTTCTATTTTCAGCAATGGACATATAATATCTTTCAGTTTAATAAAGTTAAATATGGTTATTGCATTACATATTTAAAACATGTACAAGTCCATATTAAGGTACATGCAAATTAATTTGTCTTAAAGGTATTAAGATTAAGTGCCTTGGAGAGTAAGCATGAACTCTCAAGATAGTTTGGACTAGACATGGGTACGCATCATGCCTTGTAGTCTTCACTCTGGATATAAGGTGATGATCTTCATATGGCGGGTGTCATAAAGTATTGGAGTGATATGTATGTGGAACAATACATGAAACATGACAGTAGATTTGTATCATTGTCACACACACATGGACATTTCTATTAAATCACTTGATTAAAACCATTTAAGGTTTGACTGAATCATTATTAATAGTGATAGTTCTGTGACATGGAATTGTCTTTGTGCCATGATGAGCTCTATGTATATCCTTGATCCATTGCTAGTAGTATTCTTAATGGTTGGGTAAAAGGAATGAATCTAATCTCCATCTATGCCAACATAGTTTTGATTTTCAAAGTTTTTAAATGGATGGCCATCCGATTTTAAACATAAAGATCCAGAAATATTTATTTTGGTTTAATATTTTTGTATGTGTTAATCGAGTGGGAGATTGTTAGATCTTTTGTTCCGATCGATCAACACATCCAATGTGTTTCATCCCAGCTTCAAGTCTAGTTGGCTAATATGGAGACACTGTAACCGGTGTGGGTTACATCACTAAAAAAAAAACAGTTATTACCGACGGACAATATCCGTCGGTAATATTAACTTTCCGTCGGTAATATTTTATAGCGACGGAAGAAATTTCCGTCGCTGGCTGTCGGGAAAAAAGGAGTCCGGAAAACAATGCGACGGACTAAATATTACCGTCGGTAATAATAATTAATACCGACGGTAATATCAAAGCCGTCGATAATATTTAAATAATTAAAAATAAATATAATATATTATTGTCGACGGAATATAATAATCCGTCGGTAATATATAAACATTTTACCGACGATTATGATAGGTACCGTCGGTAATAATATATATATTACCGACGGATATATATCTTCCTGTCGGTAATAATATATATATTACCGACGGATATTATCTTCCTTCGGCAAATTATTAATAATTTAAAAAAAAATAAAAACTTTATTACCGACGGAATATTTAATTTTCGTCGGTAATAAGTATGTTTTTTTTTTAATAAATTTACCTAAATAATGTTATTTAATTCCTGTGATTTACAACAATACTACAATATATTACCACAATTTATCAAATATTACCACAATTTATCAAATATTACCACAATTTATAAAATATTACCGCAAATTATCAAATATTACCTAAATTGATAAAATATTACAGCAAATTATAAAATATTACCACAATAGCCGACAATTATAACAATTAATACCCGAAATTATAGATAATAACAAAAAATAACCACATATTACAAAATAATATTTACACAATCCAAAACTAAGAGATGATACATGCCCTATCTCAACCACCCCATGCGGCCCGCCACCAATGCTGGTGCTCTCATCGATCCCCTGACGCCGCACTGCTCCGGCAATTAACATGTATTTGTTAAAAAAATGGTTTATATCTATAACTGAGTCTAAGCGTTAAAAAATCATAAGTTAGCGTGTTTCGGCTTTGAAATAGGTTTGGATTCGATCGGATCGGCATCCGATAATTCGAACTTGGAATTATTCCGTATTTCGGACTTACAAGCGAGTTCTAATTGGATATTTGACAAATTTATGATCCGATTCACCGATTTAGAGTCTAAGTGTTGAAAAATCATAAGTTAGTGTGTTTCGGATTTGAAATAGGTTTGGATTCGATCGAATCGTCATCGGATCGGCATCCGATAATTCGTACTTGGAATTATTCCGTATTTCGGACTTGAGAACGAGTTCTAATTGGATATTTGAACAATTTACGCTCCGATTCAGCGATTTAGAGTCTAAGTGTTGGAAAATCATAAGTTAGCGTGTTTCGGATATGAAATAGGTTTGGATTCGATCGGATCATCATCGGATCGGTATCTGATAATTCGTACTTGGAATTATTCCGTATTTCGGACTTGCGAGCGAGTTCTAATTGGATATTTGAACAATTTACGATCCGATTCACCGATTTAGAGTCTAAGTGTTGGAAAATCATAAGTTAGCGTGTTTCGGATATGAAATAGGTTTGGATTCGATCGGATCATCATCGGATCAGCATCCGATAATTCGAACTTGGAATTATTCCGTATTTCGGACTTGCGAGCGAGTTCTAATTGGATATTTGACCAATTTACAATCCGATTCACCGATTTAGAGTCTAAGTGTTGGAAAATCATAAGTTAGCGTGTTTCGGATTTGAAATAGGTTTGGATTCGATCGGATCGTCATCGGATCGGCATTCGATAATTCGTACTTGGAATTATTCCGTATTTCGGACTTGCGAGCGAGTTCTAATTGGATATTTGACCAATTTACGATCCGATTCACCGATTTAGAGTCTAAGTGTTTGAAAATCATAAGTTAGCGTGTTTCGGATATGAAATAGGTTTGGATTCGATCGGATCGTCATCGGATCGGCATCCGATAATTCGAAGTTGGAATTATTCCGTATTTCGGACTTGCGAGCGAGTTCTAATTGGATATTTGACCAATTTACGCTCCGATTCACCAATTTAGAGTCTAAGTGTTGGAAAATCATAAGTTAGCGTGTTTCGGATATGAAATAGGTTTGGATTCGATCGGATCGTCATCGGATCAGCATCCGATAATTCGAAGTTGGAATTATTCCGTATTTCGGAATTGCGAGCGGGTTCTAATTGGATATTTGACCAATTTACGATCCGATTTACCGATTTAGAGTCTAAGTGTTGGAAAATCATAAGTTAGCGTGTTTCGGATATGAAATAGGTTTGGATTCGATCGGATCGTCATCGGATCGGTATCCGATAATTCAAACTTGGAATTATTCCATATTTCGGACTTGCGAGCGGGTTCTAATTGGATATTTGAACAATTTACGACCCGATTCACCGATTTAGAGTCTAAGTGTTGGAAAATCATAAGTTAGTGTGTTTCGGATATGAAATAGGTTTGGATTGGATCGGATCATCATCCGATAATTCGAAGTTGGAATTATTCCGTATTTCAGACTTGCGAGCGAGTTCTAATTGGATATTTGACCAATTTACGATCCGATTCACCGATTTAGAGTCTAAGTGTTGGAAAATCATAAGTTAGCGTGTTTCGGATTTGAAATAGGTTTGGATTCGATCGGATCGTCATCAGATCGGCATCCGATAATTCGTACTTGTAATTATTCCGTATTTTGGACTTGCAAGCGAGTTCTAATTGGATATTTGACCTATTTACGCTCCGATTCACCGATTTAGAGTCTAAGTGTTGGAAAATCATAAGTTAGCGTGTTTTTGATATGAAATAGGTTTGGATTCAATCGGATCGTCATCGGATCGGCATCCAATAATTCGAACTTGGAATTATTCCGTATTTCGGACTTGCGAGCGGGTTCTAATTGGATATTTGAACAATTTACGATCCGATTCACCGATTTAGAGTCTAAGTGTTGGAAAATCATAAGTTAGTGTGTTTCGGATATGAAATAGGTTTGGATTCGATCGGATCATCATCGGATCGGCATCCGATAATTCGAAGTTGGAATTATTCCGTATTTCGGACTTACGAGCGAGTTCTAATTGGATATTTGTCCAATTTATGATCCGATTCACCAATTTAGAGTCTAAGTGTTGGAAAATCATAAGTTAGCGTGTTTCGGATTTGAAATAGGTTTGGATTCGATCGGATCGTCATCGGATCGGCATCCGATAATTCGTACTTGGAATTATTCCGTGTTTCGGACTTGCGAGCGATTTCTAATTGGATATTTGACCAATTTACGTTCCGATTCTCCGATTTAGAGTCTAAGTGTTGGAAAATCATAAGTTAGCGTGTTTCGGATATGAAATAGGTTTGGATTCGATCGGATCGTCATCGGATCGGCATCCGATAATTCAAAGTTTTAATTATTCCGTATTTCGGACTTGCGAGCGAGTTCTAATTGGATATTTGACCAATTTACGCTCCGATTCACCAATTTAGAGTCTAAGTGTTGGAAAATCATAAGTTAGCGTGTTTCGGATATGAAATAGGTTTGGATTCGATCGGATCGTCATCGGATCGACATCCGATAATTTGAAGTTGGAATTATTCCGTATTTCGGACTTGCGAGCGGGTTCTTATTAGATATTTGAACAATTTACGATCCGATTCACCGATTTAGAGTCTAAATGTTGGAAAATCATATGTTAGCATGTTTCGGATATGAAATAGGTTTGGATTCGATCGGATCGTCATCGGATCGGCATCCGATAATTCGAACTTGGAATTATTCCGTATTTCGGACTTGCGAGCGGGTTCAAATTGGATATTTGAACAATTTACGATCCGATTCACCGATTTAGAGTCTAAGTGTTGGAAAATCATAAGTTAGCGTGTTTCGGATATGAAATAGGTTTGGATTCGATCGGATCGTCATCGGATCGACATTCGATAATTCGAAGTTGGAATTATTCCGTATTTCGGACTTGCGAGCGAGTTCTAATTGGATATTTGACCAATTTATGATCCGATTCACCGATTTAGAGTCTAAGTGTTGAAAAATCATAAGTTAGCGTGTTTCGGATATGAAATAGGTTTGGATTCGATCGGATCGTCATCGGATCGGCATCCGATAATTCGAAGTTGGAATTATTCCGTATTTCGGACTTGCGAGTGAGTTCTAATTGGATATTTGTCCAATTTACGATCTGATTCACCGATTTAGAGTCTAAGTGTTGGAAAATCATAAGTTAGCGTGTTTCGGATTTGAAATAGGTTTGGATTCGATCGGATCGTCATCGGATCGGCATCCAATAATTTTTACTTGGAATTATTCTGTATTTCGGACTTGCGAGCGAGTTCTAATTGGATATTTGACCAATTTACGCTCCGATTCACCGATTTAGAGTCTAAGTGTTGGAAAATCATAAGTTAGCGTGTTTCGGATATGAAATAGATTTGGATTCGATCGGATCGTCATAGTATCGACATCCGATAATTCGAAGTTGGAATTATTCCGTATTTCGGACTTGCGAGCGAGTTCTAATTAAATATTTGACCAATGTACACTCCGATTCACTGATTTAAAGTCTAAGTGTTGGAAAATCATAAGTTAGCGTGTTTCGGATATGAAATAGGTTTGGATTCGATCGGAGCGTCATCGGATCGGCATCCGATAATTCGAACTTGGAATTATTCCGTATTTCGGACTTGCGAGCGGGTTCTAATTGGATATTTGAATAATTTACGATCCGATTCACCGATTTAGAGTCTAAGTGTTGGAAAATCATAAGTTAGCGTGTTTCGGATATGAAATAGGTTTGGATTCGATAGGATTGTCATCGGATCGGCATCCGATTATTCGAACTTGGAATTATTCCGTATTTCGGACTTGCGAGCGGGTTCTAATTGGATATTTGAACAATTTACGATCCGATTCACCGATTTAGAGTCTAAGTGTTGGAAAATCATAAGTTAGCGTGTTTCGGATATGAAATAGGTTTGGATTCGATCGGATCGTCATCGGATCGGCATCTGATAATTCGAAGTTGGAATTATTCTGTATTTCGGACTTGCGAGCGAGTTCTAATTGGATATTTGACCAATTTATGATCCGATTCACCGATTTAGAGTCTAAGTGTTGGAAAATCATAAGTTAGCGTGTTTCAGATATGAAATAGGTTTGGATTCGATCGGATCGTCATCGGATCGGCATCCGATAATTCAAAGTTGGAATTATTTGTATTTCGGACTTGCGAGCGAGTTCTAATTTGATATTTGACCAATTTACGATCCGCCTCTTTAGCCCCATTAAATCATCTACTTACCCCTTATGCGAGGTATGTGGCGCAATGCCACTGGCCGATCGTAATTCTAGTCGTCAAATTTTTTTCTCCACAGAATGCAGCACCTTTTAAACCTTGAGATCACCCAGTTGTTCACACCGCGACATGACTTCTGTTGTTTGGGAAATTACCAAACATACCATGATTATAGAGGACTACTATTTGAACATAAAATGGGACATAAACTCAGACAAAATGACGACCTGGGGGGCATCGGCTAGCACTGACGCCACTCAGAGCAAGGGCCATCCAACACACACACACCCACCCTACCCCACACACATCTGCAGTTTGTCTGTGTTTATGCCCCTTCGTATGTTAAAATAACATTTTCCATGATTTTAAGCAAAAACACAGCTTAGGTTAAATCCAACCTCGGATCAAATAGATTCCACCTCACCAAGATTGAAAATATGACAGTGCTCTGAATATGACCCACAATGTGAAGCGCATCCAATGTTTGCAAATCCTTTATTCCTCCATCAAATGTATTTTAAGGAAAATTATATGGTACCCACTCCGGTACCATACCGAAATTCATAGGTACCATTTGATGGCCCTATGGTGGATCTCAAGCATCCACCTAGGGCTCATCCCATGGCCCCTAGAATAATGCTTCCACCACTAAGATGAATGAAAATTGAAATGGATGGTGGAGATGAGTTCGGCATGGTACCGTAGTGGAACTCTTTAGACTTAATGAAGCAAAATGGTCAACCAACATCAAGGAAATGGTCAACAAATATATCACCTAAAATACTCTGCATAAATAAATTGGGAAGTGTTACATACCATCTACTTCTTAAAATTGAACTTCTTTCACTATAACGGCAACAACATGGTACTCAACCTGCATATGTATAGCAAGCATTGCAAATGAATCATGGTACGCAAACTGAACTTCTTTCACCGACTTTGCTACAATAAATTAAAACCTGACACCTACATACTCGATTTTGATTGACTCGATGATATTCCTGCATAACCGAAGCTTGCCTAAAATTGACCCTTAAATTTAAAAAACCAACCAAAACCCTAAGAAAGAGGGTTATGAACATACCTTTCAAAACAATATATGGTAACCCAAAAATGACAACATTTCAGTTGAAATGATTATAGAACTAGCATAACTCAATATTGAATGCACATATCCAATGCATGGTTGTATCCTTTTTCTAGACCAAGTGTTTCAAACTTCTTTTGCATGAATGTCTATAATTATTTCTACTCAGATATTTTTCATTGGTAGCGGCAGCGGCAGCGGGGGTTGTCGGCAATGGTAGCGGGGGTCATCGTTAACGACATCGGCAAGGGCAGCGGTTGGGATCAGGGGTTTGAGGTAAAAAAAATAAAAGGGCATTGTTGATATTAAAGGGTTGTTAAGTAAGTTATTGAGAAACGATAGAGATACAGGGGCTAATTATAGATTTTTGGGGTATGAATAAAATTTCTCTAATTGTATATGGATCAAGCATATGGTGTCCAAAAAACTATATCGTTCTAAGTGACATTGTGGAGCAATTTATAATTAGTTGGTGGTGGGCTTACCTCCGCCTGCATCTCTCTCACCGGTGCAGCTGACTCGCCGGGTTGAGCCACCGGAGTCCGCGACCATTTCCTCCATACCCATCTCGTAAAAAGAAAAAAGCCAAAGACGAAGAGAAATAGGGCGAAACCAATGATGAGCCAGTCCCCGAGCCCCAGTCCACTCCGATGGCGGGTGGAGGATGGAGGAGTTAAAGGAGGAAAGAATGGATGAGGCATGAAGAATATGAAAGAGAAGAGGAGCTGGACGGGAGTAGAAACTGTAAAAGAACGGGTCAGAGTGAAGAGAGAGAGAGAGGGATGTTCCAGAGGTAGGAAATTCTGTGAACCAGCACCCCTGCGCCCTTGAAAGAATCCCCTGGCTCCTGCCCATGTACGAATGGCCGAACGGGATTGATTCACGTGCCTTCTTTCCTCCTGTAGAGGAAGAACAGGATAGCAAAGCCCAGATCAATGGCAGCTCTAAAATATATACAAGAATTAAAGCAAGGGATTGGGGTATCTAGGGATTGAACCACAATTATTTGGAGTGTATAGAGAGAATCGGAGAGGGGGAAGGGGACTACCTCTCTGTGGCCACTGCTCCTCTTCTTCGCGCCGCGTCAACCGCTGCTCTGCCGCACCTCGCGTCGGCCGAAACCAAGAGAGAGAGAGAAGGGGCGGGCTGAGAGGGGGATCGAGAGAGAGAGAAGGGGCGGGGCTGAGAGGCGGTGATCGCCGGAGACGGGAAGAACGTTTAGGTTTTGGACGCGGACGACGCTGCTCTCTAAACCTCCCGTATTAAAAGCCGTCAATGGATAAGGGTACGACGTTTTCTTTCTGTTTACTTTATAATATAAATATCCAAAATAATTAAAAGTATTTATTGATATTTTTATTTATTGTAATTTTTTTAAAAAACGATGCTTTTATTTAATGAATTTATATAAGTAATACTATCAGAACTATTTTTATCATTATTGGATTGATGGGCATTCGAAAACCGTACATCAAAGTATTTGGAACATTAGTGAAATAAGAGATTTCATTCTTATAATACTAATTCAAGTACATACTTCATTGCGGCATAAATCGATTCAACTACATTAAAATTAGCACAATTGATTACATTGCATGATTTGTAATGCACATCATCGATTGGAGCGATAATTAGTTTTAGTCTTCAATTTTTTGAATCATGCATATAAAGTCGATGGCGACCCGTCTTCGTTTCTTGTCCGTCGGATCGAAGGATCGGTATAGATCCACGCTTATGTAGACGCCTACACAGCCTCCCCCCGCGCATGACGGTATTTCTTTCCTTTTTTCTTTCCTTTCTTCCTTTTCTTTCTTTCTTATGACATGTTATAGGGAGTACCCTATGACATATGTTAAATTAGTAATGCTAGAATGTTTAGAATGTGCTGAATTTTTTTGAGGGTGATCACCTTACCTTAGATAGAATGTCCACAAAAAATCAAAACATTCTAAAACTTGTTGGGGCATCAAATGCTAGAAGTTTTATCGGCCATCCATTTTGACCGTTAAATTGAAAATCATATTTGATGCCTCTAGACGTTTTAGAATGAGCCGATTTTTTACGGGCGTCCTATCTAAGATAGGGTGATTATCCTTATAAAAATTCAGAACATTCTAAATGTTCTAGGGTTACTAACTCACCATATGTCATAGGGTACTCCCTATGACATGTCATAGGAACTTATTTCCCATATATATATATATATATATATATATATATATATATATATATATATATATATATATATATATATATATATATATATATATATATATATATATATATATATATATATATATATATATATATATATAGCATCCTCTTGTGGGGGAAAACCACTAATTGTAGGGTATCTTACACTTTGCCCATCTGAAAGTTTAGCTCAAAAACACTTACCCCTCTATAGTTCAAAAAAACTACATTTTGCCACCCTTCAATAAAATTAATTTTTGATCATATAAAAATTGCCAAATGAGGAAATCAAGTAGCTGACAAAAGGGGTTATTGTGCTAACATTCCAAGCTTTAGGGATGATTTGGAACAAAATAAACTCAAAAATTTAATTCATACCCCAAAAATCTGTGATTAGCCCCCATTTCCAACAAACTTGAACACACTCCAAAAAAAATTTTCATACCCCAAACCTATCCTAAAAATACCCTTCCCCCTTACACCCCACCTTCAATACACCCCAGTTAAATGGCCCGCATCAATTTGATTATACCCCAATCAAACACATACCCCCTTAAATATACCCTAATTATATGCACTCTTGAATACACCCCATTCTGAAATAAACCCCATGCAGTTGGATGGTACTTGAAGGCACATGTAGGGCTGCAACTTGGGCGGGCCAACCCGAGCCCAACCCGAATTATCTCTCCTCTACCATATTGAAACCGGTCAACCCACCCCGCACAACCCGACGAGTTAGGCTTGGGCTAAGGAAGTTCAAACGGACCTTGGGTTGGGTTGGGCTTGGGCTTGGGCAGCGGATTCATGATTGTGCTTCTGGCGTCCTCGGGGATGTATTGAGATCTGATCTTCATAATAGACGGCCAAAGTAGGACACAAGCTTCAAAGGTACAGAAGCCGAAGAGCTGAATACAACCCCCAAACAAAATGCTCCCACCTTTCTGTTAGAATTGGTGAGGTCTATAGCTCGTAAAAACCTATAGTTTAGCTATGTATAGTTGATAGCATAGGAATGCATATTGGTACGTACCTTAGTACGTGTTCTGATAACAGAACAGAGAGCCATGGCTACATGGTAATCCTCTTGAGTGGGAGACTCAAGGGACTGGTCCCATGTAACCTAAATACGTTCGCAGCTCTGATTAGGGTTGGTCGCCCTGTCAGGATAAGCTGTTGGGATGACAGAGCGTGGGTGTCTCCACCACGGTCATTACCAGGCACAGTGTCTGTGGCCGAACGGAACCAACACGATGCACAGATCGGTGAGCAGACACCGGTGTACTAAACCGTGTTTCTGCTTAGGGTAAAACAGTCCTAAACCCTGAGGAACCATGTCTGGTGGACTAACCAGTTGTGTGGTGCTTTGGCGCACCAATGTGTGAGGATCCGGATGCAGTGATCCAAAACCACGGTGTACTGGGTTACCCGGCTGGCGTTGCATCAGCATGTCACTCCTGCAGGCTATCCACTCCCCTAACGGGAGGTACGTTCCTTGGTCTGACCTACGTCGTATTAAACCCTGGCCAGGTGGTCATCAGTTCGATTGGTGATGGATCCGGTTACTCGGCAGAGTTATCGGAGGTACGATGTACGTGGTCAACCTGGAAGGAACCGAGTCATATGAGCACTCGAGTCTGACGGTATTCTCCACTACTCGAGTTGCGTCATGGCACCAGTGGAGGGACAGCGAGTTTACCATACTAAGCGGAGAGCAGGGATATGAGGGAGAACATAGTAAGTCCGGGGGAATTGGAGTGCAGCCTGCGTCGCACTCTGGGTGGCTATGCAGGTTAACTCGGACTCAGAGGATCGATGGTACACTCGGGTAGTGTGTCGATCGAGTCTGAGTTGGAAGCCATGAACCCTGGTCCCTGAAGGTTTCACCTTATCGACATTATGTATGGTTCTTATACCATCTCCTCGAAACACAGAACGTAGTTAGAGGAAGCGAGAAGTCCAAGTCTACGCTCCGTGAGTGCTTCGCACTAGTGCACGGTAGATGCGTAGCTACGTGTGTGCACTAAGGGGAAACCCTAGGTTAGTGCAGAGACGCATGTAGCAATTCCTTGTCATAAGTGGACTTTGCCACATGGGTGCGATGCACCGGGACATGTTGCGAGTTGACTAGTTGACTTCACTAGGGGCACCCTACGGGAACCTCAGAGAATAGTGAAATCACTGGTGCACTTCACTTATGTGTGCCTTGCAAAGTCTCGTACACGAGGAACGGCCAACTAGTGACATAAGGGCGTTTTGGTCATACCATGCGTCACTATGTACTAGGGGGGCTGGCCATTAGTGTTGAGAGACTGGTCAAGGCCGGCCCTATTAGTTTCAGGAGGTTGATGCCTCCGATGAAAGGGCCGGTCATGAGGCGCAGAAAACGGGCTGGTTTTGACCGTTTTCGAAAACAAGGAAAAGATAGAGATAAAAGAAGATATATATAGGGAGAGGTTTGAATCAGTCAATCCTATCCGCTAGGCTTATCCATAAGGATAAGGTCGACCCTATATAAGGCATAGGGAGAGAGGGGGGGACGAAATTAATGAGCCCATGCAAGCCTAGGGCCGGCCAAAGCCATGGGGAAGCCCTAGGCGCCCCTCTTCTCTCTTCGCATTTCCTCTCTCGTCTCTCTCTCCCTCGCTTGCGCCATTGGATGGCGACTCGTCTTCCTCGCATGGTGTTTCGTAGAAGGAGAAGGCTCATCGTATGGAGGCACTCAGAGATCCATCGACGAGATGCCGTGCATCGTGTGAGATCGGGTGAACTAGAAGGCGTCTCCCGCAACCTTTTGCTGTCCAGAATCTGCACAGAAAATCAGTGTTGTTTCTGTGATTCCGGGAGCTATAGATCTCCAAACGACGTGAAACTTATTGCAAAAGTTGCGTCTCGAAGTTGCCTACCTTCAGTCCAAATTTCAGCCCAATCGGAATTCGGAGCAGAAAGTTATGGCCGTCGCACCGAAGCTATATCGAGCAGATCCGTAGCCCGTCTCCATCGACAAAGAAGAAATTTGTCGCGGTGAAAGATTCTGCACGCATGTATGATCTCTAACAAGTAGATCTAACATAATTAGAACATGCATACATGCTAGATTGTTCTTTTGCGTTAGATCGTCGTTAGGGGTTCGCGTAGTTGCCATGCTAGTTTCATACACGCATATGTAGATCGTTTCGATGAAAATTTTGATATGTAACGCACACCGCCTACGGTCCTCGGACCTATACTTTGCTTCCGCTGTGGGCCTTTACCATAGATTTATATCCAACAATTGGTATCAGAGCCCGCTAGTGGTGTGCGTTTCATGTTTTTGATGAAACCGTCATGTGCGTGCATGAATATTATGTGCCGCCATCGGGGTTCTACGAGTAGATCATGCATAGTATATTTTTTGTGTTCTATGAATCGTTCTTGCAGGGCGCCGCTTCTAAAATTATTCTGGATATGTGATTGCTTGTTACTGGGGGTCGGACCCCGTGTTAGCGATTTTGTCTGGATGTTTTTTCTTCTGTGTGTGGATAGATTTTAGAGCCATAGTCGGGCAAGAGGTGAAGATTTACCACCCTTGATTCCCAGGCTTTTGCTAGGTTTGTTTTCCTTTTCTTTCTAGGAAATTGTGTACGAACGAGCACTTGCTCGAAGCGTACTAGATCGTTTTCGGTTACAGATTGAAGAGGAGGACTTACCGTGGAGATCCACCACCGGGAAGATGAGCGGAACCTTGGAGGACGATGGCGATCCGGCGAAGCGTACACGATGACGGCAAAGGGCAAAAGCGTCAGGAGATCGTATACAGAGGCTTGCACCGGATCGAGGAGCCTTACGAAGGAGACAGAGAGCTTGCACTGTGCCAGTCAGGTTCAGGGGTCGGACCCTGAACTTGATTCAGTTGTGTGCTTGTTTCTTTCAGTAGTTCTTTATATTTCTATAGAGAACCTCGATGCGATAATTTAATTATCTGTATTAGAGGGATGCCCTTTCCCCTCGGGTCCTAGCGACCTTATTAGGATAGGATTCCACTAGTGACGCCTATTATTTAATTGACCCTTGATGATAGCATGAATTCCTCACATTTGGTTATGCCCCCATTAGGTCAACACCCGATTAGTCGGGTGTGCCTATTTGGCAAGCATCGAAACCTAGAATGAGTTGGAATTCTACTATGACATCATTCGTCAAATTTATAAGCGAGGCGCTATGGTAGTGGAAAACCTTTCCTGTCAGTCTGACCTTAGGCTAGGCTCCAGGGCATTAGCGTGATAGCCAAGTTTGCGGAGCATCGATGTTTTTGGAATATGTAATGTGACCCTTGAGTGGAGAAATCCACTTGAGGCAGGGACTATGATATTCCGAGATCGATTAATGCTTCACGAAAGGCTTGAACGCTAATGGGAGCACGGTATGACCAGGGTCTAGTGTATAGGTTGTCGTGACCTTAGTGTACACTCATACTTGCATTAAATAACCCTCAACTATAATAAGGGATGTGTAAGAGGACTCGTCGAGATCCTCTGGCCTCCACAACCAACTGCTTTGTGTCTGGGTGGAAGGGCGTAGCTCGACACCCCCTAGGGTGAGGGTTATGTTTTTCCATGCCAGATAACTTAGCGGTCTCCTTCAGGATATAGCGGTTACGGGGCCAGAAGAGATGGGCTTTTTATCCCACCCTAGTGGGGGCCGTATGAACTCCCGTGCCGTAATTGCTTAGGCTTGTGGGTAAGCATCCGAAGTGGACGTGAGGCATCCGTTGCTTGCACAATGGGGATCACGTGGCACTGGCCAAAAGATAACCATGGTCCATCAAAGCCCTTAGTTGGCAGATTTGGACTGGGTCAAGGAAAGGCCCGTGTAAGCGGATTGGCGCTGCATGATGCCCCCTAGGGCAGGTGTAGTCGATTCCGAGATCTTACATACATGGTTAATTAATCCATAGAAGTGTTTTCGCTGTGAGGGTAGTGCTGACATTTGGATATAATTAGCTTATTTTCAAAATCTATAAAATAAGTTTTCTTGCATTCATTTTTATTCAACCATATAGTTCCCCTATCCGCTATCCCATAAGAGAACCAGTTATCGGGTCTCTAACTACGTAGAGTGGAAGCGCTTTTCTTTAGCTTATGCATAGGGTAGTAAACGTACATTGGCATGTAATCTAAATATCCCTGTACTAGACCTAACGGGTCCAGATATCACTAGGGCACTAACTAGGGCATATGAAGACTAGCGAGAGTCTAAGGAGATGTGCAAGTGCTATGTTATAGCAGACTTGCGGACAACTCCTTAGAAGTAAGTCAGAGATATGCCGGGTCTTCTCAAAATAAGTTTTACTTGCATAAGATGTTTGGAAGGCGGAGTAGGTAGACTCATCGCTTATCCACCAAGATACTTGTCGGTACCGAGATGTCAGTGGGTATGCTTGTTCGGGAATATATACTTGAGTTCCAGATCGAACTAGATTCCAAAGACATGGTGCCAGATGACGAGGTGGTGGAAGACGTCTATCTTGCATCCTTGTCTGGAACTTTCGAAGGCGTTGTCAGAGACTTTAGCTTTAATAAGCTAGAGATGACAAACATAAAACTTCTAAGGAGATTTCCAAGAGACAAAGGATGAGATCAAGATTAAAGGTAAAGCCTTTAGTGCTTAACCTAGGTCTTCTTTAGAAGAACCTAAAGGAGTAACTTATCAGAGATCGAAAACTATTCTAGTGCAGAAACTGGTGTGGACTTCTAAGTATGGTAACGCTAAGGACGGAAGTGTTTCTGTTTTGGCGAGTATAGGGGGTATTTGAAGATTAAATATGGCCTCAGGATGTTAGGAGTTGAGTCGCTATCTAGTAGCAGTTCTTATGCTTCTTGGAATGTAGACTTCGGGTCTACAGAGATTCAAGGAAAGCAGAAGGCTACTTTATAGTGAAGTAATCCTAACATAGGTACTGATGCCATAAGCCGCTGCGGAAGCTGTTAGATATGAATGTCTTAGTTTTTCCGAAACATGGATTTTGATTTGTTAGAGATGTAGTTCTGTTTCCTCCTTGGTAAATGAAGTTTTTTAGTTTTAGACAGCACCGTAGGTGTGTATCTTAAACTAAATAGATAGCTTCATTACTAGAGAAATAGATCAGAATAATCTCTTTATATTTAATCCTAATTCGGAAATAGATTTCATGACAGCTGCAACGTCTAATTTAAATTCATCTAAATCTTTCGGAGAATCTACCCCATTTGTGACCCCTCTGACTTAGATATTTTGCCTCAGATAAATTCAGAGGTAACAGAAGGCCAAGTTTCTGTTCACAGATTTATCGGAGATCCTTCTAGCCTATGAGTGTAATCTGGAAGGCAGAATAACTAAAAGGGCCACAAAGGTATGGGAGTTAGTTAATTTTGACGTCTATGGTTTCAAGAGCGTCTAGACGATAGGAGTCTCTTCGATTTAATCGAAGGAATAAGTCACTATCGGACGAGTTCCATAGGATCCTGAGGGAGTATGGGATTATCTTCCAGTTAAATGCTCCAAGGATGACACGTCAGAATGAAGTCTCCGAGAGAAGGAATCGGACCTTGTTTGACATGGTCCGTAGTATGATGAATATTGCCAAGTATACTACCCACTTTTGGTGGGGTTGTACCTTAAAATAATAGCTTATATCTAAAACTATCTCTCATCTAGATCAGTGCCTCAGACCTATAGAGAGCTATGGTCTAAGCGAAAGCTGACACTATAGAGTCTCGAGATATAGGGTTGTCCTGCACTTGTGCAAAAGGTCAAGAGGGATGAGATGGAGATGTAGTTTCAGGTATATCTGTTTATAGGTTATCCTTAGGAGGCATAAGGTGGACTGTTCTATGATCTTGAGGTTTGGAAGGTAATCGTTTCTACGAATACTATATACCTAGACCAGGATTATATTATAGACCATAAGTTTACCGGTAAGGTAGTTCTGGGTGAACTACTGGGTACTGGTAGAGAGTGCGCATCTGAAAATGTAGTGGGAGTAGATGATACAGAAACTAGTATACCAGGTACTGTAGAAACGATTCACTCTGTACCACCACCACTTCGTCGTTGTGGGACCATCAGAGCTCCTGAAAGATACTATGGAGAAAATTCGATAGTTAATCCAGAATTTCAGGAGGATGATCCCTAGAGCTACGAAGAAGTAGTGGGAGCTTCCTTTGTACCACCACTACCTCGTCGTTGTGGGACTATCAGAGCTCCTGAAAGATACTATGGAGAAACTTTGATAGTTAATCCAGAGTTTCAGGAGGATGATCCCTAGAGCTACGAAGAAGTAGTGGGAGCTTCCGACAGCTCTGACTGACAAAAGACCATGGAGGTAAATTTGCATCAATGTTCCTTGGAACAGTCTTGACACTTATAGCACTATCATCCTTTGGGGTGTAGGAGGTGTATAAGAAGAGCACCCGGCTAAGACTTAAGTAGCTAGATTAGTTACCAAAGGAGAAGGGATTGACTATGTCAAAATTATCTCACTGGTAGCTATGCCTAAGTCTATTTCGGATCCTCTTAATCCATCACAGCCTATTATAAATGGGAGATCTGGTTGATGGATGTCAAAACAGTTATTCCCTAACGGGAATTTGGAAAGGACATATGGATGATGTAGCCCCAGGCTTTGTGTCAGTAGGTTAGGAAGATTTGGAATGCAAGTTGCAACGGTCCATTTATGGACTGATGCAAGCATCCAGGTTGGAATATCTATTTTGATCAAGGGAATCCGCTCACACGGATTTGATCAGAATGAGGATAAACCAAGTTGGTACAAGAAAGGTGAAATAGCTACAAGGATGTATTTAGTACTTTACGCTAACGATATTCTACTGATTGAAAATGATGTAAGAATATTGTTTACGGTAAATGTTTGTAGTCATCACAATTCGATGTGAAAGACCCTAGTGAGGCGAGTTATGCTCTGGGAATCAAGGTAACTCGAGACAACCAGAGCAAGATTCTCTTGCTGTCACAGGCTACGCATGAAGATAAGATTCTAGCCAGATTCGTTTTACGAGGCTAGATATCTATTGCGCAGTAGGAAGATGGGTCGGTTTCAGTCGAACCCGGGTCCAGATCTTTGGACCGATGTGAAGGGTATACTCAGAAATCCTCGTTAAGTAAGGATTGTGAGTTAGCTTGCACTTCACAGGTCCTGATATCGATTGGACACACAGGATCTGACTTTAGTGTCAGATGTGTGTTCCACAGAATCGATTTCAGGGATTATTTTTATCTTGGGATTAGAAGCGGTAGTTGATAGAGTATGAAGCAAGAGTGAATCACAGACTCTACCACAGAGGCTTAGCACGTTGTTGCGTGCTAGGTAATATATCCGGTGGTAAGGCTTAGGAAGTTCTTAGAGAACTTGGGACCCGTACCAGAAGCTCAGTTATCTGTTGTTGCAACAGAAGAGCGGTAAGCAAGGTCCAAGGAGACTAGGCACCACCGTGAGGGGAAACCCATCAAGTACAAACTTCACTTGATCTGACAGTTATAGGAGGAAATGTAAGTAGCGGTACTGAGGTGGAATCTATAGACAATGTTGCCAATTCTATTAGGGAATTCCTGCAAAAGCTTTTGGGTAGCATGTAGAAGCTACAGAGCTCAACACCGTTATTCCTCGTTAGACCTAGTGGGAGATTGTTAGAATTGGTGAGGTCTATAGCTCGTAAAAACCTATAGTTTAGCTATGTATAGTTGATAGCATAGGAATGCATATTGGTACGTACCTTAGTACGTGTTCTGATAACAGAACAAAGAGCCATGGCTACATGGTAATCCTCTTGAGTGGGAGACTCAAGGGACTGGTCCCATGTAACCTAAATACGTTCGCAGCTCTGATTAGGGTTGGTCGCCCTGTCAGGATAAGCTGTTGGGATGACAGAGCGTGGGTGTCTCCACCACGGTCATTACCAGGCACATTGCCTGTGGCCGAACGGAACCAACACGGTGCACAGATCGGTGAGCAGACACCGATGTACTAAACCGTGTTTCTGCTTAGGGTAAAACGGTCCTAAACCCTGAGGAACCATGTCTGGTGGACTAACCAGTTGTGTGGTGCTTTGGCGCACCAATGTGTGAGGATCCGGATGCAGTGATCCAAAACCACGGTGTACTGGGTTACCCGGCTGGCGTTGCATCAGTATGTCACTCCTGCAGGCTATCCACTCCCCTAACGGGAGGTGCGTTCCTTGGTCTGACCTATGTCGTATTAAACCCTGGCCAGGTGGTCATCAGTTCGACTGGTGATGGATCCGGTTACTCGGCAGAGTTATCGGAGGTACGATGTACGTGGTCAACCTGGAAGGAACCGAGTCATATGAGCACTCGAGTCTGACGGCATTCTCCACTGCTCGAGTTGCGTCATGGCACTAGTAGAGGGACAGCGAGTTTACCATACTAAGCGGAGAGCAGGGATATGAGGGAGAACATAGTAAGTCCGGGGGAATTGGAGTGCAGCCTGCGTTGCACTCTGGGTGGCTATGCAGGTTAACTCGGACTCAGAGGATCGATGGTACACTCGGGTAGTGTGTCGATCGAGTCTGAGTTGGAAGCCATGAACCCTGGTCCCTGAAGGTTCCACCTTATCGACATTATGTATGGTTCTTATACCATCTCCTCGAAACACAGAACGTAGTTAGAGGAAGCGAGAAGTCCAAGCCTACGCTCCGTAAGTGCTTCGCACTAGTGCACGGTAGATGCGTAGCTACGTGTGTGCACTAAGGGGAAACCCTAGGTTAGTGCAGAGATGCATGTAGCAATTCCTTGTCATAAGTGGACTTTGCCACATGGGTGCGATGCACCGGGACATGTTGCGAGTTGACTAGTTGACTTCACTAGGAGCACCCTACGGGAACCTCAAAGAATAGTGAAATCACTGGTGCACTTCACTTATGTGTGCCTTGCAAAGTCTCGTACATGAGGAACGGCCAACTAGTGACATAAGGGCGTTTTGGTCATACCATGCGTCACTATGTACTAGGGGGGCCGGCCCTTAGTGTTGAGAGACTGGTCAAGGCCGGCCCTATTAGTTTCAGGAGGTTGATGCCTTCGATAAAAGGGCCGGTCATGAGGCGCAGAAAACGGGCTGGTTTTGACCGTTTTCGAAAACAATGAAAAGATAGAGATAAAAGAAGAGATATATAGGGAGAGGTTTGAATCAGTCAATCCTATCCGCTAGGCTTATCCATAAGGATAAGGCCGACCCTATATAAGACATAGGGAGAGAGGGGGGGACGAAATTAATGAGCCCATGCATGCCTAGGGCCGGCCCAAGCCATGGGGAAGCCCTAGGTGCCCCTCTTCTCTGTTCGCATCTCCTCTCTCGTCTCTCTCTCCCTCGCTTGCGCCATTGGATGGCGACTCGTCTTCCTCGCATGGTGTTTCGTAGAAGGAGAAGGCTCATCGTATGGAGACACTCAGAGATCCATCGACGAGGTGCCGTGCATCGTGTGAGATCGGGTGAACTAGAAGGTATCTCCCGTAACCTTTTGCTGTCCAGAATCTGCACAGAAAATCAGCGTTGTTTCTGTGATTCCGGGAGCTATAAATGTCTAAACGACGTGAAACTTATTGCAAACGTTGCGTCTCGAAGTTGGCTACCTTCAGTCCAAATTGCAGCCCAATCGGAGTTCGGAGCAGAAAGTTATGGCCGTCGCACCGAAGCTATATCGAGCAGATCCGTAGCCCGTCTCCATCGACAAAGAAGAAATTTGTCGCGGTGAAAGATTCCGCACGCAGGTATGATCTCTAACAAGTAGATCTAACATAATTAGAACATGCATACATGCTAGATTGTTCTTTTGCGTTAGATCGTCGTTAGGGATTCGCGTAGTTGCCATGCTAGTTTCATACACGCATATGTAGATCGTTTCGATGAAAATTTTAATATGTAACGCACAACGCCTACGGTCCTCGGACCTACACTTTGCTTCCGCTGCGGGCCTCTACCATGGATTTATATCCAACACTTTCACCGTGCTACCAAGGACTGTTCCACATGAGCACTTTTAAGTTATGTTTGAAAGGGACAACCAAGAGGATCCAGCACTAGCAGAAGCAAGTAGAAGTCTTACAGTGGTAATAATAGGAAGGAGGGGAGTGACGGCTGAGATTGCAAAAACAATCTGCATGTAATTATCGACTTTAAGTGTTGCGCGCAATGTAGCAAAAATAAAGCCATGAGGGATGTCCTCTTCATTCGGGTTGAGAGCAGGAGTCCACAAGAACGCAAAGGTGTACATCGATGGTAGCCTTTGCATCAGCCTTAAATTCAGTCCACATAAAATTATAGCCCATTCTTTGCTACAGCTATACAACAATTGTTTAGGCACGTGCTAGCAGAGCTTAAATATGTGACAATATGAAGCCCTACATGTCAATTCCAAGTTTAATTCCTATTTTTTATAAACTGTGTTGAGTTGGAGTTTTTCTCTTCTTCTCAATTGGTGCATCTGAAATGCACATATAGAGCTATCTTAAAGTACAAATCAGAACGAGAGAGATCTACTAATAAGTGAAATAACGTTGATGCAAAAAAGAAAGGCTTTTGTTTGGTTGGTTAAAACTATAACATTAGAATAGAGAAGAAAGCTCTTAATGACAGAGAGAGCAAAAAAGAAAGGCTTTTGTCAATTTCGATCGAAATTTTAAAATTTCGGTCGAAGTTTTGATTTAGGCTTGGACCGAAACTTGACATAAAACTGAAATTTAAATCCTTGGACCAGGACCACCTCTGCATGTACCTGCAACGAAATAGAGAAGCATCATGCACATCTACTTTCACATACCCCATATTTATAGGAATTATATGTTTGATTGCAAGCGGCACCCACAATATTATGTAATGTAGATAAATAGAGGAGTATTTCGATGACTAGGAAAAAAAATTATGAGTTTGATAGAGTAGTTCGATGACTAGGAAAGAAAATAGCACAGTACATTCATTCACACATGCCAAAGAAATATAAGAGGTGGTCTTTCATTTCCCGGGAAACAAGCAATGCAAACATACATCCCATATGATGAAAAGCACATACGAATGTGCCCATTTCCTAGAAGTTCCAACTACCGGAAAAAGAACTCAGCCTTCAGGGTCCACTGGATTTCACATCTACAGGTCCTTGTTTTTGTTCCTGCTGCAACAACTTTCAATAAAACATTAAATGTCTTATGGATACATGAAATCAGATTTCTGAAGTTCAAAAACATTAAATGTTTTCTAGATACATGAAACCAAATTTCAGAAGGTGAGGAGAGAGAGAGAGAGAGAGAGAGAGAGAGAGAGAGCTAATATGACATAATGACATTGCTGTTACCATACAAAACATGCATAGAATGGAGAAACTATTTGACGACAAGAATTACGACCGATCAGTGGGCATTGCGCTATGTACGCCACAACCGCAATAAAAATTACCTCTTTAGCCCCATCAAATCATCTACCTACCCCTTATGCAAGGTATGTGGCGCAATGCCACTGGCCGATCGTAATTCTAGTCGTCAAATTTTTTTCTCCACAGAATGCAGCACCTTTCAAACCTTGAGATCACCCAGCTGTTCACACCGCGACATGACTTCTGTTGTTTGGGAAATTACCAAACATACCATGATTATAGAGGACTACTATGGTGCTAATCTTTTTTGAGCTTTTATTTTTATTTTTTTGGTACTCCAGACAGGGTCAATACATCATGACCTGTAGGTCCTCCGCTAGGAGACATCAACAGGCTTGGGAAGAACGTGCTCCCAATACCCTTCCAACCCGTACATCCGAGCTTCCCTAGCAATCCAGTTGGCTGTACTGTTCGCCGTACGCTTAATCCACTAGACTGAAACATCTTGCAACTGGTCCCAAGCCTGCAAACAGAATATAAGAAGAAAACTCAGGTCCGACGAGCAGCCTTTACCCAGCACTAAAGCCTCTCTAGCATTCATGGAATCAGTCAGCACCACCGCATGCCGAATCCCACGCTTAACCAGCTCTTGCAAGGCCCCTTGTATAGCCCATAACCCCGCTTGGAGAGAAGAGTCTGCCTTGGAGCTTTTTCAAGGGGTGCACCATAAGTGGAAAAATATTTGAAGGCACATTCATGATTGCTTGTGATAAGAATCTCGTTATACAAACCACACTAGTGGGGCTCTTATTAAAGGGCGCTGTAAGTAACTCTGGAATAATTTTTTTTATTCTTTACACACATGTCCGGTTAGATGGGTGAATGTGGGTCTCGACGCAAGGCCTGGTAATGGGTAGTGTCTGGTTTTGGCTCGTGTCCAGAGCCCCTAGATCCAGATCCGACCAGTTTAAGTAATAGTGTCTAGACCCTAAACTCGTACCAGACCTACATATAAACGGGTAGATCCGTTAGACCCGTTTACCACACGGGTCATTCTTAGTTGATTTTAAACCCAAAACATTTGGCTTAATTATAAATGTGCTACAAACAAAAATACTTATAATATTAGCCTATAGCCCTACATACATAATAATGGATTGTAGGTAGACACGACCCGACATGACACTAAATCCGAACCCAACCCATTTATTAAACAGGTCTACCGTGCCGACCCTTTACGACTTGAACCCGTTTAACCCAAACACAGACCCACTAAATTCGTGTCAGGTCTGTCATATCGGTTCTAGAATTGCCAACCCTCGCGTACGGACAAGGGATACCATGGTTCGAAGCCTGCACCAACAACAGGGGAGCAAATATCTTGCCAATGACCAGGCTTGGATTCGCCTACAAGAGCACCATGTTATTGTATCATTGTATGCCATAGCAACATAGTATGTGTTGTGCGCAGCGGAAGCGGGAGTTTCACATACACAAACCAGGAGCATAAAATATAAGGCAAGATATCCGGAGGAGACGCACTACACACACAAATTTCATTTTTACATGGTTGATTCCCACGTGACCTCTTCAAATTTCAAACACATCAAACACTGTTTGTTGGCCGACAAACAAATGTCGTCCATTGACGACTAAAAACACGTGGTTGTCCGTTGATGACTCCAAAGTTTGCTGCACTACATACTCAAAATGATTGGCATCCTTCAACGTCTCTGAATTGGCCGTCAATTAAATGCCCAAATATCACAACTCTGCTCCCATGCGAAATCATAGGCGAATTTTTTTGGCATAAATGACAACGCTCCCCCCCCCCCCCCCACACACACACACACACACACACAAACCCTAAAGGCAATCACCCGGAAGGCGATGCAGGTTTCATGCAAAGGGTGGCAGTAATCGATGTGTAATGCTTCCTCTTTTTTATTTTTTAATTGATTATATTATAATGGGGAGAGGGAGGGGGGGTTGCCAAATGTGTTTTGAAGGTGGTTGCTGCATTGCCGATGCACCGAAGGCAGCTGGGGGAGTGTTGCCACCGAAGACGATCGTCCGAATGCCAACAGGCACGCACTAGTCTATACTATATACTAAAACGGAAGCCTTACAAGGAGCTTCCGCCATGTGGCACAGTATTAAAAGTATTAATTTTAATTTAAATCCATTTCTATGCATGCCCATTAATGCTCTTATGATCTAAAATTAATGTATCAAGCACATTCGGGCATTGCCCGGGTTTCTTACTAGTATAATCTATACTATATACTAAAATGGAAGCCTCTCTCCCGTGTTGTGACACGTGGACGTCTTTTAAAGAACCATAATCATTCTTTCATGTGTGAACACGGCTCAGTCTTAAATCCTATTAAAAACCTACCATAAAGATAATAAAACACTCATTCACTGGCATTTAATTATCATTTGATGTTAATATCTTTCTCTCTCTCTCTCTCTAATAAGTGAATCACACTCACTTTAGATTTCATACTTCTTCGAACAGTTGTGATGTCATCTCTGCCAAATGGCTATGCATCAAGTTCATCTGGGCATTGCCCGGATTTCTTACTAGTATATATACTAAAATGGAAGTCTCTCTCCCGTGTTGTGACACATGGACGTTCTCTCCCGTGTTGTGACACGTGGACGTCTTTTAAAGAACCATAATCATTCTTTCATGTGTGAACACGACTCAGTCTTAAATCCTATTAAAAACCTACCATAAAGATAATAAAACACTCATTCACTGGCATTTAATTATCATTTGATGTTAATATCTTTCTCTCTCTCTCTCTCTCTAATAAGTGAATCACACTCACTTTAGATTTCATACTTCTTCGAACAGTTGTGATGTCATCTCTGCCAAATGGCTATGCATCAAGTTCATCTGGGCATTGCCCGGATTTCTTACTAGTATATATACTAAAATGGAAGTCTCTCTCCCGTGTTGTGACACATGGACGTCTTTTAAAAAGCTAGAATTCTTATTCTGTGAGTGAACGCGGCTCTCTTTTAAATCCATTTAAAAACCTATCATATAGATGATAAAATTTTTATTCAATGGCATTTAATGGTCATTTGATGTTAATCTCTCTCTCTTTTTTTCTCTCTTTCTCTAACAAGTGAATCACACTTGCTTTAGATTTCACACTTCTTCGAACAGTTGTGATGTCGTCTTTGTCAAATGGCATGCATTAAGCACATTCGGGCATTGCCCGTGTTTTTTTACTAGTATAAATACTAAAACATAGCCCTCTCTTCCATTGTTTGACACATGGACCTCTTTTTGAAGACCGAAAAGATGCACAAACGTGTGTGAATGCGGGTCTCAACCATAAATCCCAGTGTTATTGAGGGCTGTCAGTCAAGATTAAATGAGGGGAATTTGATCGAGACCTATCCTTATCTGATGGACGTTATAGGGCCACAGCTCGCAATTAAATGGGGGGAGTTTGATCAAGAGCCTCCCGTCCATTAAGAGCCTTTCTTAAGTACCAATTCCCTTTAACCCTTTTAAACGTTCCTTGGAGCAACAACAGGACGGGGGACGGCTCATGGCAAGCCAGGGGATTGCAATATAATTTTCAACCATTCCATCCGTCAAAGATTGAAAAGTTTTTTTTTTCTTTCTCTCACTATTATATATTACCCAACCATTGTATTTGTGGGCATCGAAATTAGCCCACGGGTTGAACCCGACGCGCATGTGCAAAATTGGCCTGCACATAACGGTCCACATGTGAACTCGGCCCGCACACAACGGCCCACATGCAAACTCGGCCCGCATGCGAACTCGGCTCGCGCACAACGGCCCGTATATAAAACGGATCTGACTCAAGGCAAACGGGCCCCATCGGACCCGCAACCCGAACTCAAAAGAGGGGCCCACCGACCCTCTCTTCTTGAAAACCGTGCCCCCTCCCCATGGGGAGGTGTGGCCGGTTATAAGGGGAAGAAAAGAAAAATAAAAATAAAAAATTCATAACCGCCTCGATGCGAAGGGAGGTGACCTGGACGTCTACGCAACCGTAGATCCGCGATGATCCCTTGATCCGACGGACAAGATGATATCGTGTCGCCATGCAATCGGAAGGTACAAAGATGATAACTTATCTTCAAAGATCAAGTCACATCTTGCCCATAACCATCCCCACCAAAAAGGAATGGATCAAGGTTGTTCCCCCCAAATAAGGGAAGAATATCTTGATGGTTATGGGGGGAGATATTGGATACAACTAAAAGATTGCAGCCATATCTCTCCTAACCTCCCCCCTTTGCCTATAATAAGAAGGGGTGGGGGAAGGCATCAAATGTCGAAAGCTGAAGACGAAAGGGCTCTGCAAAAAGGAGCTCCTATGCTTGAAGACCAAAGGCTTTACGAGGCACGGCAAGCGTGTCCTACGGGAACACTTAGCCCATCAAGTCCTCATCAAAGTGAAGACCTTGCACTCGAAGATCAAAGCTTCGACTCCTCGCACGAAGAAGAAAGCTTGGAGAAGAAGGCTCGGATTCGTTGTCACCCCGACTTCTCCAACGATCTTCATCAACTCCGAAGACGCCATAAGCAAAGGCCGGAGAAGAAGATCGAAGCCGACAACACTCCGTTGTCTTCAACAAAGGCGTCAACTCCTCGCACGAAGAAGAAAGCTCGGAGAAGAAGGCCTGAAGCTGGTGCTACCCCCGCCGTCTTCATCAACAAAAGTCGACGCTACAACCGTCGCACGAAGATCGGTGCTACCCCTATTGTCTTCATCAATAAAAGCCGATGCTACAACCATCGCAAGGAGATCGGTGCTACCCCCGCCGTCTTCAAAAGAAGCCTTCGACTCCGATCACACCAAAGAAGCTTGGAGAAGAAGAAAAGCCAAACCGATGCCACAACCGTCGAGGAAGCCGGAAGAATAAAGAATCCTTGAAGAAGTAGCCATCGCCGTTCGAAAAGAAAATCGAGTCAACGCCGAAGCGAAAGCCAACGCAAGAAGCCAAAGCAAAAGCACCGATAAAGCCCGCACCAAAGCAACGCAAGTGCCAAAGCCAAGCAACTACGCCGGTCACGAGCAAAGCACCTCACGTTCTAGCCGATATGACGCGAAGTCCGGAAGAACCAAAATATCACAAGCCTCTACCCGTCTACGTTTAAGCACAAGCGCCAAAGCAAAGCAAAAGCTAGAGCCACGGCAAAGCCAAGCCAAAGCCGAAATGCCAAAGTAAAAGCCGACGCCAAAAGCCGCGAACCGACGATCAAGGACGTGAGGTCTAACAAGGATCGAGGAAGACATGAAGACCGAGGAACAAAGCAAAAATTCCCTAGCCAAGAAAGCACGAAGCACGAAAGGGACAAAAGCAACGGTGGATATTCCTTAGCCTCTCAAGAAACCCTCACCCTGTAAAGACCTATATCCTGGGCAACTGATGCAGGCGCATGTCATCCAAGAGCGGTTGATGAAGACGATGCTATCTTTTTTGTATTTTCTTTGTAACGGGATAACTAGTGATAAGGAATCACCGAGAAGAAGTGGCGGAGGGGGTAAGAACCGTGATAGAGAAGAAAAGACTAGAAGCTTAGATGAGAGGGGGCCTGAAATCCATCAGGATACAAGGTGGGGACTCAAATCCATGAGCCAACGAAGGCATCCGCCATCAATTTTCATTCATCATCCTCTGTCCTCAATGGTTACAATGAGGGCCTTTAAATAGGCTAAAAGAAAAGATAAAAATGGCAACAAATTTAAAAGCCAATAAGTATCCTAACAACTTGCCTAAAATAAAGATCTCAAATAAAAAAAGATTCTAAAAGATATCATAAGAGATATCCTGCCTTATCCATCCATGGCAGGTTAGGATGGGCCTTCGGGTGGGCCAACGGGCTTGGGCCCAAGTCGGATCACATCAGCAACCCCTTCAGAGCTCTCGCACGAATACCACGTGGAGACGCGGATCAAAGGGACCCTCCAGAGGATCTCTCCCACAATCTCCTGATCAAATATTCGCCGCACCCGGCTCACCACCCCCGAGCCCCCGGGTCCCGGCCTCTGTAATCTTCGTGTATTTGCATAAAGACGACCCGTATCTTTTTCTGCACATACAGATTTCTGGCACGTCTGGTGGGACCTCCTCTCCTTACATCCATACATCTGAAGGAGTTGCTGCAAGTTTCGCCATGGCCGGGACAAACGACGATACGTTTGGTCCATAAGTCTTTCACCTATCGCCGAGTCTCCACTACTTCAACATAGTGATCTAGAAAACCCGGAGGATGACGTTCCCCCGGTAGTACGCATTTACACTCGGCGTACTTGAACTCTCGCGGACGTTTTCACACCAAAAACCGCTGCCGAAGACGTTCGTCAAAGCGCCGAGGAGGCCTTGGTGCATGAAGAAATGAGCCTCGATCCTGGAACATTTGTCTAGAAATTTGGGAAGGACCAGCCCCAACCCCGAGCCCATTCGGGTTCTCCAGCGGACTTTGCACCTCCTTTGCAGGGGACAAACGTCCGTCATCAAGCAGAAGCAAGTCGGCGCAATTATGTCACCGACAATGACGACGACGATGTGGGCATGCAACACCAAGACGTCCTGTGTCATCATCCTCGTTCTGCTCTCCAGCTCCAAGTCATGCAAATGAGTGAGCACATGGTGCAAATCACCCGGCTAATGGAGAAAAAGGACCGTCATATCAACACCTTGCTTCAAAGGCTAAGTGCGAGGGATGCTATAGCGTTCACCCAACCTCCTGCTTCTCCAATAGCCGCTCTAGCTCTATTTTCAACTCCCGCTCCTGCAGAGGTTGTTCTGACGATTCTAGCGACTACTCCCGCACTCTTCTCGGCTCCCATTCCAACGGAGGTCGTTTCGCTAGTACCAGTCTCAGTGGCAGCCTCCGGTGACAGCAACAATGAATGCCCCGCAATTACAAGCATTGGTAGTCGACATAATGCATTCCCACGATAGTAGTCTTCCTTCGATCACGGCGGCATACTCAAAGCCTTACACCGCAAGGATCCAGCAGGTGCGCTTTCCTATCGGGTTCCAGCCACCAAAGTTCCAACACTTCGATGGGAAGGGAAATCCAAGGCAGCACGTCGCCCACTTCATCGAAACCTACAACAACACCGGCACATACGGTGACGAGATAGTGAAGCAGTTCGTTCGCACCCTCAAAGGTAATGCTTTTGACTGGTATGTTGATCTCCCTCCAGGGTCCACTGACAGTTGGGATCAAATAGAGAGGGAATTCCTCAACCACTTCTATAGTACCCGACGCATCGTCAGCATGACTGAGCTTATCGCAATCAAGCAAAGGAAGGACAAGCCGGTGATTGACTACATTGATCGTTGAAGGAATCTTGCGCTAAACTCATGGGATCGATTGTCAGAAGACTCGGCCATCGAGATGTATACCCAAGGCATGCACTGGGGCTTGCTCTACATCCTCAAAGGGATCAAGCCTCGGTCCTTCGAGGAACCCGCAACTCGGGCTCACGACATGAAGCTCAGCCTAGAAAATCGTGGAGACTTAAAGAGCCAAGACTTCCTGAAGGTGGAAAAGAAGAACAAGCCACCGACGCCCAAACCAAAGCAAGTCAACATTGCCGATGTCACTTCAATCTCCAAGCCGCTCAAGATCGGTGGCAAACCGGATCAAGAAAAAGGAGCCGCCATACCGCCGCCTCCACCTCAAAGACAATCGAGGATGACTCTCGAAGAGCTCGAAGCTAAGGAATATCCCTTCCCGGACTTGGAAGTCTCCTCCATGTTCGATCAGTTGCTACCGGAGAAGATGATCGAGCTTCCTCCTTCGAAGAGGCCTGAGCAGATGCATCGTGTCGACGATCCACTCTTCTACAAATACCATTGAGTGGTTAGTCATCCTATCGAGAAGTGCTTCGTCTTCAAAGAAAGAATCCTGACGCTCGTAAAGCAAGGGAAGATAGAGATCGACTCTGGGGAGGTCGCTACAACCAACATGACGTCCATCATCTTCGGTTCCTTCCCGCTAGTCCTTGTTGCTGCATGATTCCTCACCCCCAAACTTGAATTTTTCTCGTCCTCGAGAAAGCAAATAAAATAAATAAAAAAAATAATAGGAGAATAAAAATAACTAACTCACTTTCGCAGGAATCGCGATTGCACTTAGCATGTGCAATAAGCCGTTAAACCCCTAGGTTATCCTAGTGGACGAGTTTTGTCTCATGAGGGTTTGCAGTGAATCTACCCACAAAATTCAATATATATATATATATATATATATATATATATATATATATATATATATATATATATATATATATATATATATATATATATATATATATATATATATATATATATATATATATATATATATATAAGAAATAAGAAAGGTTGATTTCGTAGAACAATTAAAAAGTACTCAAAAATAGAATTTCTAAGGCACAAGACTCACAAGGTATCTAGCCCAAGCTTCGGCTTTCGAAGTAAGCACTTTAGGTTCTAACTATTAGTTTTTCGTTAGAAAAGGTCAAGGTCAACTATGCTCGAGTGCACGGTGCTATCTGGGCTAGACAGAACTGGGGGTTTGGTTGTTTACATTCATATCATTCTAACAATCTCCTAGAATGGTCAAAGTCGACCTTAGACCTGAGTCAAAACCAGCTAATCTAGACATGCTAGTGAGAGTTGTGGATATTCACCTTAATACCCTACGGCTTTATATGTGATATTCTAGTTTCCCAACATTGTTTATAGCGACGACTTTCACACTATTTTTTTTTTCGATCTCATTTTTTTTTTCTGGATCTAATTATATATCCCTTCATAACTTGTATCATGCCAGCTGCACTCTATGCCCATGACATGCTGCCAACGCTATCATGAGTTAGGTAGCCATCCTTATATTGCCTTTATATTCGATTCACTCTACATCAATAGGATCATTCTCATAAACCTATTGACCAGGCTTCACTCATACTAGGACATACAGGTTAAGACTTTTAGATAATTAGGTTCTAGACCATGCTAATAGGTAGCCCTTTCCGCTATACCTTAGAATTCACCGGTGATCTATAGTAGTACTTTTTGTTTTTCTTTTTTTACCAAGTGAACCAGATCCGCATAGTTCATCAGAACTTTAGTTGACTATTAGGCCGATATGATAGCTTTGAATCTAAACCCTAGAGGTGTAAACCAGATGTGAAGTGAAAAGTCAAGTCTAGTTTGTTTTGACAATCTCTAAAAGGTTACTAAGGGTCAGAACCATATTAGACATACTTTTTCTAGCTAATCCTTAGGCTTTATACCTTGATTATCACGTGCCTTATGGTCCTATTCGAGTACGATAGAATTATGCTACAAAACCTGAAATAACGGTGAAATATATATAGATATATTTTTTTTTCAAAAAGAACGACGACAAAAGTAATACGATAAGAAACTAAAATGTGAAAAAGAAAATAAAAACATGCAAATGTAAATTCCTAAAAAATTTTATACGAACGCTATAGTTTTGGTAGGGGACTACAGTCTGGACACACATACGCAGAGACGTATGTGCCGAGCTGTCCCACTACAGCGCAAGTTGATGCAAAAAGTTTTTTTTTTAAAAAAAATTTATAAAAAAAATTTATTTTTTATTTTTTATAAAATAAAAACTAGAAAAGAACAAAAACTGACAATTTTACAGAAACTAGATGTAAACATGCATGATTTTATTTTGCAAAAACTATATACCACACCCCCAAACTTAAATTAAAATTGTCCCCAATGTTTGAATTAAACATGATTATGAATGAAATGATATTATATGATAGTATTTTTGGATGACATGAATATATAAAATGAAAGTATAAAGTTTTAAAGATGGATAGTACCTCATAAGTTCTTTGTATCCTCATTTTCTATAAAATGTTAGTACTACAAAGAAAAAAATGTCTAAATAGACAAATAAAGACGACAGATGCTAATAAATAAATAAATAAAAAATTTGACTGCTATAATACAAATGAGTTTTTTCAACAGATGAAATTTTCAAAAAGAAAAGAGAGTAGTCATTAATTAAAAATTTATATTCTATAGTATGCGTTAGGCATGTTTTTGCGTGACTCTCCTTTATTCTATGAGCGTTCATCCTATATTGTTCTTTATGAGTTTTCTTTTCAAATGGAACAATATATGATTCATTATTAAACTCTATATTCCACCTTGTATCATCTATATTATCTTTGAAAAGTTTTCATAATTGAAATTTTTGATTTTGGATGAATTGAGAAAAAATTAAAATAGAAAATATATCTTCTTCACCTAAATGTGTATGTTGAAACTCAGATAGCAGAATTTGTAAGTCAATGTATGATTTTTTGATAATAATTAGATGATCAATCATGATATCATTAATTTTAAGATTCATTGATAGAGCATTGGTTTCTTTAGCAAACATATCACTATCAATGATATAAGGAAGATCATGGGTGACATCTACTAATGCATTGATTGTATTGATATGATTATCAATATCCAAATTCTTTCCAAAATGTACAAGACATGCTTCCAATGGGTCATCATAGTTTACTTGTGATACAAAACTTTCTTTTTGTTCTTGCAAGTAGTTGACCTCTTCTAATTCATCACTTTCATCTCTAGGTTGTTTGCTCACATGAAATATATTGACTTGTAATGTCATGTTACCGAAGGACATGCTCATTACACCATTCCGATAGTTGATTAATGTATTCGATGTTGCTAGGAAAGGTCATCCTAAGATTACCGGTACTCGACTCATAAATTCAGTTGGTGGTTTTGTATCAAGGATCACAAAGTCAATAGGGAATACAAATTCTTCCACTTTGATTAGGACGTCTTCTACTATCCCTTTTGGATATCGGATTGAAGAATCAGCTAGCTGGAGAGTTAATTTAGTGGGTTTTAACTCTCCCAAACCTAGCTTTTTATATATGGAATATGGAAGGAGGTTGACACTTGCACCTAAGTCGAGCAAGGCTTTCTCAATATGATATTCCCCTGTTTCACAGGAAATGGTAGGACAACCAGGGTCCTTATATTTGATAGGGGTTGAGCATGAAATAACTGAACTAGCCTGCTGAGCCATAAATGCTCTCTTGGGTACATTAGTTGCTCTTTTAAAAGTGCAAAGGTCCTTTAAGAATTTGGCATATGTAGGTATTTGTTGGATTGTATCTAAGAGTGGAATATTAATTTTTACTTGCTTGAAGACTTCAAGCATATTATCCATTTGCATTTTCTTCTTTGCTGGTTCTAACCTTTGAGGATATGGGGCTCTAGGGATGTAAGTTCTAAGAGGTGGTTCACTAGGTGATACAATGCTTATAGTATCATGTCTTGTGTGCTCTCTAGTTTCCTCTTGTACTTTTGGCTCCTCTTCAGATGTTTCTTTAGTTCTTATGTCATTCTGCCTAAGTTCCTCAGTTTCTTTAGGAGGTTCTATCATGTTATCAACTTGTCGTCCTGACCTAAGTGTACTGATTGCATTTGCCTGCTCATGACCTTTTCCTTTGATGTCATGAATTTCAAATTGACCCCTTGGATTTGACCCTTTAGGGTTAGCCTCAGGTTGACTTGGGAATGTGCCCTTATCTCTTGTATTCAAAGAATCAGCTAGTTGACTCACAGTGTATTCTAACTTCGTAATAGATTGTGTGTTAGCACTGATGCTTTGTGCGGTGCTTTGTTAGAATTGGAGGGTATTTTGGGCTAATAGTTTCACCGTTTCCTCTAGAGAAGTGATTCTTTGATTATCTGGGTTAGGGATAGAATTCTATGGGTGGCTTTTGAAATCCTTGAGGTGGTACAGGCTGAGATGGGCCACCTTGGTATGGACCCGTAGTCCATGAGAAATTTGGATGATTCTTCCATCCTTCATTGTAAGTGTTTGAATATGGATTATACTTTTGTTGAGTATCAAAACGATTATTTTGATACAAAGCATTGATTCTTTCCATATTATTTTCTTATCTCCCTAACATCAGGCATCGAAAATCTACATGGGCAGGCTCACTACAAATTGAACAAATAGAAAAACTAGGTTCATTGTTTCAACTCATAGTTTGATTAAGGTTTAATGCCTCTAAGGTATTTGGAGCGAAAGTTATATTTCCTTGATTCATTTCTAGAGCTTCTAAGCGTCTCATCACAGTGGCTAGTTTAGCTTCTTCTTCTAATTTAGGTTCAACTTTATAGAATCCACCTTGCGCAGTAGGGGGGATTTTCTAGAATCTTCTTTGATTGATTCCCACTTTAGTGTATTCTCTACAATTTCTTCTAAGTAGGTCCAGGCTTGATCTGCTATCTTTTTGGTGAACTCACCATTACAACATGATTCTATCATGGTCTTAGATGGGTAGTTCAATCCTTCATAAAGGATTTGAACTAGTCTAATTTTTTCAAAACCATGGTGTGGACAAATGCAGTAATAGGTCCTTAAATATTTCTATGTATTTATAGAGAGCCTCGCCTTCTAGTTAGTGAAACACATTCAAGGCCTGACGAATCGAGGTTGTCTTTTGTTTAGAATATAATTTTTTATAAAAGAGCTCGAGTAGGCTTACCCACGTAGTTATGGATCCAGCTTGTAAAGCATAAAGTCATGCTTTAGCCTTCTCTTTTAGCGAGAATGGGAATAACCTAAGTTTGAGATTTTCTTCGGACATATTATCAAATTTCATTGTTCCACATATGTCCTCGAATTCCCTCATATGTTGATACAGATTTTCCTGCTCTATTCCCCGAAAGACGGGAAACATTTAGATTAAGCCAGATTTTAATTCAAATTTTGCATTAGTATTGGGTAAGGTTATACAAGAAGGTTGTGTAGCCCTAATGAGATACATATAATCCCCTAAGGTGATTGCTTGAGGTTGTTCCGCCATCTCTAAGATATTATTATAATCAATTCTAACTAATCTTTTTCCTACACGTGCCCAAACTGTGGACTGTGTGTCCAGATTAATGTGTCAATTAAGCAATAGTAGTTTGACTAAAATAAATATATTCTAGTAAAGAAAAACAGAGTATGCACTTTATCAGAATACTTATGCAATTAGATAATCTACTATTATGCAATGCAACACCCTAACAAATGGTTTCTATCGATGCAAGGTTGAGTGTACACCTCAGACTGAGACACACATACAACTATAAGAGGTGTATGTGCCGAGCTGGCGACAACCTTGCAAAGTTACGATGCAATTTGATTATTCGATCTACGGTGAAAGTTTGCATATTAATCGATTACCCTAATTACTATGATTGTTGAATTAGCCAATATGAGTTATCAATCAAACCCACTGACTGGAGAGGCGTGGGTAAGGATTTGAGTACTTACCTTTGCGATGGTTATGCATGTTTTCCTTTGAGCGTGTAGATACCTGAAAAGTAAAACACAATAAAGGATAAGTACTAAGGAGATAAAATACGAAAAGAGAATAACTAAAATTCTAAAATATTTTTTTGTTATTTTTTTATTTTAAGAAAATAAGAACTAAACTTTAACAGTTTTCTAACTCAAGTTCCCCGACAACGGCGCCAAAAACTTATTGTGATTTTCAATTGTTATACCGCAAGTGCACGACGTCTATCTGATAGACAGTGGCAAATACGGGTCGATCCCACAGAGACTTGATTAAAAACTAATTAAAGAAAGATTAATGATTAAACTAGTACGGAAATATCTCCAAAGGAGAGCGAGTGAACTAGGGTTTCGGGGTTACGCTTGGACATTCACAAATAATATTGATTATTTATCTCAGTTGGGGTAGAATGGCGTGTTCATCCCAACCGGAAGATTTAACAATTAAAATATGAGAATCTTTAATCTTAGATCTCGACAGTTGACGATTAGCGTGAAGGAACTTATTGCACGACACAGAGACTCTCCCTAGCATCCGGCGTAACCTGGGTCAACGTCGGATCTTAAAGAGTTTATAGAAGTGTCAACGTCTTTTTGAGAAGTTGAATCACAGAGTAATCTATTTCTATAGATTAAAGATTTGAATTATAATAGAATAATAATAATCATACGATGGTTATTCAAAACGTTCAGAACGATACTACAGTGCTGTAGAAACTTCCCTACGCATCTACTATGACCGGAGTCAATAATAGAAACAAGCGAATATGCAAGCATGTGGTATTTAATAAAGATTATGAAACAACCAAAGACGAAATTACATTAAGGCATAAACGTGAATCAATATTATTCATAAATAAACCAAGTTTCACCCCTAGCCCTAGCTAGGGGTTTAGCTACGCATGTTCATACAATTCATAATGAAAACATAAACGCGAGCAAACTCCATTATGGATGACGAGCGTGTATGTGAAGTTTCTTGCGAGGATGACGGCGCGTCTTCGACGATGGCGGCGTGCGGCTTCGTGATGATGGAGAGTCGCTTGGAGATGGTGGATGATGGAAGTGCAGATGAATGGTAATAGCCTCGGTGGTGAAGAAGATGGTTTGGGTTATGGTCTGGTGGTAAATGGCTGTCAAGCTCTCGAGATGGTGAAGATGGTGATGGTGGAAGACGATCGGGAGCCTAGGTGAAAAGATCGTCCCCCTGCTCTATAGGGTCTCCTATATATAGGGGGTAGAGGTGCACGGTTTGGAGAGAGAAGGGAGGAGATCGGATGAAAAAAATAGGAAAGATTTAGAGAGAGAAACGAGTATCGATCAAGGTAGGGGACGGCTGTGATTAATTAGAAAATAGAGAGAGACGTTCGGGTGAGGGAAAAAAATAGGTGGAAAGCTGATCGAATGGCTAAGGTAAGAGAGGGAATTGAGTGTGAGGATTGCACGGCATGCATGCAGGGAGTCCGAGAGAAAGATCGTGCATGAGCTGAGTCTCGAGTACAGCTGGCTCGGCAAGGCGAGGGGATCGCAATGGGGTTACGCATGTATGCAGGGGTCGTTGCATGACTATGGACAGCTGGGATTTCAGGGATGAGAGAAGGAGATAGAGAAAAATGGAAGAGAGTGAACGGTTAGAGATAGAAAGAGAGAAAATAGGGGGTCGCCACCTTTTTAGGGGGAGGATCTAGAGAGAGAAAGAAGATCGGGTAGAGAGAGAGAAGTTCGGCTAAGAGAGAGAGAAGTTCGGTTGGGAGAGAGGTGGACCGGGCGGTTAAGGAAAGAGAGGGAATTAGAGAGAGAGAATCGGTGGGATGTAGGAAAAATAGGAGGAGAGAGAGAGAAGTTGTGCGGACGGGTAGAGAGGGAGAAAAAGGGGAAGATCGGGTACAGTGGGTTCAAGGGACGACTGTGATGAATTTGGATGGCTGTGATCCATGGGGTTTGGGTACAGCTGGGTTCATGCATGGGCTTGGTCTCGGATGGCTATTATAGGAAGAGGAAACGGATGGCTGAGATTTGATTTCAGATATTAAGATGGAATGAATGGGATATATGCATGCTTGACCATGCACGGTTGTGGAGGGATTTGCTAGACGGTTAAGGAAATATGCATGCATGGGATTTGAAGGTCATTAGTGAAAAATTAATGTGGATTTGCATGACAAATAATGGGTGCATGCATGGCCGGGTTGTAATACACGGTTGGGTTTTTAGAGAGAGAGTAACGGGTAAAAAGGAAAGAAATTAAGGAGGTGAATGCATGCATCGCTCAATGAAGTGTCACGTGCATGGGGGATTGGATCTATACCGACGGCTGCGATTAGGTAGAGAATGGAAAAGAAACGGGTGGCTGTGATCGGGTAGAGAATGGGAAATAGAGAGAGGATTGGTGTTGTGAGATGGTGTCATGTGCATGTGGGATTGGATGCATGGGTTGGCATTAAAGGTAGTAATTGTAGTGCATGGCTTGATGGATAGTAACTAATGGATGGTTGTGATGGTGTGCATGGGTGTTCTGCATAGGAAACGAGTCTATCTCTTCTTTGATGTGATTATCTCAGGGATGGCCATGATTATGCATGAGAAAGAGGATGTGCGACCTGAAATACGTGTAAGGTTGGGGTCGGATTGAATGTGTAGGTGAGGTCGAGTTAGGTGCAATGCTATGGTTGTGATAATGTTTAGGTTTCAGATTTAATAGGAGATCGGTTGGGTATGTTTAAGAGCATGGACGGCTGCGATCGGGTTTTGGGTGTAGTTAGAATGAGGTGTATGTATAATGGAAAATAAAAGAAGGAAATATAAATGAATTGATGATATTGGAGAAAAGGAGATCATCCGGGTTGCACCATTCGAACCATCTGAGCTCGTCAACTCATCCACATCATTCCAATTGTATGCGTGCAGTACTCGATCATCCAGTTGTGGGTGCAAAATTTGGCAAGAAGCCCACAGACCGTGGGATCCACCGGTCCTGCCTGGTGGGCCCATAGAGACTACCGCGGGATCCACCAACCCTGCCTGGTGGGCCCACAGAGACTACCGCGAGACCCACCAGCCCTGCCTGGTGGGCCCACCGAGACTACCGCGGGATCCACCGGCCCTGCCTGGTGGGCCCACAGAGACTACCACGGGACCCACTAGCCCTGCCTGGTGGGCCCACAGAGACTACCACGGGACCCACCAGCCCTACCTGGTGGGCCCACAGAGACTACCGTGGGACCCACCAGCCCTGCCTGGTGGGGCCACTGAGACTACCGCGGGATCCACCGGCCCTACCTGGTGGGCCCACAGAGACTACCGCGGGACCCACGAGCCCTGCTTGGTGGGCCCACAGAGACTACCACGGGACCCACCAGCCCTACCTGGTGGGCCCACAGAGACTACCGTGGGACCTACCGGCCCTGCCTGATGGGCCCACAAAGACTACTGCAGGACCCACCAGCCCTGCCTGGTGAGCCCACAGAGACTACCGCGGGACCCACCAGCCCTGCCTGGAGGATCCCCAGATACAACAGCGGAACCCATTAGCCCTGCTTGTGGAATCCCCAGAGACGACAGTGTGACCCACCAGCCCTGCTTGGAGGATCCCCAAATGCGACAGCAGAAACCGCCATTTGCCCCAGTTTTCCTCCCAGAAAATCCTATAAATAGCAGAGCCTTCAAGTGAAAAGAGATCCCAGACCCCAGATCCAGATCCAGAACCGAAATATGAAATCTGATTTCAGAAACCAGAGCTCTAGAATTCCAGCTTTCAATCGTCCAACTTTCCTCGATCTTCTTCTTGTCTCTGAAGAGATCGGAGATACTTCAGTGATACTCGGCCTGTCGAGGCCACAACAAACAAAGAGTTAGTGAATTCGGGTTGCTCCCTATAGCACGGAGACGTAGGCTTCGGCTGAACTCCGAGACCACATCTTGTGTCAATCTTCTCTGTTTGCATATTGAAAGTGTTAACTCAAAGTCATCAAGGCATCGACCTTCGGAGCCACCTTTCAATCAACAGATCTACCACTCAACTTCAATTGACTGGTGGAGTGAAGTCTTCGGATCGGCACGAAGATTTTTCCCCCACACCAGTCACACCATGTAGATTTGGAATCCTTCTTCTCCGATTTGTCATTCATTTCTCGTCGATTCTCTTGTCATTGGCATACGACCTCCAGCTATTCCAAAGCCAATTGAGATATTATCCAATCCGTAGTCTTGCTTCATTGGAATTGTGCATGTCGAGATCCAGACAAAATCCCTGAAAATCAGACATGAAATGATATTGATCAGTTTCAAATACGATTATCGATAAAAATGATAATTTAGACTATTGGGCTCTGTACTTTGCATGCATGCCATGTATGAGAGCGAACCAATATATCACTGTGTTCGTATTTAAATCTACTATGCAGTGGTGCAAAGAGATTCATGCAGTTTATGTGTATTATGAAAGTTTTACGTAAGAAACTAACGCTATGTGCATGATACTAAAAGGATAATTCGCACCAAATGGACGCTCAACAATAAGGAATGCCCAAATTACGTGTCAATCGTCAGAGTCTAATCGCGAAGTCTCCCTTGGGCAAGTTCAACTACTACGTCCTCTACTCCCAGCCTCCATCAATATCAATGGAGAAAATCATGCCAACCGACTGGGGGTCGGAGCCTGCAAAAAGGCAAGTCCCTCCCGATAAGGATACATCCCACCGTGCTCTACAAAGGAGGTATGAGCAAGGAGACCCAGCGGTTGGCCTGTTAGGCCAGCCCTCGGGTAAGTTCGACTACTACGTTCTCTACTCCAAGCCTTCGTCCGTCTCAATACAAGAAATCAAGCCCACCGGCTGGGGATCAGAAGACGAGCCAACAGAGTCTCCAGAAGAGCAAGTCTCCCCAACCCATGAAGAACATGCAGCTGCCGCTACAAACCTTCACCTTAGTGAGGGAGAATCCACCGATGAAGACGCATGGATCATGCTAACTTGGAGACGAAGGCCATGGATGGAAAGAAGTCGCAAGCTAGATCGGGTGATAATAAAGCTCCCTGAACGAAGAACCTACAAAAAGAAAAACAAAACCTCAGGAAGAAAGGCGTTCAAAGTGCCGCCAGCCGATCCAGATAATCTCCTCCAGCAAAGCCCTCCAGAACCGGCAACGCTACAAGAATTCTCTCCCGATCACTTCCTCCCAGCTGATCAGCACCACAGAGTCTCCTGTTGCATGGTTGAGGTTCACAAGACGCCGGGAGAGGAAGGCGAGATCGAGTCTTCTAAAGAAAGCGACACCGACAACGATGAGGATGACTTCGACAAGGACGACGTTGCTGCCCACTATGAGGCAATCTTGCACTTGCGACTCATAGAAGCATTGCACCTCCCGAAAAAGGCTCACCTAGAAATGGCCGAGGCTTTGGCAGATCCAGACAGCTACAAGAGAAAGAAAAAAGATGCCAAGAAAGACAAAACTATTGTCTCCTGCGATGCAGCCATAACTTTCTCGAACGAATATCTGCAACTCGGAGCACGACTGCACAACCGGTATGTCTACATCTCGGGGTACATCAAGGAGAAGCCGGTAAATCGAATCCTGCTGGATTGTGACTCCGCCGTCAGCATTATGCCCATCCAAACAATGCGGCAGCTCAGTATGACCATCGACCAGCTCTCACAAAGCCAGCTGGTCATTGAAGGGTTCAACAATAGCGGGCAGTCCACCGTAGGAATCATTCATCTGAAACTCTCCATCAGCCAGCTTGACACGATAGTTCTCTTCCACATCATCAATTGTCAAACATCATATCGCCTCTTGCTGGGAAGATCATGGCTGCATGAAAACGGTGTTGTAGTGTCTACCTGGCACCAATGCCTCAAGTACTATGAGGAAGGTCTGGAGAAGTGCATCGTTGCAGATGACAAGTCGTTCAATGAGGCCAAAGCACACCTCGCTGATGCCAAATTTTACCAAGCAAAGGACCTTGTTGCAGAAGTCCTTCCAGCTAAAGCTCCTCGAACCCAGAAAGCTAAAAAGATGGAGCGGGATGAAACTCCTCCACCTCCAAATCCAATGCAACCTTCCAAAGTGATACACAAAGTCAGGGAAGCGCTAGTGCCAAAACGAAGGATGCGCATCAGCTCCAAGTCGAGATCCATGCAACATACTCCGTTGCCCGTCCGAGCTACGCCAGTCCTACGTCTCATGCCTCAGTGGCTTCGCAAACATGAACGACCGTCTTTTGCTTCGACAAAAGAGCCGGTCCTGCCGCTATCAGAGGCTAATGTCATCACTCTGCAAGAGATGACACTGCCACTACCCAGTCTGATGCAAGCTTCAAGTCCGCCAGAACCTGTTGGTTCCTTCAAATCCAGTCAACTCACATTCAAACCAAAAGGAAGTTGGGGGCAAAATGCCGCCAAGCTGCTATTCAATGCTGGCTACAATGGGGACAGTGCCGCACATATGAGTACGCTCCCACCAGCTGCAACACCACACGGGATGACCAAGACTCAAGCCTGTCTCCTCCAAAACGACGAGCAGATTCCACCAAATCGGCGAGGCATAAGCTCTTGTCAAACCCTGATGGTCATCAAGATCGCAGCAGCGAAGGCCTTCACTTCTAATTACATTAAGGTAAAGGTGGTAGATGAAGCAGAAGAGGGATCATCAGTCTCCGACGCATGCTCCACTTACGCCGCTCGTCCCAATACCAAGTCCGCCAAAAAAAGACAATATCGAGCTCGACGTTGGAGCATACCCCAGAAGCAGAAGAACACTAAAAACCAATCAAATTCAAAGCCTATATCAGTATTCGAAAGACTCAGGCCAATCAGGCAGTAAAGCGAAAGTCAGTGTTCAACCGTTTGGGAAAGCCATCTGCGGAGTTGGGAAGTAACGTTCCCACCCTCCTACCCAAGTCAACTCGATCCATGCAATTCAATGATGATGACTTCCATGAGAACATCCTGGTGACTGTTAACCATATCACCAATTCTCAAACTTCAATCGGTAATACTTCTACTTCGGACGACGAGTTGCCAAACGCCCCGCCGGTCCTCGAAGAAGGGGGGCAATCTACTGTCGACGACTTGAAGGAAATCAACTTAGGCACGCAGGAGGATCATCAGCCTACATTCGTAAGCGCACTCCTAACTCCCAAAGAGGAAGCCGCATGCATCAAGCTACTCCAAGAATTTAGAGATGTCTTCGTATGGTCCTACAAGGAAATGCTGGGGCTGGATCCCAAGATTGCAGTACACCAGCTTGCCGTCAAACATGGAGCTAGCGCCATCAAGCAAGGACAAAGACGCTACCGGCCAGAGCTGATACCTCAGATAGAAGGCAAAATCAACAAGCTCATTGAAGCCGGCTTTATCCGAGAAGTCAAGTATCCGACATGGATCTCCAGCGTGGTCCCAGTCAAGAAGAAGAACGATCAAATCAGAGTATGCGTGGACTTCAGGGATTTGAACAATGCATGTCCCAAGGATGATTTTTCATTGCCAATCATGGAGTTGATGGTAGATGCGACAACAGGCCATGAAGCGCTAACCTTCATGGACGGATCGTCAAGCTACAACCAGATCCGGATGGAACCCAAAGATGAGGAGCTCACGACCTTCCGCACGCCAAAAGGAATCTACTACTACAAAGTTATGCCCTTCGGCCTGAAGAATGCAGGAGCCACCTACCAACGAGCCATGCAAAGAATCTTCTATGATATTCTTCATCAAAATATGGAATGCTACATTGACGACCTCGTGGTAAAGTCAAAACAAAAGGCAGAGCATCTTCAAGACCTCGAGTTGATCTTCAAACGGCTTCGAAGGTACCAACTCCGTATGAACCCACTCAAATGCGCGTTCGGAGCCTCCTCAGGTAAGTTCCTCGGCTTTGTCGTACGATATTGAGGTATTGAGATAGATCAATCCAAAATTGACGTCATTCTCAACATGCCTGTTCCAAAGACGGTACGAGATCTCAGAGGTCTCTAGGGCCACTTAGCATATATTAGGAGATTTATCGCCAACTTAGCTGGAAAATATCGGCCCTTCAATCGCCTCATGAAGAAAGGAGCACCATTCAAGTGGGATGAAGCTTGTTAGGAAGCCCTCCAAAACATCAGGGATTACATGCTCAAGCCTCTAGTTCTGATAGCACCAGTTCAAGGAAAGCCATTGGTCCTCTACATCAGTGCCCAGGAGCAGTCCTTGGGGGCACTCCTGGCTCAAAACAATGAGCTAGGCAAAGAAACAGCATGTTACTACTTGAGTCGTACTCTCATCGGCGCGGAGCTAAACTACTCCCTGATTGAGAAAGTCTGTCTGGCGCTCATCTTCGCTACAAAGAAGCTGCGACACTATATGTTAGCTCATGCCATCAGGCTTATCTCAAAAGCCGACCCACTCAAGTACATTATGTCAAGACCAGTGCTCTCCGGATATTTGGCCAAGTGGGCGTTACTCCTCCTCGAGTTCAATATCACCTTCGTCCCTCGGAAAGCGATCAAAGGTTAAGCTCTCGCGGACTTCTTGGCAGAATACCCCCTTCCAACAGAATGGGAACTATCAGAAGACCTCCCAGACGAAGAAGTATTCTATATTGATATCGCCCCCTCTTGGAAGATGTTCTTCGATAGTACGGCAAGACAAGACGTGGCAAGAGCAGGAGTTATCTTTGTCACGCCAAACGATAAGATACTCCCTTTCTCAGTTCTACTATCAGAACTATACTCCAACAACAAGGCAAAATATCAAGCCCTGATTATCGGCCTCGAACTGGCCAATGATATGAAGCTTCAATGGCTCGAAATTTTTGGTGACCCTTAACTCGTCATCTAGTAAATCGTGGGAGCATACGAAGTTAACAAAGTAGACCTCATGCCACTACATCTACGAGCTCTGGAACTCCTTGATACATTCAAGACTGCTTCAATCCAGCATGTCCCCAAAAACCTCAACCAGCAGGCTGATGCACTCATAAATTTAGCAGCTACACTTTCATTCCCAGAAAGAAGCCAGCTCATCATCCCTATCTGCAAGAGGATGGTGATCACCAAGGAAGACCTCCCTGTGGGGATCCCATACCAAGTCAATACAGTGCATGTTCTCGTGATCGACGAGCTAGACTGGAGACAACTATTCACAGACTTCCTCGTCTATGGAAAGCTCCCTGAAGATCCGAAGCGCAAGGTTGACATTCGCCGGTGATCTCTGAAATTCTTCCACTTTAATAATGAGCTGTACCATCAAAGCTACGATGGTACACTCCTGAGGTGTCTTACAAAAGAAGAAGCGGAAGCAGCACTGGAAGAAGTCCATACCGAGATCTGTGGCTCACATCAGTCTGATCCAAAGCTCCACTTTCGTATCAGAAGGATGGGTTATTACTGGCCCAGTATGATCAAGGATTGCTTGGAGTTTGCAAAGAAGTGTCATGCTTGCCAGCTGCACGGCGACTACATCCGTCAACCCCTAGAACCTTTGCATCCGACGATCGCATCATGGCCCTTCGATGGATGGGGACTCGATATTGTCGGTCCACTACCCAAACATCCAAGCATCTTTACATCCTGGCAGCGACATATTATTTCTCCAAGTGGGCCGAGACAGTACCATTGCGAGAAGTCACCAAACACTCTGTCATCAGCTTCATCCAGAACGATATCATCTTCCGATATGGCATCCCTCGCTACATCATCACGGACAACGGGAAGCAGTTCAAGAATGCCGCTGTCAGCCAATTCTGCTCCAAGTTCAACATCAAGCAAAGGTGTTCAACGATGTACAACGCTTCGGCCAACGGCCTAGCGGAAGCTTTCAACAAAACTCTCTATAAGCTTCTGGAGAAAGTCGTCTCGAAGTCAAAGAAGGACTGGCACGAACGTATGGGCAAAGCATTATGGGCATATCACACTTTCTTTCACACAACAACACAAGCAACTCCGTACTTGCTGGTATACAGAGTAGAAGTTGTCCTCCCGCTCGAGCTCCAGATCCTGTCACTTAGGATAGCCATCCAAGAAGGTCTCGTCAGCAGCGACAATGCCCAACTTTGCCTAGTAGAGTTGGAAGCACTGGATGAGAAACGCCTCGAAGCTCAACAACGCTTGGAATGCTATCAAGCCAGGTTAACGTGAGCCTTTAACAAAAGAATTCGCCCTCGATCCTTCCAAACAGGAGAACTGGTGCTGGCAGTCAAACGCCCCATCATTCTCTCGCATCGAGGAGGAAAGAAGTTCGACGCCAAGTGGGATGGACCACACGTCGTCAAAGAAGTCTACTCCAACAGTGCATACCTCCTCACCACGCCAGAAGGGCTTACACTCGGTCCTATCAATGGCAAGTACCTCAAAAGGTACTATGCCTAAAGTAAGGCCAGAGTCCTTGCAAAAAATGAACTACGTGCGACTTGATCCCTCTCAGTAGGGTAGGTGGGCAGCCTGTAAAGGTTCAGTCCAAACAAAAAAAAAAGAAACAACCAAACACCACCATTTCAGAAGACAAGTCCAGAAATCAGATGCATAATATTAAGTCATCATCAAGCAAAAAGATGCAAAACCACAAGTCTAGCCAGCAAAAATGACAAGAAAGAAAAAGGAAGGCAACACTGCTAGTAAAGCGAGTCGAAGTCCTTGAGACGTTGAAGCAGCTCGCCTCCCGCAGCTTCCATGCATAACAACTCCGAAGATCGAGAAGCTGTCCGCTCCCGATGCGTCACCAGTTCAACACGCTACTTTGCAAGGTCTGCTCCGGAAGACTTCTCGATCATCTCAACTTTCTCAAAAGATGCACAAGTAGCCTATAGCTTCTTCCGTGCCTGAACTAGGCCCGCGGTAGCAAGTGTATGCTGCTCCTCTAGTCAACACTCCTCGTCCTTAGCGTTTGCCAGCATCAAAGAAATGTCATCCTTCATCGAAGCCCATTCTTCGCTATTCGCCAAAAAGGTGTGCAGGCACTTCGCAAACAAGGAGCCATCTACCTGGAAAGCCGTCAGACTCTCGCAAAATCCGGGTCCCTCAAGAACCCACCAGCCACTCAAAGTATCAAGACCCTCCTCTTGAAAGGGTGCGTGCATCGCCTGGATATACTTTCGACAACTCTCTAGAAGAAGCTCAGAAAGAAGGATCTACGATCTATATTTTCGCTTGTAAGCCTCTGAGTGTGAAGACAAGGCAGGCTTCTATCCCGAAAACCCAAGTGCGGGAGCCGCCTCCTTAACCATCGCTGTGATGACATTCAAAGATACCATCGGAGCTGATAAAGAAGCTGCAGGAAAGACATTCGACAGAATGACTCCAGGAGCGGTCTCTGCCAGACCAGCAGTCGTAACTAGAGAGGTCTGCTCTCTCCCAACATTGGAGACCTTATTTTCCTCCCCAAAGTCCAGCTGCTACATGTCGATGTCATCCAGGTTGATAGCGCTGCCGTCAAGATCTGCCCCACATGATCCCAAATGCTCCAAATTGTCCCAAGGGACATCCAGTCCACCCTTTCCAATTGACATTGGCCCAATAGGAGGGCACTCATGTTCAACCCCGGTGGGGGCAGACTCGTGGTCCAGTCCAGCGGAACCTATCAAAAGAAGAGTTAAAACAACTCATCAAACAGAATGAAGATGCAAGCAAGAAAAATTCACAAGCAACCAAAAGCGGGATGTACCTGTGGCATCCGACAAAGCCACCCTAGAAAGAGGGATCACTTTGTCTGCAAAGAGCCCTGGCTCTCCCACTCAAGTCTGCTCTGCCTTTCGAGTGCCATCCAGAACTGCCTCACACAAGAAATCCAGCCTCCTTCTCTTAGGGGAAACACGTCTACTCTGAGGAGCCAGAGTCTCAGGAAGACTCTGAACCCTGTCAGATGAAGTCATCTCGACCTCTTGCATAGAAGGAGAAGCCCGGGAAACACTCTCCCGATGGCTGCTAGACCGCTCGAGTCGCTGCTTTTTGGACCAAAGATGACGATTCTCTGACCCGGCCAAAGGATCAAAAGTAAAATCAACTCGCTCACTACTAGCAAGGACATCCAATAGAAAGCCAGCAAGGAAAGGGAGCACTAACTCATTGACCCAACAGCGATATTCAGAAGTTCCAGCATCTTTTTCGCCCGGCTTTATCCCCGGCGAGAAGACACACTCAGTGAATCAGTCGTAAAGTGCTCTCCAAAGGCGCTACACCTCCTGTGGAGTGTAGCGTGGCTGCATTAGCAGAGAAGTCCCCGACAACTCTTGGCGAAAACTCTGCTGTCGAGCAAACCGGTGGGGAGAATACCATGCTACCTCCACTACGTCCCCACAACGCCAGACAAGATACCCGGGCCTACAACTCACCATGCTCCAGTACAAACGCTCAGACATGTTCGGCCCATCGTACACCATAGATCTCGTCGAGGGCACAAGCGCATTCTCCGACACAAAGTCAAAATCGGAAGAGCCCATACATCTCAACCACTCTCGAGCACTAGGCTTCAGATGCTCCCAAGCATAATAGGCATTCATCATGCTCCCTACACAAGGAAGGAAGGGCACTGATGTCGAAGGCCCACACACCGCAAAGATCCCCTTCGAGAAGTGGAGTCCAATCCAGCCGTAAAGATAATGCAGGGGGCAAAAGGAACTTGCTCGGCCTACTGCCCCCCTTGCATTATCCCCCTCGATAAACTCCAGTATGTTCCGCTAAGCCCTTGATACAATGAACAAAGAATCGCCAGTGCCAGATTGAGAGGCTCTCCATTTACCATCCGAGCAGCCGCGAGAAAGGTCCCAGGGCGGATCATATTCCCATTCCAGGGTAGGGCAAAGCGACAAAGAAAAAGCACCTACCTTGCCGACCAATAGACAGCTCGCCAAGTGTCGCTGCCTTCCTCCAGTCCCAGTACCTCCCAGGGACGCTGCGCCTTCGCCATAGAGCACCACTCTTTTCGCAGGGATTCAATCGGCCATCGAAAAGTGCCAGGTGCCAGCTTTTTCGACGATGCAGACCTCCACATCGGGTGACTCGAAGGGGGAGAATGACGATACTTACCTCGGAACTAGAAGTCCACCCAAGCAGAGTGGAGTACTCGGTCTGACTGCTCACATGCCACTATAATAACATACGCCTTGAACAGCAAAAGACAGGAGCCAGGAGACTTGTCTGGATCTGTCAAGATCTTCAAAGAAGGAACTTCCTCCTGATAATTGCTCCGAACCTCCGGGCATCCATAGATAATATGCACATCATGAAGGGTGATCCCGATCTCACCCGCTCCAGTCAAAAAGGTGTTGGTATCAGGGCACCACTGCTCGCAAAGGACCCGATACATACCGTCCGGTTGACTGTACTCCCAACAAGCCGGCTCCACAAACTTCGCCAAGCATTCTATCCCTGGCTCTGCCTCCAAGGTGCCAGACAGCTCTCGCATCCAGTCTCGGAAGCCTCCTAGATGCGTGACATCCCCGCGCGGTTGAATCTCCACACCCCATCGCGTACGACGGGAGCATATCTTCAAAGCCACAACAGGGATAGGGACCGAATCCTCACTGGTGTGATGGAACGACAATCCCAAACTCGGTCGAACAATCTACCATGAAGATCCCTCATCAGTGAGAATGCACTCTCCAAGCCTCAACACATGACAAGAGCCGTTTGCAACACCATCCTCGCAAATCCGCTCATGCATCAAAAGTTGAAGCGTTGATGGTCTAGCTTCCTGCCTCGGAGTACGGCGGTAGAAGACTTGCGCAAAAGAAAAACGAAGATACATACTCCCGTGGGAGACCGCATCAACGATCCATCCAGAAGACGAAAAACTCTTGTAACGTCGGGCCCTGAAGAAAGAAAGGGAGAAAAGCACAAGTCAAGCCCAGAAGAATCAAGTCTACATTAAAAAAAAAAGCCATACAGCCCCCTAATGCAAAAAGAAAACCGAGAGGGGGGCACAGCAAAAAGCCGCAACCCCGCCCCCTTATGCAAAGAGAGGAAACCGAGAGGGGGCCATAGCAAAAAAAAAGCCGCAACCCCCCCCTCCGGTTAAAACCCGCAGCCCCAAGGGCTGCTGGCCTTTGCCCACCCACGTCGGCCACCGCACGCTGCGCGCGCCTACCGCTCGCGCTACCCGCCCTGCGCCCGCCGCCTGGCCTCCACAACCGCCCGCACCATCGCCGAGCCGCCGCTGTCGCGGCCCGCGCCTGTACTCCGGCTCGCGCCCGCTGCCTGACCTCTGTAGCCGCCCGCGTCGCCGCCCGGCCACTGCTGTAGTGCCCTGTGCCTGCACCTAGACCCGCGCCCGTCTGGCTTCTGTGCCCCGCACACCGCCTAGCGTTCGCATCGCCCGGCTGCCACTGTCGTGCCTCGGCGCTGCCCATATCAGCCCGCCGCCCCGCACCAGCCGGCTACCGCAGCCGCTGCCGTGCACGCCGGCCACTGCTGGCCCCCTCCACGCTACTGTTGTTGCTGCTGTACCGTGCGAACCAGGACCCGAACCAAAAAAAAGAAAAAGAAAGAGAGACGGAAACCAGAAGGAGAAAAAAAAAGAGAGAAAAGAAAAGAAGAAGAAGAAGGAAGAGGTGGAAGAAAGGAGATGCACCTCGCCTACGGCACCCCATCCTCCATAGTCCGGTGGTCTCCTCGTCTTCTCGAACTCCATGGGGTGACCATCTTCATCCTTCGCGTCATCGTCGGGAAGCAAGAAACCCTAGACGAAGAAACCCTAGCAAGGATTTTCGTCTCCAAGTCGTCGAAAGCCTTCAACGATGAGGGGAAACAAAAAGCAGGGGTCCTTATAAAGACCTAAATCCCACGTGAACACGCAGGTCAAGTCCAAGTGCTACGCATTTCCCGCAGGCGCGCTCGACCTTGAGGGGGCATTTGTGGGCATCGAAATTAGCCCACGGGTTAAACCCGAACCGCATGTGCAAAATTGGCCCGCACATAACAGCCCACATGTGAACTCGGCCCGCACACAACGGCCCACATGCAAACTCGGCCCGCACACAAGGGCCCACATGCGAACTCGGCTCGCGCACAACGGCCTGTATATAAAACGGACATGACTCAAGGCAAACGGGCCCCATCAGACCCGCAACCCGAACTCAAAAGAGGGGCCCACCGGCCCTCTCTTCTTAAAAACCATGCCCCCTCCCCATGGGGAGGTGTGGCCGGTCATAAGGGGAAGAAAAAAAAAATCATAACCGTCTCGATGCGGGGGGAGGTGATCAAGGTTGTTCCCCCCAAATAAGAGAAGAATATCTTAATGGTTATGGGGGAAGATATTGGATACAACTAAAAGATTGCAGCCATATCTCTCCCAACCTCCCCCCTTTGCCTATAAATAGAAGGGGTGGGGGAAGGCATCAAAGGTCGAAAGCTAAAGACGAAAGGGCTCTGCAAAAAGAAGCTCCAACGCTTGAAGACCGAAGGCTTCACAAGGCACGACAAGCGCGTCCTACAGGAACACTTAGCCCATCAAGTCCACATCAAAGTGAAGACCTTGCACTCGAAGATCAAAGCTTCGACTTCTCGCACGAAGAAGAAAGCTTGGAGAAGAAGGCTCGGAGTCGTCGTCACCCTGACTTCTCCAACGATCTTCATCAACTCCGAAGATGCCATAAGCAAAGGCCGGAGAAGAAGATCAAAGCCGACAACACCTCATCGTCTTCAACAAAGGCTTCGACTCCTCGCATGAAGAAGAAAGCTCGGAGAAGAAGGCCTGAAGCCAGTGCTACCCCCGCCGTATTTATCAATAAACATCGATGCTACAACCGTCGCACGAAGATCAGTGCTACCCTCATCGTCTTCATCAACAAAAGCCGACGCTACAACCTTCGCAAGGAGATCAGTGCTACCCTCGTCGTCTTCAAAAGAAGCCTTCGACTCTGATCACACCAAAGAAGCTCGGAGAAGAATAGAAGCCAAAACGACGCCACAACCGTCGAGGAAGCTGAAAGAATAAAGAAACCTTGAAGAAGTAGCCATGCCATTCGAAAAGAAGATCGAGTCAAAGCCCAAGTGAAAGCCAACGCAAGAAGCCAAAGCAAAAGCACTGGTAAAGCCCGCGCCAAAGCAACGCAAGTGCCAAAGCCAAGCAACTACGCCGGTCACGAGCAAAGCACCTCACGTTCTAGCCGATAAGACGCGAATTCCGGAAGAACCAAAGCATCGCAAGCCTCTACCCGTCTACGTTCAAGCGCTAGCGCTAAAGCAAAGCAAAAGCCAGAGCCACGCCAAAGCCAAGCCAAAGCTGAAAAGCCAAAGTCAAAGCCGACGCCAAAAGCATGATCGACGCCGCAAACCGATGATCAAGGATGCAAGATCTAACGAGGATCGAGAAAGACACGAAGACCGAGGAACAAAGCCAAAAACTCCCTAGCCGAGAAAGCGCGAAGCACGGAAGGGACGAAAGCAACGATAAATATTCCTTAGCCTCTCAAGAAACCCTCACCCTGTAAAGACCTCTGTCCTGGGCAACCCTTTCAGAGCTCTCGCACGAATACCACGTGGAGACGTGGATCAAAGGGGCCCTCCAAAGGATCTCTCCCACAATCTCCTGATCAAATATTCGCCGCACCCGGCTCACCACCCCCGAGCCCTCGGGTCCCGGCCTCTGTAATCTTCATGTGTTTGCAATAAAGACGACCCGTATCGTTTTCTGCGCATACAGTATTGTTTTGTTTTTCTAAGGACTTGAGAGGCGTCGCCTGATCGAAGACTCATGCATAAGCCTTTCTTTTGTTTCTGCCTACCATTCCAAGGTTTCACATTTTTTTTTCCTTTGTTATTTCTATTTTTATAAACAAAGCAAACACGCCCTAAAGGTACTGTTATTTTTTTCCCCTTTGTTTTTCCATAATATAAATAATGCATCATTTATTTTTTTATTCATAAACATCGTTCAATGAATTTTATACGAGGAATAATTAGGATTGTGTGATCATCATTGTCTGATCTATTTGATCAAGAGTTGCTATCTTTGAAATGATCAGGTTATGTATATAAACAAAATTCTTTACAAAAGTCTATTTTTGTAGATGGTAGGATTGAAAATAATAATGAAATCTATTGTCTTGGTCCAATTTTAAAATCTAGACTATGAACACATTGACTGATGGTTATTCTATTGAAAATTTTGTTTGAGCCGATTCACCTTTGGACTATATGAAGCTATGCATTCTAAAATGCAGCAAAAACAATTACATCCTTTTTACCTTTGGAAGTTATTTGCAGAGTGGTGGATTCAATTTCATTATTGATAGAATTGGGAGAATTCCTATCTCATTAGGGCTCTATGGACATGTATAAATAGGTACAAGTGACTTGCGTAGCAACTTAGGGTTAGACATGATACTTAGGGTTAGAAATGGAAAGTGATGAATAGGGTGAGACTTTTGCGAAGAAGTCCTTGATTTGTTCAGTGAATGAGACGTGTGGTAGAGAGATAGCTCCGGCCTCGTAATGCTCTTGAGTGAAGTTGCAATCGATCTCTATGTGCCTTGTTCTTTCATGAAAGATTGGATTTTAGGTGATTTGAATTGCGCTCTTGTTGTCACAGTAGAGAGCAGTATGTGAGGAGACTTCAACCCCAAAGTCTGAGAGAAGGCGTCTGACATGGACAATTTCTTTGGTGGTTAAAGTCATAGCTCGATACTCGGATTCGATGTTGGAGAGGGAGACAATATCCTGTTTCTTACTGTGCTAAGAGTTAAGAGAGTCACCGAGAAAGAGGCAGAAATCGGTCGTGGACCGTCAAGTAGTAGGATCACTGGCCCAATCAGCATGGGAGAAAGCCAGAAGAACCAAAGACAAGTCTATAGGAAAAAGGAGGGACCGGGTAATGGTACCTCGTAGGTAGCAAAGGATCCTTAGAAGGGCTGCATAGTAATCGGAGCGAGGGGCTTGAACAAATTGGTTGATAATGCTGACAACATGAGCAATATCAGGTCTGGTGATGCACAAGTAGACAAGCTGCCCTACTATCTGTCTATATCGTGTAGCATTGGAAAGAGGCTCGCCATTTGTGGGTTGAACATTATGCTCCTCAGGTGTATTAGCAACCTTCTTATTAACAAGTGCAACTCGAGCTATAATATCTGAAGTGTATCACTGCTGAGAAATGAGGATGACATCCTGACTTTGTGCTACTTCAAGGCCAAGGAAATAGCGAAGATGACCCAAATCCTTCATCTGAAACTATCGTTGGAGATGATATTTGAGCAATGCAATTTTGGCAACATCATCACCTGTGATGATCATGTCATCCACATAGAGAATAAGAAGAATCCGCCCCTACGATGAGAACTGCATAAAAAGAGTGATCATAGTAGCTCTCGGTGAAACCAATCCGGCGAACATCGTTGCAAAAACATTCGAACCAAGCACGTGGTGCCTGCTACAGACCATAGACCGCGCGATGAAGAAGGCAAGTGTGCTGAGGAGGCGTAGAGTAGCCAGGAGGCGGCTGCATGCAAACGACCTCAGAAAGGGTGCCATGAAGAAAGGCAAACTTCACATCTATCTGAAACAGAGGCCATTGGTGTATGGAAGCAATAGCAAAGAGAGTGCGAATGGTGATCATTTGAGCAACTGGAGCGAAAGTCTCGTCATAGTCAAGACCAGTCTTCTGAGTAAAACTACGGGCAACGAGCCAGGCTTTGTACCACTCAATAGATCCATCAGGTCGATGTTTGACCTTGTAGACCCATTTGTAGCCGACAGGCTCGACTCCAACAGGGAAAGGGACAACCGACCAAGTCCTAGTGTGAGCAAACGCCTGAAGTTCCTCGTCTATAGCTTGTTAACACTTGGGGTACTGAACTACCTCACGATAAGAGCGGGACTTGGAAGGAGTGGTGTGAATAGCGAAAAGGAAAGCCTGGTAGGAGGGAGCATAAGAGAGGGTATGGGTGCAAAATTTGGCTAACACCCGACAGTGGGACCCGCAACTGCTACGACTTCAAGTAGTCCTAATTAAGATCCCACAGATGGTGCCAAACAGTGGGAGAGGCCAGGATTACGGTCATCGTACGGTCCCCCTCCAACAGTTGATGGAAGGTGTTACCTTTCGAGGCGTGGCACTGTGAGATGCTGAGTTGTTGAATGCTTAGCTGTCGCATAGACACTGTAGAGTAGAGAGATACAGTTGACACGGGATGTGGTAACGAAGTTCGGTCGAAGCCTACGTCTCCGTGCAGTAAGACACAACCTTTGAATCCACTATCTCCGAAGAAGTCAAGCTACTCTAGACAGGCCGAGGAGTGCTTACACAAGTAGACAGAGGGTGAAATAAGGTTGATTAGGGTCTGAATACCAGAAGGCTCTAGGTGCTTTGAAAAATAGAAAGTAAGATCTGGAATAGTGGTTTTTGATCTGGGTTTTGGATCTGGAATCATTTGTCGGGTTTGCTATTTATAGAGGTTTGGGAATATCAGGGGTTTTGGTAAATATCCGGAGGGATTTATCAGACCTCGAATAGTGTCCGTGGGCCTTAGGCAGGGCTGCGTGTCCCACTGTCATCCCTATGGGCCCCAAGTAGGGGTTACATGTCCCACCGTCGTCTCTGTGGGCCCGAGAAAGGGCTACAAGTCTCACCATTATCTCCGTGGGCCCCAAGCAGGGCTGTGGGTCTCACTGTCAGGAGTTAGCGAGATTTTGCACCCACACCTTTGTTGCTCGCCGCTACCGTCGTCACCTCTGCTGCTCGCTCCGGCTCCGCCATTGGAGCTCGACTTGAGAGGGAGATTAGAGAAGATAGCAGGTGAGGCTATTTTGGGGTTATAATGAAAATTGGGGACCTTATCTTAAATGAAAAGGTTGTTTGTCTTGTGTGGGGGAGGATTTCGGCCGTTGTACGTGACCCTCCTCCAACAGTCGATTGAAGGTTTGACCCTTCGCGATGTGGCGCGCTTCGAAGCGCAGAGTTGCGACTTGCTGGGCTATCATACAAGCACTGTAGAGTAGAAAGGGAGTTGACACTAGATGTGGTGACGAAGTTCGGCCGAAGCCTACGTCTCTGTATGGTAAGACGCAACCTTTGAATCCACTATCTCTGAGCAAACAGTAGAGCTACTCTCGACAGGCCGAGGAGTGCCTTTTACAAGTAATCAGAGGGTGGAAAAGGAGTCTGAAAACCAGAAAGCTCAGGGAGCTTTGGAAAACAGAAAGTGGGTTTCTGGTCTGGAATTTCGGATCTGGATTATTTTGCAGGGTTTGCTATTTATAGTAGTTTGGTTCATCTAGAGAATATTCCAAGAATATTTCTTAGAGTATCCGGGGTTTAATAAATTTCTGAGAGAATTTACCAAACCCCAGATAGTGCAAGTGGGCCCCAGGCAGGGCTGTGGGTCCCACCGTCGTACTCATGGCCCCAGGCAGGGCTGCGAGCCACCGTCATACTCATGGGCCCCAGGCAGGGCTGCGGGTCCCACTGTCGTACTCGTGGGCCCCAAGCAGGGCTACGGGTCCCACCGTTGGACTCGTGGGCCCTAGGCAGGGCTGTGGGTCCCACCGTTGGGCGTTAGCCAGATTTTGCACCCACAGTTACCCCCTCCTAGCTAGATAGGTGTTAACCTAGCTCGTTGGGATTTTCTGGTGCAAAGCCAGTCGCTCGTCTACCGACCCTATGTCCCGGGTTGGTCGTCGTCTGTCTATCAACCTGCTACGTGAGACCGACCGTTGGGCCCACCGACTCTCTGCTAGGGGTCGGCCGGGTGTGTGTATACCGACCCGTTGTGCGGGGCCGACCGTTGTCTGCCTGCCGACCCCCTGTCCGGGGCCGGCTACTGTGTGTCTGCAAACCCATTGCGCGGGGCCGACCATAGTCTGTCTGCCGACCCGTTGTGCGGGGCCAACCGTCGTCTGCCTACCGACCCCCTGCACGGGGCCAACCATCGTTTGTTTGTCGACCCCCTGTCCGGGGCCGACTGCTGTGCGTCGGCCGACTCGTTGCGTGGGGCCAACCGTCGCCTTCCTGCCGACCCCCTGTCCGGGGCCGACTGCTGTGTGTCTACCAACCCATTGGGTGGGACCGATTACTGGTGTATTACCCCGTCCCAGTTGGGCAGGTGGTAACCTGGTTGACTGGGGTCACATAAATAGCTGCACGCAAGTCGGTTCGGACTAAAAAACCTTGGATGCGTTGGTCAAAAAGTATTAGGGGTAGGGGGTTTTTGTGCAAAAAGTTAAGGGCATGGGGTTTTGTATAAAAAGTTAGGGGTAGGGGTGGTTTTTGTAAAAAAATCATGGATTAGGGGTTATGTGTAAAAAGTGTGCAAAAAATCATGGGGCAGGGGGGTGCTGTGCAAAAAGTCAGGGGTACGGGGTTATGTGCAAAAATTTAGGGGTAGGGGGGGTTTTGTGCAAAAAGTCATGGGTTAGGGCCTTAGGGGTTAGGTGTAAAAAGTGTGAAAAAAAAAAAACGGAGCAGGGGGGTTTGGTCAAATATTCTGGCTGGAAGGGGTTTGTTGTAAAAAATCATGACCTATGTTTATTATCAAAATGATAAAAAAGGGGGGGTCTGGTAGAAGTTTTATGACTGGGGGGTTACCCACTCTTTCACTCTCTCACTCTCTGCTTTTCTCTCTCACCTCTCTCTTCTCTCACCCACTCTTTCACTCTCTCTCTTACTCTCTTTTCATCCAAAGGTGGACAATGCCATTCGACCAAAAGTGTGTCCCGAACACTCATCCTGCTGTGAATGCGAATATCTACCATTGATGTGCTCACACGTACCGTTAAAACTTTTGGGTGGTTTTGGAGGAAATGCATTCAACCAACTCGAATGGTGTTGTAGTCTCTCAAGTTAGAAAATGAAAATCACGCACCCCTGCTTCTTGTTTGTGATTGAATTCCGATAATCGATGTCATGCACTGGGGGTTGCGTGTGGCTCTTTAGAGGGCTCGTTGATCGAGGCAATGTTTTGATCGATCCAACCAGGTTAGCAGGCACGGAGGACGTGTCTTTAATAGTTGGTCGACCGAGGTGAGTTGCCGATTGATGCAACATGCTCTGTTCGAATAAGCTTAGGTCTCGGACTTTGTCGTTGCATGCCAAGGCAGAGAGCTTGGACTTTATCTGCGAATGCCGGAGCTGTCACCTTGGGCCGAGACGATGTCGCTGTCTCAGGCTTTGTCTTCGAATGCTGAAGCAGGGGCTTTGAGCTTCGTTGAATGCGGAGGCGAAGGCCGCCTTGGGCTTCTTCTTTGAGTGCCGAAGCAGGGGCTTCAGGCTTCGTCGAATACCGAGGTGAATGCCGCCTCGGTCTTCGTCTTCGAATGCCGAGACGGAGGTCACCTCGGGCCGAGACGGTGTTGATGTCTCGAGCTTCGTCAGGTGCCGAGGCGGCGAAGTCTGCATTGGATTTTGTCTTCGAATGCCGAGGCGACGGTCGCCTCGGGTCGAGACGGTGATGATGTCTCAGGCTTCGTCAGGTGTCGAGGCGGCGAAGTCTGTCTCGAACTTTGTCTTCGAATGTCGAGGTGGAGGTTGCTTTGGACCGAGAAGGTGCTGATGTCTCGGGCTTCATCAGGTGCCAAGGTGGCGAAGCTTGTCTCAGACTTTGTCTTCGAATGCCGAGGCAGAGGTCGCCTTGGGCCGAGATGGCATCGGCGTCTCAACCTTCGTCAGGTGCCGAGGCAGCGAAACTTGCCTCGAACTTTGTCTTCGAATTTCGAGGTGGAGGTTGCCTCAGACCGAGAAGGTGCCGACGTCTCAGGCTTCGCCAGGTGCCGAGGCGGTAAAGTCTGCCTCGAGCTAAGCTTTTGAATAGTAAGGCTGTCTCCTTGGGCCGAGACGGTGCCGCCGTCTCGGGCTTTTGTAGGTGCCGAGGAGGGCGAAGCTTGCCTCAGGCTATGTCTTTGAAAGTCAAGGTTCTCTCCTTGGGCCGAGACAGTGCCGCCGTCTCGGGCTTTTGCAGGTGCCGAGGAGGGCGAAGCCTGTCTCAGGCTATATCTTTGAAAGCCAAGGTTGTCTCCTTGGGCCGAGACGGTGCCGCCGTCTCGGGCTTTTGCAGGTGCCGAGGAGGGCAAAGCCTGCCTCAGGCTTTTTCTTTGAATGCCAAGGTTGTCTCCTTGGGCCGAGACGATGCCGCCGTCTCAGGCTTTTGCAGGTGCCTAGAAGGGCGAAGCCTTTCTTGGGCTATGTCTTTGAAAACCAAGGCTATTTTCTTGGGCCGAGATGGTGCCGACGTCTTGGGCTTCGTCAGGTGCCGAGGCAGCGAAACCTGCCTCGGACTTTGTCTTCGAATGCCGAGACGAAGGTCGCCTCGAGCCGAGACGGTGCCGATATCTCGGGCTTTGTCAGGTGCCGAGGTGGCGAAGCTTGCCTCAGACTTTGTCTTTGAATGCCAAGGTGACTGTGACCTCGGGCCGAGACGGTGCCGACGTCTCGGGCTTCGTCAGGTGCCGAGGCGGCGAAGCTTGCCTCGAACTTTGTTTTCGAATACCGAGGCGAGGGTCACCTCGGGCCAAGACGTTGCCGATGTCTCGAGCTTTGTCCGGTACCGAGGTGGTGAAGCCTGCCTCAGACTTTGTCTTTGAATGCCGAGGCGAAGGTCGCCTCGGGCCGAGACGTTGCTGATGTCTCGAGCTTTGTCAGGTGCCGAGGCGGCGAAGCTTGCCTCGGACTTTGTTTTCGAATGCCAAGGCGAAGGTCATCTCGGGCCGAGATGTTACCGACGTCTCAGACTTCGTCAGGTGCTGAGGCGGTGAAGCCTGCCTTGGACTTTGTTTTTGAATGCCGAGACGAAGGTCGCCTCTGGCCGAGACGTTGCCGATGTCTCGAGCTTCCTCAGGTGCCGAGGCGGCGAAGCTTGCCTCGGACTTTGTTTTCGAATACCGAGGCGAAGGTCACATCGGGCCGAGACGATGCCGATGTCTCAGGTTTTGCCAAATACCGAGGCGGCAAAGCCTGCCACGTACTGTCTTCGAATGCCAAGGTGACTGTGACCTCGGGCCGAGACGATGCCGACGTCTCGGGCTTCGTCAGGTGCCGAGGCGACGAAGCTTGCCTCAGACTTTGTCTTCGAATACCGAGACGAAGGTCGCCTCAGGCCGAGGCATTGCCGACGTCTCGGCCTTCGTCAGGTGCCGAGGCGGTGAAGCCTGCCTCAGACTTTGTTTTAGAATACCGGGGCGAAGGTCGCCTCAGGCCAAGACGTTGCCGATGTCTCGGGCTTCGTCAGGTGCCGAGGCGGTGAAGCCTGCCTCGGACTTTGTCTTTGAATGCCGAGGCGAAGGTCGCCTCGAGCCGAGACATTGCCGATGTCTCGAGCTTCGTCAGGTGCCGAGGTGGCGAAGCTTGCCTCGGAATTTGTTTTCGAATGCCAAAGCGAAGGTCGCCTTGGGCCAAGACGTTGCCGATGTCTCGAGCTTCGTCAGGTGCTGAGGCGGTGAAGCCTACCTCAGACTTTGTTTTCGAATGCCGAGGCGAAGGTCACCACGGGCTGAGACGGTGCCGATGTCTCGGGCTTCGTCAGGTGCCGAGGCAGTGAAGCCTGCCTCGGACTTTGTATTCGAATGCCGAGGCAAAGGTCGCCTCGGGCCGAGACGTTGCTGACGTATCGGTCTTTGTCAGGTGCCGAGGCGGTGAAGCTTGCCTCGGATTTTGCTTTTGAACGCCAAGACTGTCACCTTGGGCTGAGACGATGTTGCCGTCTCGGGCTTTGTCTTTGTATGCCGAGGGTGAGACCTTGGACTTACTGATTGATGGGGGGTAAGAATTTAGAGTACTCAGCGTGGTGCCTTTGTATCGGTTGGACTTAGGCGAAGCGCCGTTTCAGTCGAACCTACGTATTGGGACACGTAGCTTTGTACCGTTGCAGGTTAGTCGTCCGTGTCGCAACACATACCGAACTAACTGTGGCGGGGCACTAGTGCATGTGTCTTTACATGACAACGGGAGCACGTGTGACGCCAATGATTCAGAGTACTCAGTATAGCGCCCTTGTATCGATTGGACTTAGGCGAAGCGCCGTTTCATTCGAACCTACGTATCGGGACACATAGCTTTGTACCGTTGCAGGTTAGTCGGCCGTGTCGCAATGCGAACCGAACTAACTGTGGCGAGGCACTAGTGCATGTGTCCTTACGTGACAATGGGAGCATGTGCGAAATGATTCAGAGTACTCAGCGTAGCGTCCTTGTATCGGTTGGACTTAGGCAAAGCGTCGTTTCAGTCGAACCTATGTGTCGGGACACATAGCTTTGTACCGCTGCAGGTTAGTCGGCCTTGTCGCAATGCGAACCGAGCTAACTATGGCGAGGCACTAGTGCATGTGTCCTTACGTGACAACGAGAGCATGTGCGATGCCAATGATTCGGAGTACTCAGCGTAACACCCTTGTATCGGTTGGACTTAGGCGAAGCACCGTTTTCAGTCGAACCTACGTATTGGGACACGTAGCTTTGTACCATTGCAGGTTAGTCGGCCGTGTCGCAACGCGAACCAAACTAACTGTTATGTTAAGTAGAAGTTGGGATATAATTTGATAGTCTTCGATAGAACTTGAAGCAACTGTCATTTCATTGATAACTTGGAAGATGTTACTTCATAGATTTAAGATGAGGGACCTTCCGAGTTATTGATAATCGGCGGTCTTTTACTCTGATCGGTTGATGGGGTGCTTCCCTTTGGTGTCCGTGGTCTTCTGAGGCTCTACGAGTCTATCATCTACCCGCCTCAGTCTCTTAGAGGTTCCATATTCCTCAGCTTGAGCGTTGCAAGCTTGAGCTGTTGGTCTCGTTGGTTCCTTATCAGAAAGATGCTTCTTGAGATCACGTTTCTTGCGAGCGACTTGATCGTCCTCCACCTCGATCTCCTTTTGAATTCGATCGATTAGCACTCCGAGGGAGGCAGGAGGATTACGGATGAGGTCATTGTAGATATGGAGGTCAAAGTGTAGGGCATTCTGGAATGCGAACATAATGGCTTCATCATCGAGGTGATGTCTGGAGAGCGCAGCATGCTCATTCCAGAACCTCCGAGAGAACTCTCGGAGGGTTTCATCTGATCCCATCCTGAGCCGGTAGAGGAAGTCTAGCTTCTTCTCCGGCTTGAAGTTCAGCTGATAGTGTTGAACAAAGAGGTCTACCAGATCCCAGAATTGACTTACGGAGGCCATAGGGAGGTTGTGATACCAGTCCAGTGGCATGTCATCTAGGTTGCCAGTGAAGGTGCGGCATAGAACCTGGTTATTGTGGTCATGCGGCGTCAGTGCATGTTTGAAGGCGAGGACGTGCAGTGTCGGATCTCCCTTTAAACAGTTGAACCTTGGGAGAGCAGGGGCTTTCCAGCATCAAGGAAACTGGGCTCGGAGAATGTGCTGATGAAGTGGCCCTTTGGAGGCATGATTGTTCCGACAATCACCTCGTTGGTCGGAGAGATGTCTCGGAGGAAGAGGAGGCAAAGAGGGCGTTGGAGTCCATCTCTTTGTCCAATGCCCAACTGGGGTTCGATCGCCATTGTAATGTTGCCAAACTTTAGAGCTATGCCCATCATTCCGAACATCCCTCACGATGCAGGGCTCAGAGGATGACTCGGAGCCAAGAGACTTGGGATGGCGAGTAGACTCACTAAGACGCTCGCAGACAGTCGGCCTGGGAGGAATATGCGAAGGTTCTCTCGAGAGGGATTTGAGAGAACGTCGAGGGATGTCGACGACGGATCGTCTAGAAGGAGCGAGAGATTTGTCAGTCGATCGGTAAACGTCTGCTCCGTCTTTGATGCCAGCAGCAGAACATGGGAGGTCAGTTCCTGCTTCGATGGCAATTTGTCAGAGGGAGTCTCTTTCCACCATGAGAGCTGTGTTCTGCTTCATGAGGGTGAGGAGTTGATAGTCCTCTGCTGTGATTTGGTATGACGCTTGAGTATCGGTACCGGGAGAGACGTGCGCTTCCCCCAAGCGCTGAGGAATTTGGTCGGCGAGTTGAGGTGACTGTCGAGGTTGAGCCTGGGCGACGCGATCAACCGACGGGTGACTCCTTGAATTAACAACAAGTTGCTGTTGTGGGTGTTGGCTCGTTGCAAACCGACGACTCATTGATCGAGTCGTCGGATGCTGAGCGTCTGGGTGCATGCCACTCTCCTCCGGCTGGTCCATCGGTGTTTTCGCCATCTAGGTGTAGCGATGGAGAGAGATGGATTACTCGGGCAACCAATAGCTACTACTGAAGGAGTTGGGAAACTTAGAAGTTGTAAGTTGATAGGATCGTAATCACACAGACGGCGCCAAACTGTGGGGGAGGATTTCGGTCGTCGTACGTGACCCTTCTCCAACAGTCGATTGAAGGTTTGACCCTTCGGGATGTGGCACGCTTCGAAGCGCAGAGTTGCGACTTGCTGGGCTGTCGCACAAGCACTGTAGAGTAGAAAGGGAGTTGACACTAGATGTGGTGACGAAGTTCGGCCGAAGCCTACGTCTCCGTGTGGTAAGACGCAACCTTTGAATCCACTATCTCTGAGCAAACAGTAGAGCTACTCTCGATAGGCCGAGGAGTGCTTCTATCAAGTAATCAGAGGGTGGAAAAGGAGTCTGAAAACCAGAAAGCTCAGGGAGCTCTGGAAAACAGAAAGTGGGTTTCTGGTCTGGAATTTCGGATCTGGATTATTTTACAGGGTTTGCTATTTATAGTAGTTTGGTTCATCTAGAGAATATTTCAAGAATATTTCTTAGAGTATCCGGGCTTTAGTAAATTTTTGGGGGAATTTACTAAACCCCAGATAGTGCAAGTGGGCCCCAGGCAGGGTTGTGGGTCCCACCGTCGTACTCATGGGCCCCGGGTAGGGCTGCGGGCCACCGTCATACTCATGGGCCCCAGGCAGGGCTGCGGGTCCCATTGTCGTACTCGTGGGCCCCAAGCAGGGCTGCAGGTCCCACCGTTGGACTCGTGGGCCCCAGGCAGGGCTGTGGGTCCCACCGTTGGGCGTTAGCCAGATTTTGCACCCACATCCTGTAGCTACCAACAATTTGCTGCTTGAGACCTTAGGCACATTATCAAAAAAAAAGGGGCTAATGTGCCTAAGGTCCCTGACAACAGATCCATCCCGTGAACAGGACCTCCAAAAGTTTCATTTTGCTTAAGGTAACTACCTTTTTTGGTAAACCCGATACTACCTCGTTTCTTCTCCCATCTCTCTCCATAAGCTCTGACGGCGGAGGCTGCAGCAAAGGCGGCGTGCCGGCGACCTCACGCTCGACCCCGGCGACCTCGACCATTCAGTTTTGGTTAAGAAATCATAGGTCTAGGGTTCATCCCATGGCCTGTAGATTAGTTGGTGGGTGTTTCGGTTAGGTCTGGCGGTCGCAGGGTAGGGAGGGTGGGGTTCAGTTAGGTCTGGTGGTCGCGGCGAAGGTTAGATCCGGCGGCGGAGGAGGGGTGGTTCGGTTAGATCCGGCGGCGGCAGGAAAGGGGGGGTCACTAGTTCAGTGTGGCATTACAAAAGAAAATTTGAAATGTTATGGAGGACAATTCCGTCCACAGCATTTCAAATGACTTAAGCTTAATGACATTGCTCACTAAGGCCCCCCCACCCCCAAAAAAAAAAAAAAAAAATTTGATCAGGCTCTCAGCTGACATTGTAAGTACGTGAGACAGGAAGAAAACAAATTTAGATTTATTGAATTCAACATATGAGCTAGGTGTACATGCTCGAGTTTATTTCAAGCATTGAAAAATGTCTTCCAAGATGGATCTTTATTCAAAGTCGACACTTCCCGCACCAGGCCCACCGTATAGGAAGTCAAATCCAGGTTTAGCGTCTGGATGGCCATCAAGCAGCCTGAAGTCGTAGCAGTTTCTGTTGGTCACAATCGAGTCCGAAGGAACATGAATTGGGTTTATGGTGCCGCCAGCTCTAATTGAAAAGGCGTCGGCGACCACGGCACTCCGTTGTGGGCCTTCATTAGTGAAGTGGCCACTCCCCATCTGTGTGGGACTCGGATATCCTCCAGGTTCACCGTTGAAGACCAACCCGCCCCAAAAAATTCCATCGCAGTCCCAGAAGTAAGAGAGAGAGAGAGAAAGAGAGAGAGAGGTAAGAGAGAAAGACACACACAGAGAGAGAGGTAAGAGAGAGAGAGAGAGAGAGAGAAAGAGAGAGAGAAGTAAGAGAGAGAGAGAGTAAGAGTGTACACTCTCACTGATCCAACGGCTATGATTGTCTTGTGAATCAACTGAGAGGTTACAACAACTTACTTGGATAACTCCAAATCTACCAGCAATTTTTTCCCCAACATAGCTTGACGTAGGAGCAAGCACCATACTCGGGTAAATGTTCTTACTGATCTGAACAAAACCAGGGCACTGCAGGTTGAAGCAACCCTGCCCCTTCTTGTCATCTTTCTGCATGCACCAACATATATATAAGGTAGCCGACCCAGAGGAAATGAGATCACAGAGAAAAACTGAACAAGGGTTTTAAGGCCGGCCGGCCTGGGATTCAGTTCACTCTTTACACCGATTTTAATTTAGTGTGTCTTGAGTAGGGTTGGCAGTGGGCCGTGTCGGGTCGGGTTCCGATCGTGTCTGCTTTCGGATCAGGTCTTGAGGGTCCAGAATCCCTAGATCAAGACATGATCCGTTTAACTAATCGTGTCTGATACAAGAGTGGTCGGATCACCAGCCCAGTCAGCATCTGAGTAGGCATGGAGGATCAAAGGAGAAGTCGATGGTAGGAAGAGTGACCGGGTGATAGTGCCTCAGAGATAATGGAGAAGCCGAAGAAGGGCAGCATAGTGAGTAGAGCGAGGTGCTTCGACAAACTGGCTGACGATGCTAACGGCATGAGCAATGTCGGGCCTGGTGATGCAGAGGTAAACCAACTGACCAACGATCTGTCGGTATCGAGTAGGATCTGAGAGAGGCTCACCGTCGGTGGGATGAAGCTTCACGTGAAGCTCGAGAGGGGTGACAGCAGAGCGATCATCGAAAAGTGCAGCTCGGCTGAGGATGTCAGCTGTGTACTTTTGCTGGGATAGCAGAATCCCTCGCTCACTATGGGCGATCTCTAGCCCAAGGAAGTAGCAAAGAGGATCTAAATCCTTCATCTGGAACTGGCGCCGAAGATGCTGCTGAAGGGAAGTGATGGCAGCGGAGTCATCACCTGTGATGATCATGTCGTCGACGTATAATAAGAGAATCGCCCTGCCCTGAGGAGATGACCGCACAAAAAGCGAGTGGTCCTGCGAGCTCTAAATATAGCCGATCTCGGTAACAGCTCGTCGAAAACACTCAAACCAAGCTCGAGAGGCTTGCTTGAGCCCGTAGATAGCTCAACGGAGGCGACGAACATGCTGGGGAGGAGTATGGAAACCGGGAGGTGGCTGCATATAGACAACCTCTGAAAGATCACCATGGAGAAAGGCATTCTTCACGTCCATCTGGAAAAGAGGCCATCGGCGAACTGCTGCAACTGCTAGGAGTGCACGAACGGAGGTCATCTGAGCTACAGGTGCGAAAGTCTCCTCGTAGTCTATTCCGTATGCCTAAGTGAAGCCACGGACAACAACCGAGCCTTGTGCCGCTCGATGGAACCATCAAGTCGCCGCTTGACCTTGTAGACCCATCGGCAACTGACAGGCTCAATACCAAAAGGAAGGGGGACGATATCCCAAGTCTGAGTCTGCTCAAATGCCTGAAATTCCTCGCTCATAGCCTCCCGCCACTGAGGGGACTGGATGGCCTCTCGGTACGACCGAGGCTCCTGGTCTGTGTGAAGGGCTGCAAGAAAGGCTGTAAATTGAGGCGAGTAGGAGGTGACCGTGGCAAAACCAAAACGGTCAGGTGGGTCAGAGCTAAAGCTGAAGCGGTCAGGTGGGTGGTGCTCGCGCTGGGGATAGCGGGGCGGCGGGCGAGGATCCACGACCGGCGACGTCGGACTGGGCGTAGCAGGCGGAGTACCATGGACGTCGGGAGTATGAGGAAGACCTACGGAAGAAATCGGTGATGGAGGAGATAAGAGGAGAGGAGAGGAGGGGACGGAGGAAGACTCCGTGGAAGAAACACTGGAAGCAGGGGGAGAAGTGGAGCTGGGCGAAAGGGGTGATAGAAGAGGCTCGAGAGTCGGAGACAGGGTGGGAGGAGTCTCTAAGAAGGTGAGGTCCTGAGCTGCAGAGGAGTAGTAAGGGGCATTCTCGACGAAGGAGACGTGTCGGGAGATGCGAAGGCGACGAGTCAAGGGGTCATAGCAATGATAACCCTTGTGCTCGGCGCTGATTTTTAAGAGGACACATTTAACTGCACGTTCGGACAGCTTCGTGCGCTCATAGGGCGGAAGGAGAACGAAACAGGTGCAACCGAATGTACGAAGCAGACTGTAATCAAGAGGGGAAGAGAAAAGACGCTCGTGGGGAGATGCACCACCTGGGAGAACAGACGAAGGGGTGATGTTGATGAGGTTGACTGAGGTCAAGACGGCCTCAGCCCAGAAAGTGCGTGGGACAGAAGCAGAGAGAAGAAGAGCAAGCGACGTCTCAAGGATATGACGGTGCTTCTGCTCGGCTACTCCGTTTTGCTCGTGTGTGTAAGGACATGAGTGCTGGAATAGGGTCCCATGGGACTGAAGAAGTGTCCGCATAGCAGTGGAGAGGTACTCGAGGGCGCAATCAGACCGAAAGGTCTTGATGCGACAACCGAACTATGTGTGGACCATCGAGGTAAAGATCTGGTAGACCTGAGGAACCTCAGAGGGGTGCTGAAGAAGGTAGACCCAAGTGTATCGGCTGAAGTCATCGATGAAAGAGATATAGTAGTGATAGCCACACATCGAAGAAAGAGGTGCAAGGCCCCAGATGTCAGAGTGCACTAGGTCAAAAGGAGCAGAACTCTGAGAGATACTAGAAGGAAAAGGTAAGGCTGTAGCTTTGGCAAGCTTGTAACCGACACATATAGATAAAGAAGAAAAGGAGCAAGGACCTAGAGCTCCAATCTGGAGTAAGCTCTTAAGTCGAGACTTAGAAATATGACCGAGTCTTCGGTACCACAAGTCGGCATCGGGAGAAGCTAAACTACAAATGCCAGAAGAGGGAATGAGGGAAAGATGGAGATGCTCGAGGTGATATAGCCCGCCTGACCTATGACCAGCGCTAATCACCCGTCCGGTACGTGGATCCTGCACAACACAAAAAGAAGGGGAGAATGTCAAACCACATCCAAAGTCACAGAGGCTGCTAATAGAGATGAGCTGCATATGAACCAGAAGTAGAGACAGCCGAGGCCGCAGCAAAGACGCCAGTGTGACTGGAGGGGGACGGAGGGGCCCTGGTGGCGATGGTACGCAGCCTAGTCTCTTCGGCGATGAACTCAGCAATGGTAGCATCCAAGCGTGGAAGTGGGTCTCGATGGTTCAAGGTGCCAACAAGTGGGCCAAATTCTGGTCTAAGGCCATCAAGAACTAGTAACGCTGGCGGCGCTCCCAGAAGGCCCGGTGGGCGGCACGGCACTCGGGAGGGACAGGAAGTACCAGTGACTGAAGCTCCCGCCAGTAACCACGCATCTACGCATGAAATTGCTGGATCGTACGATCGCCCTGCTGTTCGGACTGGACCTGTGAGAGAAGAGCATACTCACGGGCACCGCTAGACTCCACGAAGCGCTCAACTAGGAGCGCCATATAGCAGCAGATGCTCCAAGGGTGGCGAGGTCAGCGCGCATCGTCCGATCGACCGAAGCGACAAGGTAGGTTGTGACACGTGCATCACGAAGGCGCCACGCTTGAAGGGCGGTGGGGAAAGCCTGACTTGGTGCCGAGGTGGTGCTGTCGAGTAATCCAAGGAGGCCACGTCCGAGAAGCGTGGTCTGGACGGTGGCTGCCCATGCTTCCCAGTCGGCGGAGGAGGCGAGAGGGAAGTCCGTCAAGCTCGGCAGGAAATCACGAGTATACTCGAACGAAATGCTCTCAGAGTGCAGTGGCATGGGCGGAGGAGCATCTACGGAGGAGGAGTCGGCCATGGCGGCTCACTCGGTACCGGAATGAAAGAGCTCCGGTATGAGAACCTGAGGGCCGTCCGGTGTGATGTACGCAGATCAGATCTGGAGGTCGCTGACGAGAGAGAAGAGCTCCGGGCTGCTCGATCTAGAAGTCTGCAGCGATCAGAGGGGGGCTCAAGTTTAGATCTGGGATTCTCGGGCCAGATCTGAAGGTTGTCGATGATCGGACGGGAGCTCGAGGCCAGATCTGGGCTCTCGGGTCAGATCTGGAGGGGTTCGTCGGAGTCGGTCGGTGCCAGAGGCAGCATATTGAAGAAGGGTCGACGAGGCAGATCTGAAGAAGGTCGACAGGATCATAGTTCTCAGATCTGGCGCGGATGGGATCTCAGATCTGAAGAAGGGTCGACGGGATCTGGAGAAGGGATCTCAGATCTGCAGATCTGCGATGGCCGGACGGGACGGGATATCAGATCTCAGATCGCCGGAGTCGAAGGTGGATCTGGGGGGTTCGTCGGAGTCGGCCGGCGCCAGGGGCAACAGATCTGAAGAAGGGATCACAGTTCTCAGATCTGGGCTCTCGGGTCAGATCTGGAGGGGTTCGTCGGAGTCGGCCGGCTTGAGGGCAGCAGATCTGAGATAGTCGGATGGGATCTCAGATCTGGCATGGACGGGACATCAGATCTCAGATCGGGTCGAAGGTGGAGCTCGAGAGGAGGATCTGAGAGAGAGAGGAGGATCAAGGCTCTAATACCATGATACAATAGATTTTGGGGAGAATCAATCGAATGCTCTCATTAGACCAAGGGCCAAATATATATGCAAAAACAAGGGATATCCTATACAGGTAATCTACGGGTTTGTGTATCTCAACACTGTACACTCTCACTGACAGTGTCTAGACTCTAAACCTATACCCGATTCGTTTATAAACAGGTAGACCAAATAAGATCCGTTTACCTCACTGGTCGATCATACTCATTTGACCCAATCCCACTCGACCCGATAAGACCCGCTAGACCTAATAGAAACATTTAGCTTAATGATAGATGTGCCCCAAACCCAAAGCCACCCAAGACGTATTTTAGAAGACACCGAGGAAATGAGAAGCCTTCCTCACTCTTCACAGTAGAATCATATTTAAATTAAATGCAAAGAACTGCATACTACAATATTGGGTTGTCGAATAGACCCAGCTTGATCTGACACGTTCCGTTGAATTTTAAACAAGTCTTCTTGGGTCCAACATGTCTAGACGCTAAATCCGGACCCGACCAACTAATTTTGTGTCGTGTTGTGTCAAATCTGCCGTGTCGGATCCATAAGGGATCGTTTTATTGCCGTGCAAATGATGTGCATATATCTACTTGCACATGTGACATGTGTAATTAAAATTTCTTATGTTTAGGTAAAATTTTATTTGTACAGTTTTATGTGCAAAAATTATACAACTTAAGCAAGTGCATATCTATTTATACACATCATGCATAGTTAACCAAACAATCCTAAACTGTTTGTACTTATTTTTCAAAATTACAAGCTAAAAACACAGGAACCAAACGACCGCTAATTACCCGCCCTAAGCACTTTGGAACAAGAGTAGTGACTCATGTGTATGTGTGTGTGTTGTGCTATGACTATAGTCAGGGAACATATGGTTGACGAGTCATATGTTTTCGGCCAACTAGCATTACCCATTGACCGTACAACCCATTTTGTCATTGCTGGAATTACTTATTTCCTTGTTCATTTCAAGTGAGTCCCCTTAAAATAATTTTAGATGTTATTCCGATCTTACCGTTTAGCCTTATTTTGGGAAAGGTCCTTGTATGCGCGGAAAAGGTACGGGTCGTCTTTATTGTACAAAACGAGATTACAAGTGTGGCCGGGACCCGGGTGGCTCGGGGTTGGCGAGTCCGGGTTGCGGCGTGTGTTGATCAGGAGATTGTGGGAGAGATCCTCTGGAGGGTCCCTTTGATCCGTGTCTCCACGTGGTTTTCGTGCGAGAGCTCTGAAGGGGTTGCCCAGGAGAGAGGTCTTTACAGGGTGAGGGTTTTGGAGAGGCTAAGGAATGTCCACCGTTGCTTTGTCCCTTCCGTGCTTCGTGCTTTCTCGGCTAGGGGGTTTTCGGCTTCGTTCCTCGGTCTTCGTGTCTTCCTCACTCCTTGCTTGACCTCGGCGTCCTTGATCATCGGTTCGCGGCGTCGATCGTGCTTTTGGCGTCGGCTGTCGGCTTTGGCTTTTTGGTGTTGGCTTGGCTCCGGTGTGGCTCTGGCTTTTGCTTTGCTTCGGCGCTTGCGCTTGGACGTAGCCGGGAGAGACTTGCGATGCTTTCGTTCTTCCGGACTTCGCGTCGTATCGGTTAGAACGTGCGGTGCTTTTGCTCGTGGCCGGCGTAGTTGCTTGGCTTTGGCACTTGCGTTGCTTTGGCGCGGGCTTTACTGGGGCTTTGCTTTGGCTTCTTGCGTAGACTTTAGCTTCAGCGTCAACTCGGTCTTCTTCTTCGAACGACGTGGGCTACTTCTCCGGTGCTTCGACGGTTTGGGTGTCGGCTGGACTTCTCTTCTTCTCCGGGCTTCCTTGGCGTGATCGGAGTCAAAGAATGCTTTCGAAGATAGTGGGGGTAGCACCGATCTCCGTGCGACGGTTGTAGCGTCGGCTTTTGTTGATGAATACGGCGGGGGTAGCGACGGTCTCCGTGCGACGGTTGTAGCGTCGGCTTTTGTTGATGAAGACGGCGGGGGTAGCGACGCTTCGGGCGGTCTGCTCCAGGATTTCTTCTTCGTGGATGGCGCAGACGTTTGTCGAAGGCGACGGGTGATGACGCTTCGTTTCTCTCCTCCGGGCTTTGGAGCTTGATCGGGGTCGAGGATTTGTTGGAGCCGACGGGGTAGTGCCGCTCCGAGCTTCTTCTCCGGCCTTTGCTTCTGGCGTCTTCGGAGTCGAAGGGTCTTCTTCTCCGAGCTTTCTTCTTCGTGCACGGAGTCGAAGTCTTGATCTTCGTGTGCAAGGGTCTTCACATCGATGAGGGCTTTCAATGGACTAAGCCGATCCCGAAGGGACAGGCTTGCCCGTGTCTCGTGAAGCCTTGGGTCGATGAAGAAGCTTCTCCTCTTCTGCAGAGCTCCCGCACTTCGTCTTCAATCTTCGACCTCTTGAACCTTCCCCCACCCCCTCTATTTATAGGCAAAGGGGAGGGGAGAGAGATATGGGAAGTTTTAATTTTAAATCTCTTTAATATCTCCCTCATAATTACCCGGGATTTATTTATCCATTGATGAGGGGAATAACATTTATTTGTTTTCCTTTTCTGGCGGGGCAATTATGGCTGGATTTTGCATACAAAATCGATGACGATCCAGCGCTTCTTCTTGTGCGTCGGATCGAGGGATCGACGCAGATCTGCGGGTGAGCAGACGTCATACGCAACCTCCCCCCACGCATGGCGGTAGTTCTTTCCTTTTCTTTCTTCTCTTTCCTTTTATTTTCTTTCCTTTCTTTTCTTTCCTTTTCTTTTCTTTCTTTTCTTTTCTTTCCTTTTCTTTTCTTTCCTTTCTTTTCTTTTTCCTTGCAAGGCCGGCCGGCCCCATGGGGTTCGGGTCCTAGTAGGGGCCAGCCCCATGGGGTTCGGACCCTAGTGGGGGCCGGCCCCCCTTAAGTGTGGGGTCCACTCCTCTTTTGCTGGGTACAAATCGGGTCCGGGTCCGCACTGGTGCGTGCAAGTCGGGTCCGAGTCGAAACGCGCGTCGGGTTTGCATCCGCGTTGGCACACGTAAGTCGGGTCCGGGTCAGACGAAATTTATGTGTCTACAAATGCCCCTTCAAGGACGAGTGCGTCGGTGAAAACGTGTAGGGTTTGGACACGTATGAATCGTAGAGCGCTTGTCCTTGATTCCTTTTGTGGGCGGGGTTGTGGGTCTATTTAAGGACCCCTACCCCCTTCATCCGCCATTGTGCTTCTTTGCGAAGGTTCTGCCGGCTTCTGGAGACCGCCGTCAGAAGAGAGCTACCTGGGGTTGCACGCGACTTGCTCCGTCTTCCCGTGTCGCCTCTTTCGTTGGCGGCGATGGTGCGTGATTTGGAGGTCGTCGCGAAGACGGGCTCGAAGCGACGATACGGCGAGGACCGAGGCGGGGAGGATGGAGGAGCGCGGCTGAGGTGCGGGTCGCCTTCGCCGCCTCTCTCTTCCTCTTTCTTCTTCTTCTTTTACTTTTTCTTTTTCTTTTTCTTCTTTTTCTTTTCCTTTTTTTTTTCTTTTTCTTTTTCTTTCTTCTTCTTCGGCTCCGGCCCGTGCTAAGGAAGCAGCAGCGGGGGCCGGCGCGCAGGCGCGGCGGTGGAGGCCGGGCGGAGCGCGCGAGGGTGCAGGCGGCAGTGGCAGCAGCGCGGAGGTGGAGGCCGGGCGGAGCGCGCGGGCACAGGCGGCAGGCGGCGCGGGGTGCGGGCGAGCGGCAGGTGGCGCGGGGTGAAGGCCGGGCGGCGCGCGCGGGCGCAGGCGGCAGGCGGCGCGGGGTGCGGGCGAGCGGCAGGCGGCGCGGGGTGGAGGCCGAGAAGGGCGGCGGCCGGGTCGGGCTCGGGGCCGAGAAGGGCGGCGGCCGGGTCGGGCTCGGGGCCAAGAAGGGCGGCGGCCGGGTCGGGCTTTGGGGCCGAGAAGGGCGGCGGCCGGGTCGGGCTCGAGGTCGAGAAGCCCGCCCCTCCCCCTTTTGGTCACGCAGGAGAAGGTGGGGGAGGGCTGCGGGTCCCCCCCCTCTCTTTGCTGTTTGGATTCTATTGGGGGAGAGGGGCTGCGGGCCCCCCCCTTTCCGTTTGCTCTTTTTTTTTTTTTTTGCACTTCCTCTTTCTTTTCTTTTTCTTCTGGTCTGCGAAGGCACCGGTGGTAGAGCGTCGGCTCGTGGCCCACGGGCTGCGACGCGGGTGCGGGTTGACTGGCGAGTGACACGGTGTCGTGCGGCGGCTGGGTGCGCATGTGGTCGCGGTCCTGGCTGGGTGGCGCTGGCGTGGTCGGCCGACACGGGTGGTGTCGGCGCAGTCGGGCCGGTGCGAGTCATATCGGCGTAGTTGGGTCGGTGCGGGTGGTGTGCGGACCCGTGGGAGTATGGCGCGAGCCCAGAGTCGGGTGATCTTGACAGGGTTTTTTTTTTTTTTTCGCACTTGTCTTGACTTGCTTCCCTTCATGGTTCTCTAGGGTTTGCGTCTTTGAGAGCTTGACTTCGCCGGGGTGGATAGCTGAGGACCTCTCCGACGGGAGGAGGTGCCTTCGCTTCCCCCTTACTCGGGTGCACCGTTACCGCAACTCGAGGCAGGAAGACCTTCTGTCGTTGCTCCGTGTCTTTGTCCACGAGCGCATCACGGAAGCTGGAGTTGCGGATGCGACCTGTGGGATGCCGAAATTGAGCGAGAAGATCTATACTGACGAAGGGATTTCCATGAAGCTTCTCCGGCCGAGTTTGAGTACTCCGTTCCACCATTGTGATGAAGATTTCGTGCCCACGCCGGTTGTTGCCTCGAAGATATGCTCCCGATTGACTTGATGGGGTACCGATTCTAGGCCTCGGGGAGACGTTTAATACCTTTGCGGTTTTCGTGAATGGATGGGCGAGCTCTACAAGGTCTTTGGCGCTGTGGGGGGAAATTTCCGAGCCGCCTTGATCGGGAACCCCGCCCCACAGCCTTGATTGAATATTGATGGTTTGTAGAGTTAAAGAGTTGGGAGAGTAGATAGAGAGAATAAAGAGCGATGACACATGGGTTGGTGACGGAGTTCGGCCTTACGACCTACGTCTCCGGGCGAGAGGTGCCACCTGATCTTTACTATAATTTGAATATAAAGGGTTGAGCGTTCTCTCGACAGGCCGAGAGAAGCTTCGTACAGTGGGGTTGCACGGAGCAACTAGAAGAGAACAAGGTAGGGAGAATAGAGGGCTCTGGCTCTGGCTCTGGATCCTCTCTTCCTCTGATCGAATGACCTACCCCCCTCCTGGATGCCTTGGGGGTCCTTTTATAGCGTAGGCACGTGCCCGATATGGCAGTGATGATGTGGCGCTGATGACGTGGCACTGGTTCTGGGCCTCCTTGCTGGGCCCTTATTGGGCCGTTGTTCGGGCCCAATAAGGGGTAGGGCTTGATCTGCGAGCCTCGTAGAGTGGGCCCATGTGAGCCCAGGCGGGCTTACCCATTTGGGCCGTTGTGCGGGCCCATGCTGCTTTGATCTGGTCCGGTACAATTTTTGCACCCACAGTTACCCCCTCCCAGTCGGGTCAGGACCCCCTGGGTCGGCTGGGATTCCATGGTGCAAACGCTTTAGGATCCTGGCGCGGTTGGCGAGGGTTGTCGGTGCCGCGGTTCGTATTAGCAGAGCCTTCTTCCGCCGATGCCGAGACCCTTTTTGGCGCGAGCCAAAAAGTCTCGGTTTTGCGAGGGGGTGTTTCCGAAAAAACAGTGCGTTTTCCGACCGAGTGGATACCGAGAGGGTACCGAGTGCATACCGAGTGGGTACCGAGAGCATACCGAGTGGTTACCGAGACCCTTTTGGTGCAAGCCAAAAAGTCTCGGTTTTGCAAGGGGGTGTTTCCGAAAAACCAGTGCGTTTTCCGACCGAGTGGATACCGAGAGGGTACCGAGTGCATACCGAGTGGGTACCGAGAGCATACCGAGTGCATACCGAGAGCATACCGAGAGGGTACCGAGAGCATACCGAGAGCCTTTTGGTGAAAGAAAAACTTTTTTTCTTTTTCCTTTCTTTCTTTCTCTCTTTCCTTTCTTGTTTTTGTTTTGCTTGTGCTCTACACAGGAGAATGGGGCCCGGCAAGTGAATGGCGCATCCCGTGAGGCTCTCTTTCCATTCTCTCTCTCTCTCCTTTTCTGTTTTGGCTCACATTCACGTGAGACTGCAGCCCGCTATCTCTTTCCTTTATCTCTCTCTCTTTCCTTTCTCTCTCCCTCTGTTTCTCCTTCACGTGAGAGCGTGAGAGAGCAGCTCTCTGTTTTTTTTTTCTTTTCTTTGTTGTTGGCGCAGTACAGCAGCGGCAGCGTAGAGGCCGCCCACGCTTCGGCGGCACATCCGAGTCGTAAGGGAGGGCCGGCTTCTCCTTCCTCGACCGCACCAGCCCGCCTGCCATGCTCCCTGTTGCTGGACAGAGCGAAGGCGAGGGCGGGGGAGCCGGTCATCATGACCTTCAACTCCTCGAAGGTGACCATCCCGTCGCCGTCCCGATCCACGCCGTCGACCATCTTCCTGCACTGCGCGACCGTTGCGGCCTCCCCGATGCTGCGGAGCACCCGGGCGAGCTCCTCGGCGGAGATGGAGCCGTTGCGGTTGAGGCCGAAGATGGAGAAGGCGTGCCGCAGGTCCTCGAGCGCCGCCGCCGGGTTGACCCTGGCGGTGTTGAGGTCGACGAACTCGCGGAGGCTGATGTAGCCGTCGCCGCCGGAGTCGGCCTCCGACATCATCCGGCGTAGATCCTCCTCGGACGCCGGGTGGCCGAGGCTTTCGAAGATGGCCGCGAGCTCGGAGGAGGAGATCTTGCCGTCTCCGTTGGAATCGAACTTGATGAATACCCGCTCCATCTCCTCCTCCGGAGTCGAAGACGATGTCGGCGTCGCTGAAGCCGACGACGGAGAGCCCGGCGTCGACGGAGTCTCTCCTTCTTTCTCCGTTGTCTTGACCGGCACTGGGTGGAGGAGCACACGTGGGTCTTCATTGCCGGGTGGAAGAGCGCGTAGGGGGGGTTGGAGACTCAAGAGATATCGGTTTTGAGGCCGGGCTGGTTGGTTGATCAGTTTTCAGGGTGCATGAAACCCATGTCAATCGGAAGACCGTAGCTCCATTGAGTTGAAACCGATCAGTTTTGAGGTGATTGCTACCGATCGGATCTGATGTAGAGAGGTTGGATGCCAATCAGATCTGAGGGAGAGAGGTTAGCTGCCTACTAGATCTGAGGAAGATAGAGGCGTTCGGGAGGGTTCGTCCGACCCCCCTCCCCCCGGATGGTGCTGAAGCCATGGTAAAGGCCACGCGGGGGTTCGAGTCTCGCCCTCTTTCTCCTCAGCGCGATGGGAGGCGCACATGAGAATCCAGGCCTCGCCCTCTCTTCTCCACAGCACTACGGGAGGGGCACACCGGGGGGGTAGACCCCTCCCCTCTTCTCTGCGTTGGGTTTGTTGTGCAACAAGGCTGGGGAGCATGCGGGGGAGTCAAACCCCTCCTCTCTCCGTCCGGGTCGGCTGCGCGATGTGAGGTGTACCGTCATTACTGTGTAATTATTCTGATGCTAGTCTTCGAAGAAAAAGACCTTGAGACCCTCTGACAGTCATAACTTTTCATACGCATGTCGGATGAATGCGTATAAGGTGTCGTTGCGTAGGCATCGAAGAAACGGTCAAAGTGGACGTGAAACATTGTTCGCCTTGACGTGTAACTTTTCCGTTGCTCAGCTTCGGAGATAAGGCACTCGAAAACCTCTGACAGCCATAACTTTTCATACACGTGTCGGCTCAACGCGTATAAGGTGCCGTTGTGCCGGTGCCGAAAAACCGGTCAAAGTGGATGTGAAACATCGTATACCTTGACGAGTAACTTTTCCGGTAATCACCTTCATAAAGAGATGACTCTAAAGAACGCGTTGACCGAGTGTCCTACGCGCGTCTTGAAGAGGCATCGATACGCGGTAACTCATTCGTCTCTGTTCGACACCCAACTGCACCTAGTTACTGTATTCACTAGGGACTGCAGTCGGGCCCTAGTGATGACGCGGCGGTTACCACGAGTCCACTCCCAGATAAGAAGGAGGAATTTTGCTTGTGAAGTTTGTACGGCCAACTCAATAGGTTAAGTTGAGATGCTATTCAACCAACCCAATGGAAGATAACTCTTCGTCTTTGGCTGATCCTTGCGTGCGAATGCCACTTGAATTGGATTGACTAATAAGTTTGGATGGCGCCGAGCACCCCCCCTCTCAGTTTTCCGTCGAAATCGAGGGGTGGGCTGCTGACGGTGTGCCGTCGCACCCTTCCCACTTGGTTTTTCTGCGAAACCGAGGGGGGGCTGCTTGTTGATGTCGACACATACCCCCTCTTGGTTTTCTGACGAAACCGAGGAGTGGTTGTAGCTGATGGTGTGCCGTCACCCCCTCCCCACTCGGTTTTTGTGCGAAACCGAGGGAGGGTTGCTCGTTGATGCCGACACACACCCCCTCTCGGTTTTCTGACGAAACCGAGGGGTGTGCTGCTGATGGTGTGCCGTCACCCCTTCCCCACTCGGTTTTTGTGCGAAACCGAGGGAGGGTTGCTTGTTGATGCCGACACACACCCCCTCTCGGTTTTCTGACGAAACCGAGGGGTGAGCTGATGGTGTGCCGTCACCCCCTCCCCACTCGGTTTTTGTGCGAAACCGAAGGAGGGTTGCTTGTTGATGCCGACACACACCCCCTCTCGGTTTTTTGATGAAACCGAGGGGTGTGCAGCTGATGGTGTGCCGTCACCCCTTCCCCACTCGGTTTTTATGCGAAACCGAGGGAGGGCTGCTTGTTGATGCCGACACACATCCCCTCTCGGTTTTCTGACGAAACCGAGGGGTGTGCTGATGGTGTGCCGTCACCCCCTCCCCACTCGGTTTTTGTGCGAAACCGAGGGAGGGTTGCTCGTTGATGCCGACACACACCCCCTCTCGGTTTTCTGACGAAACCGAGGGGTGTGCTGCTGATGGTGTGCCGTCACCCCTTCCCCACTCGGTTTTTGTACGAAACCGAGGGAGGGCTGTTTGTTGATGCCGACACACATCCCCTCTCGGTTTTCTGACGAAACCGAGGAGTGTGCTGATGGTGTGCCGTCACCCCCTCCCCACTCGATTTTTGTGCGAAACCGAGGGAGGGTTGCTCGTTGATGCCGACACACACCCCCTCTCGGTTTTCTGACGAAACCGAGGGGTGTGCTGCTGATGGTGTGTCGTCACCCCTTCCCCACTCGGTTTTTGTGCGAAATCGAGGGGAGGCTGCTTGTTGACGCCGACACCCCATTATTGGGGCTGCTAGAAGAGGCCAAAAAGTGTCGGTATTGAAAATAGTGTATTTTTCGAATTTCAGCCCCATTTGAAACCGACACTTTTTCGGTAAAACTCTGGCGCGCGGGGATGTCGGTGAGGGACAACGCTATATTTGAGGGGGTTTCTTAGAGATGATCTAGAATGACGCCGCTTGATGGCCAGCCGGTCTTCACCCAATGTATTACCGCACCTGGTTACTGTATTCACCAGGTACTACGGTCACGTGAGGGTGTTGACTTGGCCAGGATCAAGGAAGCACCATTTTATCCCGTGTTATCCACCGTCGACTGCACCAGTATGGAGACACGCACTGCCAGAGTCAGACCAACCACCCCCTGAGTGACAAGACCAAGCTTGGACTTTTGATCGAATGCCAATACGTCGGCGACGACGTCTCGGACTTTGTCTCCGAACGCCAAGGGCTGGGCCTTGGGCTTGTAGAGTGTTAAGGCGTTGGTCGCCTCGAACTTTGTCTTCAAGTGCCAAGGGCTGGGCCTTGGGCTTGAAGAGTACCGAGGCGCTGGTCGCCTCGGATTTTGTCTTCAAGTGCCAAGGGCTGGGCCTTGGGCTTGTAGAATGCCGAGGCGTTGGTCGCCTCGGACTTTGTCTTCGAGTGCCAAGGGCTGGTCCTTAGGCTTGTAGAGTGCCGAGGCATTGGTTATCTCGGACTTTGTCTTCGAGTGCCAAGGGCTGAGCCTTGGGCTTGTAGAGTGCCGAGACATTGGTCACCTCGGGCTTTGTCTTCGAGTGCCAAAGGCTGGGCCTTGGGCTTATAGAGTGCCGAGGCATTGGTCACCTCTGACTTTGTCTTCGAGTGCCAAGGGCTGGGCCTTGGGCTTGTAGAGTGCCGAGGCGTTGGTCGCCTCGGACTTTGTCTTCGAGTGCCAAGGGCTGGGCCTTGGGCTTATAGAGTGCCGAGGCGTTGGTCGCCTCGGACTTTGTCTTCGAGTGCCAAGGGAGTCTCCTTAAACTTGGTGCATGTCAAAGCGGCGACGTTTGCCTTGGACTCATTCTCTTCGCCTCGGATAAGTATAGTTGATAGTTTAGCTTGACCTGGATTGTCAGGAGCATTTTTATCTGACTTTCGCCTTGAAAGGGCGTAGCCGAATTGCCTTCGAGCTTCCGACTTGAATGGGCGGAATCGAAGGTCTTTGGTTGACCTGGGTTGCCAGGAGTCTTTTATCGGACTTTAGCCTCGAGAGGGCGTAGCCGGATTGCCTTCGAGCTTCCGACTTGAACGGGCGGAGTCGAAGGTCTTTGGTTGACCTGGGTTGCCAGGAGCCTTTTAATCGGACTTTAGCCTCGAGAGGGCGTAGCCGAACTGCCTTCGAACTTCCGACTTGAATGGGCAGAATCGAAGGTCTTTGGTTGACCTGGGTTACCAGGAGCCTTTTAATCGGACTTTAGCCTCGAGAGGGCGTAACCGAATTGCCTTCGAGCTTCCGACTTGAATGGGCGGAATCGAAGGTCTTTGGTTGACCTGGGTTGCCAGGAGCCTTTTTATCGGTCTTTAGCCTCGAGAGGGCGTAGCCGAATTGCCTTCGAGCTTCCGACTTGAACGGGCGGAATCGTAGGTCTTTGGTTGACCTGGGTTACCAGGAGCCTTTTTATCGGACTTTAGCCTCGAGCGGGCGTAGCCGAATTGCCTTCGAGCTTCCGACTTGAATGGGCGGAATCGAAGGTCTTTGGTTGACCTGGTTTGCCAGGAGCCTTTTTTTTTGCCTTAATATGGTGGAATCGAACTTCGAGAGATTTGATTTTGAGAAAAAAAAAGGACACTTTATTGATATAACAAAGTTGCAGTTACACTTTTTCAGAGGTTGCCCCGCGGCATCCACGTATTACATTGACTTTCTTTTCTCCACTGCTGCAACCTCTCCTACTCTCGACCTAGTTCCTTATTAGCGAGGTAACCATCGAGCCGCCCTTCTTGGATCAGGTCTTCGATGTGATGCTTTAGCTTTCGACATGTAGAGGTTGTGTGGCCATGGCTGCGATGAAACTCACAGTAGGCCGTCGTATCTCCCGCCTGGTCAGAATTTGGAGGGAGAGGCTGTGGCCACTTGCAAAAGGGCTCGTTCTGTAGATAGGCGAAGATGTCTTCAATGGAGGTGTTCAACTCAGTGAACACCCTTTGCTCCCTTGGAGTTCGCCTCTTTTCCGCTGGAGGGGCTTTTGGATCTTCATTGTACCTTTTGGCCTGGGCCTTTTGGTCGGACGCAGCATGGGCAGACTTCTTGTAGCGTGCTTCATTAGGGGCTTCATCATCCTTCTTATGTCGGGAGTCACGAGACTCGCGGGGCTCGCGTAATCTTCTGGCCCGCTGATTGTCTTCCACCTCTATCTCCCGCTGTACGCGCTTGAACATCGCTTCCAGGTTACTGGGAGGATGCCGGATGAAGTCGGTGTAGACGTGGAGCTCTGGCCGGATAGCATTCTGGAATGCCAGCACGATGGCCTCCTCATTCTGGGACCGACCGGTGAGCTCAGAGTGCTCATTACGAAACCTCATTGTGAAGCTCCTTAGAGACTCATCGGAGCCCATCTTCAGCCTGTAGAGTGTATCCAGCTTCTTTTTCGGCTTTAAGTTTAGCCGATAATGGTCCATGAAAAGTTCAGCCAACTCTTTGAAGGTGGCCACCGTACCGGTAGGCAGCGTGTGGTACCAGTCGAGGGCAGGTCCCTCGAGACTTCCTGCGAACATACGACAAAGGATATGATTCTCATACTCATACGGCATCAGGGCCTGCTTGTAGGCTAGGATATGGAGAGCAGGGTCTCCCTTGATGCAGTTAAACTTTGGCAGGCTCGGTGTTCGCCATCCCATAGGAAATGGTGTTGCAAGAACCTTGGGATGCAGTGGCCCCACCGAGGTGATTAGCTACCTACGGTCTTGATGTCGGCGTCCCACATCAGCAGTATGCCTTAGTTGGTTGAGCAGCTCACGGGCATCTGTTGCTTTCGCGTGCGAAGGGATAGAATGTCTAGTAGATCCCGTTGACTGAAGTGATCCTTCTCCACGATAGCTGGGTGCACCGTTGACATCGAGACGATCCCACACCGTTTGCCTTGGTGCTTGTGTGGATACCTGACGCATCTCGGTACGCGGCACATGTGGTTTTTCGAGGTGATGACTCACGGCTGGGCAAGTCCTTGGTTGGTCTTCATCAGTAGCTAGAGAGTTGTGGGCCACAACCCCTGCTCTTTCAACCGCCTTCTTTAGGGAATCCCTCTCTTGCTCGAGGGCTGTGTTCCTCTTGAGGAGGTTCAGTAGCTGGAAATCAGCAGCCAAAATTTGGTATGTAGCTGAACCGTTATCTCCTTGGGTGGCGTGCTCTTTGCCAGATCGACGCCTCGGGGATGACGGGTCTCGCCGATCGTTGTGCCCTTCTGGATGGCTGCCTTGCAGCCCCGGCCGCTCCCGAACATTTCTTCGGTTGGTTGCAACCGAGACTTCTTGTTCTTCTTCGATCAGCATATCATTTGTTCGTTTAGCACCCGCCTTTGGTGGGTTGGTGCTGGCCTTCACCATCGAGCGTGTTGATGTCGGCGTGATGCAGGCGTTGAGGTTGATTTAGAGGAGGACTTGTGGCTCGTCACCACAAGTTGAATAGGAGTCGGTAGAGGTGTGGGTAAGACCTCTATCGATATCCCACAGACGGCGCCAAAGATTGTGGGGGGAAATTTCCGAGCCGCCTTGATCGGGAACCCCGCCCCACAGCCTTGATTGAATATTGATGGTTTGTAGAGTTAGAGAGTTGGGAGAGTAGATAGAGAGAATAAAGAGCGATGACACATGGGTTGGTGACGGAGTTCGGCCTTACGACCTACGTCTCCGGGCGAGAGGTGCCACCTGATCTTCACTATAATTTGAATATAAAGGGTTGAGCGTTCTCTCGACAGGCCGAGAGAAGCTTCGTACAGTGGGGTTGCACGGAGCAACTAGAAGAGAACAAGGTAGGGAGAATAGAGGGCTCTGGCTCTGGCTCTGGATCCTCTCTTCCTCTAATCGAATGACCTACCCCCCTCCTGGATACCTTGGGGGTCCTTTTATAGCGTAGGCACGTGCCCGATATGGCAGTGATGACGTGGCGCTGATGACGTGGCACTGGTTCTGGGCCTCCTTGCTGGGCCCTTATTGGGCCGTTGTTCGGGCCCAATAAGGGGTAGGGCTTGATCTGCGAGCCTCGTAGAGTGGGCCCATGTGAGCCCAGGCGGGCTTACCCATTTGGGCCGTTGTGCGGGCCCATGCTGCTTTGATCTGGTCCGGTACAATTTTTGCACCCACAGGCGCAGAACCCGAGATGAATTTATTAGCCAAGTTCTGGCGCCGGCTCGTCGAGAATACAGCCGTCCTGAGGGGATGTATCGCGTACTTTGTGAGCTCTGGTGTCCGGCCACCAATACTTTCCTTACTGGAGCGGGGGAGATAGGGATCTCACTTCGCGACGTCCACATCGTCTCCGGGTGCCCCGAAGTGTGGAATTACTACCAGGAGGAGGTGCCAGCTTTGAAGGATCTATTGGACAGCAGCTTCGCTCCGAGTTCCTGCCTTCTTCTGTTCAAGGCATACGCTATCATCGCGGCGCGGGATCAGTCAGATCGAGTACGGCCTTCTTCTTGGGCTGACTTTTGGTTCAGAGGTGAGTATAGTTCTCCGGCACCTTCGGCTCATCCGATGTGGAAGATCGCTCAAATGAAAAGGCCTCTACTTCGTTCTTTCGTGAGGCCCATTGATTCGTTAGCTCGAGAGAAGCACTCAATGGAGGGAAAGCAGTGTCCCTGGGAAATCCTCGGTTTGAGGCGTGATAGCGAGGAGTGGAGAGCGGTTTACCGAGCCGCCGGGCTGGTCATCTTCCTCTGCCGGTTCGTCCTTCCCTGTTCTGGTGAGGTTATCCGTTTGGGGACCTTCCTTGCAGCTTCCAGGATGGCGAGGGGGGAGCTTTTCAATCTAGCCCCGGCCATATTGTGCACCTTGTATCGGGGTCTCAGCGGGACTTACTGAGACTTGTCCAGCTCGGATAATGCCAAGGAGGAGCTGGGCCGGTCCGCTGCGTTCGGACCTCTGCACTACTTGTATGGCTGGATAGCTCTACACTTACTAAAGGGAATCTTTGCCATACACGGGCATCCAGCTGACCTGCTGTTCCTTCCCGGGATAGGAGGGATCTTAAACGCTTTTATCAGTTGGGAGCGCCCGAGGGAGTGTGCTCGCACTCTTCTGCAGAGGATGGGAAGCGCCGACTTTGAATTTCTGTCAGAGCACGCGGTGTTGCCTTTGGAGAGGTCTATTGTCTATGACAACGAGGGACTCCCAGACAGCCTGTATTGGAACATGGTCAGTTGTCGCCCTGGCTTTGGCGCCTTTCCAAGATGCTGGCTTTGGCGCCCTCCAGGACTGGTGGTCGACGGACGGTGCAGAGTTCTGGGCAAGCCTGGAGGAGTTTAAAGTCGACATTCTTCTTTCTTTGCTCAGATGAACCTGCTCGTGACCGACAGTGAGGCTTATCGATCCCGGCGAGCTTTACTAGAGGGGAGCTCCCCTTCTGAGTTGGAGGCCGCTGAGGCGAGTTTATGTCAGTCAGAGCACCAACTTGCGGAGGCCGCTTCCAGCCTGTTGAAGGCTCAAAGGAAGATAGAGTTTGTGCGCGTCTCGCTTCGAAGGCAGAGTCTCGTCTGGAGCAAGCCGAGGCTGCGGAGAGCGCTTTGAAGGCGAGTTACCTGAAGCAGCAGTCAGACTTGGCGACCCGTCATGAGCTTCTGGCCACTCGTCCCATGGAACTTCAGCGAGTGGAGGCGACTAGAGAGGAGTTACTGTGCCGTCTTCGAGCTCTGGACACCTTCTTTTAGTTGCTCCTTGTCTGGTTGTTTTGCATTGTAGCTTTCTTTTTGGAACCTACGCCATGTATCGCCTTTTCTCCATGATCTAATAATATTACCTCGCTTTGCCACATCCTTTGCATGGACCATTGTTGACTTTTCTTTTGGTCGGACTGAACCTGAAGTAACTTCTCAGGCTGCCTACGTACCCCCCTAAGGGGGATCAAGTCGCACGTAGTTCATTATTATTAATTTTTTTTTGCGCAAGGGGTGTGGCCTTGCTTTAGGCATAGTACCTTTTGAGGTACTTGCCGTTGATAGGGCCGAGTGTCAGCCCTTCTGGCGTGGTGAGAAGATAGGCGTCGTTGGAGTAGACTTCCTTGACGGAGTGCGGGCCATCCTGTGGGGGGAAATTTCCGAGCCGCCTTGATCGAGAATCCCGCCCCCACAGCCTTGATTGAATTGGATTGTTTGTAGAGTTAGAGAGATGGGAGAATAGATAGAGAGAATAAAGAGCGATGACACAAGGATTGGTGACGGAGTTCGGCCTTACGACCTACGTCTCCGGGCGAGAGGTGCCACCTGATCTTCACTATAATTTGAATACAAAGGTTGGAAGCGTTCTCTCGACAGGCCGAGAGAAGCTTTTTACAGTGGGGGTTGCACGGAGCAACAAGAAAAGAAAACTCGAAGGAGAGAAGTAAGCTCTGGCTTTGAATCCTCTCTTCCTCTGATCGAATGACCAACCCCCTTCCTGGATGCCTTGGGGGTCCTTTTGTAGCGTAGGCACGTGCCCGATATGGCAATGATGATGTGGCGATGATGACGTGGCACTGGTTCTGGGCCTCCTTGCTGGGCCCTTATTGGGCCGTTGTTCGGGCCCAATAAGGGGTAGGGCTTGATCTGCGAGCCTCGTAGAGTGGGCCCATGTGAGCCCAGGCGGGCTTACCCATTTGGGCCGTTGCGCGGGCCCATGCTGCTCTGATCTGGTCCGGTACAATTTTTGCACCCACAGTTACCCCCTCCCAGTCGGGTCAGGACCCCTTGGGTCGGCTGGGATTCCATGGTGCAAACGCTTTAGGAACCTGGCACGGTTGGCGAGGGTTGTCGGTGCCGCGGTTCGTATTAGCAGAGCCTTCTTCCGCCGATGCCGAGACCCTTTTTGGCGCGAGCCAAAAAGTCTCGGTTTTGCGAGGGGGTGTTTCTGAAAAGACAGTGTGTTTTTCGACCGAGTGGATACCGAGAGGGTACCGAGTGCATACCGAGTGGGTACCGAGAGCATACCGGGTGGGTACCGAGACCCTTTTGGTGCAAGCCAAAAAGTCTCGGTTTTCCAAGGGGGTGTTTCCGAAAATGCAGTGCGTTTTCCGACCGAGTGGATACCGAGAGGGTACCGAGTGCATACCGAGTGGGTACCGAGAGCATACCGAGTGGTTACCGAGAGCATACCGAGAGCATACCGAGAGGGTACCGAGACCCTTTTGGTGTGGCTTTTTTTTTCTTTTTCTCTTTCCTTTCTTTGCTTCCCTCTTTCCTTTCTTTGCTTCCCTCTTTCCTTTCTATGCATTCCGTTCACGTGAGAGAGGGGTCTGCTGATTCACGCGTGAGTACGAAGTGGGCCGACCGTGTGCGAGTGGGAGAGGGGGCTCTGTTTCCTTTCTCTCTCTCTCTCTCTTTCCTTTCTCTCTCTCTCTCTTCCCATTTCAGCATGCATTCACGTGAGAGAGCAGCCCGATCTGGCCTCTCTCCTCTTTCCTTTCTGCGCTCGGTGAGAGGGCTGCTTCCGCGAAGCTCTCTCTTTCCTCTTCGAAACCACAGCCCTAACGGGGATGGGTCCTGCGGCCCGCACCATCAGCGGGTGCCCTTGCCACCTCAAGCCCCCGCGCGCGTCAGCCCTCGTCCCCCCCTCATCGCGTGCCGTCCGCCTGTAGGAGCCCAACCGGAGAGGGGGGGGGGTGTCGGGTCCTTCCCCCATCGCGCGCCGTCCGCCTGAAAGAACCCATGCGAGGGGGGGGGTTGTTTCCCGTGGCGTTAATGTAGAGGGAGCCGTCAGTGTTGCACAACCGGGTGCGTGTGCGAGTCAGAGTTGGCCACGGGTGCTGCTGGTGGAGCTCATGCAGGGGAGGACGGTCCGACCCTCTCCTCTCCTCTGTCATCGCGAGCTGCATAGGGGGTCGCCGCGAGGAGAGGCGCGGCCGGTGTGGCTGGTGGTGATGACTGCGGGGAGCCAGCGGGGCGCGGGTCGGGCCGTCGGGCTTGGCGTCAGGCGGCCGTGGGCCGGGATGCGGCGCGATGACGGCGGCCGGGCTCGGGATCGGGTGCGGAGGCCGGCGGTGGTGCACAGGAGGCTGGGTCGCAGCGGGCGCCGGTGGCCGTGGGAGAGAGCAGTCGTCTCTCTCTCTGACTCTGCTTCTTTCCTTCTCTGTTTCTTCTTCTTCCGTTCCTCTGTTTTTCCTTCACGTGAGAGAGAGAGCAGCTTCACTTCTGGTTCAGCGAATAGCAGCAGCGGTGGCTGCGGCCACGGGCTCGGGAGCAACTGACAGACAGAGCAGAGGCGGCGGGGCCCACGGGTTCTGGGTCTGGAGCCACCGAACGAGCTCGACGCCGAGCGCGTCCTTGACGTCGTTGGAGACGTTCTTGAAGGACCTTAGGATGTCCAGGCCGCCGTAGAAGGGGACGTAGAAGAGCTTGGCGTCGTCGGGGTTGTACACCCGGCACCGGTGCGTCATGACCCTCAGGTGGAACAGTGGAAGATGGGCTCGAGCGCGGGACAGGATACATGGGGAAGTACCTGGTGGACGCCAGCGTGAGGCTGGGCCATCCCACCTTCGCCCTCATCAGGGAGGAGGCCCCCATGGCTTCGTTGGCGAAGTAGTCGCAGAGGTCCGTCCATGGCAGGAGGCCGCCGCACCGCTCCATGAGCTCCTTGTTGAATTTGGGAGGGAGGTCGTAGACGAAGATCCCCAGCCCATCGCACGTCGTGGCGGCGCCGGAGTTCCTACCCCCCCCCCCCCCCCCGGACGTCGACGACGCGCCGGCAGTCATCTCGTCGAGGGCCGGCGAATGAAAGCCGACCGAGAATGGGACGGAGGCTGAGGGCCCCCAAGCCCGCCGCATATACCGCATCCGTAAGCGCTCGCGAGACCCCGAGAGCCGACCGACGAGGCGCGCGCGTACGGCTGGCGGTGTCGGTGTGGGGTTGAGCGTGAGTGGCAGGACGCGATCGAGTCGGAGTGGAGTGCGGGGCCTGGCGTACGTGTCAGATGGGCAGCGAGCGATTGAGCCGGGCTTCAGGAGAGAGAGCAGCAACAGCGGCAGCATGCAATCGGGTCGGAGTGCGCGGCAGAGGAGGATGAGTTAGGTTCGTCACCGTCGCCGTGTGACGAATTCCATGAGGAGAATGCTCGGGAGGGTGCTTTGTTCATTCGACCCCTTATTCCCATTCTGATCGGTTATTGCCAAGAGCACGTACGCGTGGGCCGGGAGAGGTGCAAGTTCTTCTTTCATACCCGGCGCTTGGCCTGCTACGAGTTGGGCGCGTAACGAACCAAATTGAGGGTGTGAGCGCATCCGTCATTGCCGTGTAATTATTCTGATGCTAGTCTTCGAAGAAAAAGACATTGAGACCTTCTGACAGTCAAAACTTTTCATACTCATGTCGGATGAATGCGTATAAGGTGCCGTTGCGTAGGCATCGAAAAAACGGTCAAAGTGGACGTGAAACATCATACACCTTGACGAGTAACTTTTCCGATAATCACCTTCGTAAAGAGATGACTCTAAAGAACGCATTGGCCGAGTGTCCTACGCGCGTCTTGGAGAGGCACTGATACGTGATAACTCATCCGTCTCTGTTCGACACCCAATTGCACCTAGTTACTGTATTCACTAGGGACTGCAGTCGGGCCCTAGCGATGACGCGGTGGTTACCACGAGTCCACCCCCAGATAAGAAGGAGGAATTTTGCTTGTGAAGTTTGTACAGCCAACACAATAGGTTTGGTGGAGATGCTATTCAACCAACCCAATGGAAGATAACTCTTCGTCTTTGGTTGATCCTTGTGTGCGAATGCCACTTGAATTGGATTGACTAATAAGTTTGGATGACGCCGAGCACCCCCCCCCCCTCGGTTTTCTGACGAAACCAAGGGGTGGGTTGATATTGATGCCGTACACCCCCCCTCTCGGTTTTCTGTCGAAAACGAGGGGTGGGCTGCTGATGGTGTGCTGTCACCCCTTTCCCACTCGGTTTTTTGTGCGAAACCGAGGGGGGTTGCTTGTTGATGCCGACACACACCCCCTCTCGGTTTTCTAACGAAACCGAGGGGTGTGTTGCTGATGGTGTGCCGTCACCCCCTCCCTACTCGGTTTTTGTGCGAAACCGAGGGGGGTCTGCTTGTTGATGCCGACACACACCCCCTCTCGGTTTTCTGACGAAACCGAGGGGTGGTTGTTGACGGTGCCGGCACCCCGTTATTGGGGCTGCTAGAAGAGGTCAAAAAGTGTCGGTATTGAAAATAGTGTATTTTTTGAATTTCAGCCCCCTTTGAAGCCGACACTTTTTCGGTAAAACGCTGGTGCGCGAGGATGTCGGCGAGGGACAATGCTACATTCGAGGGGGTTTCTTAGAGATAATCTAGGATGACGCCGCATGATGGCCAGCCGGTCTTCACCCAATGTATTACCGTACCTGGTTACTGTATTCACCAGGTACTACGGTCACGCGAGGGTATTGACTTGGCCAGGATCAAGGAAGCACCATTTTATCCCGTGTTACCCACCGTCGACTGCACCAGTGTGGAGACACGCACTGACAGAGTCAGACCAACCACCCCCTGACCGGCTTGGAACCGTTAGTCGTCGAGAAAAGGTGATGGCCATTGACAATCTAATGCTTGGACCTGAGTGACAAGACTTAGCCTGGACTTTTGATCGAATGCCAATATGTCGGCGACGACGTCTCGGACTTTATCTTTATGTGTCAAGGGTAGGGCCTTGGGATTATAGAGTGCCGAGGTGTTGGTCGCTTCGGACTTTGTCTTCGAATGCCAAGGGCTGGGCCTTGGGCTTGTAGAGTGCCGAGGCGTTGGTCGCCTCGGATTTTGTCTTCGAGTGCCAAGGGCTGGGCCTTGGGCTTGTAGAGTGCCGAGGCATTGGTCGCCTCGGACTTTGTCTTCGAATGCCAAGGGATGGGCCTTGGGCTTGTAGAGTGCCGAGGCATTGGTCGCCTCGGACTTTGTCTTCGAATGCCAAGGACCGAGCCTTGGGCTTGTAGAGTGCCGAGGCGTTGGTCGCCTCGGATTTTGTCTTCGAGTGCCAAGGGCTGGGCCTTGGGCTTGTAGAGTGCCGAGGCATTGGTCGCCTCGGACTTTTTCTTCGAAGGCCAAGGGCTGGGCCTTGGGCTTGAAGAGTGCCGAGGCATTGGTCGCCTCGGACTTTGTCTTCGAGTGCCAAGGGCTAGGCCTTGGGCTTGTAGAGTACCGAGGCATTGGTCGCCTCGGACTTTTTCTTCGAAGGCCAAGGGCTGGGCCTTGGGCTTGAAGAGTGCCGAGGCATTGGTCGCCTCGGACTTTGTCTTCGAGTGCCAAGGGCTAGGCCTTGGGCTTGTAGAGTACCGAGGCATTGATCGCCTCGGACTTTGTCATCGAGTGCCAAGGGTAGGGCCTTGGGCTTATAGAGTGCCGAGGCGTTGGTCGCCTCGGACTTTGTCTTCGAGTGCCAAGGGCTGGGCCTTGGGCTTGTAGAGTGCCGAGGCGTTGGTCGCCTCGGACTTTGTCTTCAAGTGCCAAGGGCTGGGCCTTGGGCTTGTAGAGTGCCGAGGCATTAATCGCCTCGGACTTTGTCTTCAAGTGCCAAGGACTGGGCCTTGGGCTTGTAGAGTGCCGAGGCATTAGTCACCTCGGACTTTATCTTCGAGTGCCAAGCGCTAGGCCTTGGGCTTGTAGAGTACCGAGGCATTGATCGCCTCGGACTTTGTCTTCGAGTGCCAAGGGTAGGGCCTTGGGCTTATAGAGTGCCGAGGCGTTGGTCGCCTCGGACTTTGTCTTCGAGTGCCAAGGGCTGGGCCTTGGGCTTGTAGAGTGCCGAGGCGTTGGTCGCCTCGGACTTTGTCTTCAAGTGCCAAGGGCTGGGCCTTGGGCTTGTAGAGTGCCGAGGCATTGATCGCCTCGGACTTTGTCTTCAAGTGCCAAGGACTGGGCCTTGGGCTTGTAGAGTGCCGAGGCATTAGTCACCTCGGACTTTATCTTCGAATGCCAAGGGCTGCGCCTTGGGCTTGTAGAATGCCGAGGCATTGGTCGCCTCGGACTTTATCTTCGAGTGCCAAGGGCTGGGCCTTAGGCTTGTAGAGTGCCGAGGCATTGATCGCCTCGGACTTTGTCTTCGAGTGCCAAGGGCTGGGCCTTGGGCTTGTAGAGTGCCGAGGCGTTGGTCGCCTCGAACATTGTCTTCAAGTGCCAAGGACTGGGCCTTGGGCTCGTAGAGTGCCGAGGCATTGGTCGCCTCGGACTTTGTCTTCAAGTGCCAAGGATGTCTCCTTGAACTTGGTGCATGTCAAAGCGGTGACGTCTGCCTTGGACTTACTCTCATTGCCTTGGATGAGTGTAGTTGATAATTTAGCTTGACCTAGATTATCAGGAGCATTTTTATCTGACTTTCGCCTTGAAAGGGCGTAGCCGAATTGCCTTCGAGCTTCCGACTTGAATGAGCGGAATCGAAGGTCTTTGGTTGACCTGGGTTGCCAGGAGCCTTTTTATCGGACTTTAGCCTCAAGAGGGCGTAGCCGAATTGCCTTCGAGCTTCCGACTTGAATGGGCGGAATCGAAGGTCTTTGGTTGACCTGGGTTACCAAGAGCCTTTTTATCGGACTTTAGCCTCGAGAGGGCGTAGCCGAATTGCCTTCGAGCTTCCGACTTGAATGGGCGGAATCGAAGGTCTTTGGTTGACCTGGGTTGCCAGGAGCCTTTTTATCGGGCTTTAGCCTCGAGAGGGCGTAGCCGGATTGCCTTCGAGCTTCCGACTTGAATGGGCGGAATCGAAGGTCTTTGGTTGACCTGGGTTGCTAGGAGCCTTTTTATCGGACTTTAGCCTCGAGAGGGCGTAGCCGAATTACCTTCGAGCTTCCGACTTGAATGGGCGGAATCGAAGGTCTTTGGTTGACCTGGGTTGCCAGGAGCCTTTTATCGGACTTTAGCCTCGAGAGGGCGTAGCCGAATTGCCTTCGAGCTTCCGCCTTGAATGGGCGGAATCGTAGGTCTTTCGTTGACCTGGGTTGCCAGGAGCCTTTTATCGGACCTTTAGCCTCGAGAGGGCGTAGCCGAATTGCCTTCGAGCTTCCGACTTGAATGGGCGGAATCAAAGGTCTTTGATTGACCTGGGTTGCCAGGTGCCTTTTTATCGGACTTTAGCCTCGAGAGGGCGTAGCCGAATTGCCTTCGAGCTTCCGACTTGAATGGGCGGAATCGAGGGTCTTTGGTTGACCTGGGTTGCCAGGAGCCTTTTTATCGGGCTTTAGCCTCGAGAGGGCATAGCCGGATTGCCTTCGAGCTTCCGACTTGAATGGGCGGAATCGAAGGTCTTTGGTTGACCTGGGTTGCCAGGAGCCTTTTTATCGGACTTTAGCCTCGAGAGGGCGTAGCCGAATTGCCTTCGAGCTTCCGACTTGAATGGGCGGAATCGAAGGTCTTTGGTTGGTCTTCATCAGCAGTTGGAGAGTTGTGGGCCACAACCCCCGCTCTTCCAGCTACCTTCTTTAGGGAATCCCTCTCTTGCTCGAGGGCTGCGTTCCTCTTGAGAAGGTTCAACAGCTGGAAATCAGCAGCCGAAATTTCGTATGTAGTTAGATCGTTGTCCCCTTGGGTGGCGTGCTCTTTGCCAGATTGTTGCCTCGGGAATGGTGGGTCCTGCCGATTGCTGTGGCTTCCCGGATGACTTCCTTGTGGCCCCAGTCGCTTATAAACATTTCTTCGATTGGTTGCAACCGAGACTTCTTGTTCTTCTTCGATTAGCACGTCGATTGTCCGATCAGCACCCGCCTTTGGTGGGTTGGTGCTGGCCTTCACCATCGAGCGTGTTGATGTCGGCGTGATGAAGGCGTTGAGGTTGATTTGGAGGAGGACTTGTGGCTCGTCACCACAAGCTGAATAGGAGTCGGTAGAGGTGTGGGTAAGACCTCTATCGATATCCCACAGACGGCGCCAAAGATTGTGGGGGGAAATTTCCGAGCCGCCTTGATCGAGAATCCCGCCCCCACAGCCTTGATTGAATTGGATTGTTTGTAGAGTTAGAGAGATGGGAGAATAGATAGAGAGAATAAAGAGCGATGACACAAGGATTGGTGACGGAGTTCGGCCTTACGACCTACGTCTCCGGGCGAGAGGTGCCACCTGATCTTCACTATAATTTGAATACAAAGGTTGGAAACGTTCTCTCGACAGGCCGAGAGAAGCTTTTTACAGTGGGGGTTGCACGGAGCAACAAGAAAAGAAAACTCGAAGGAGAGAAGTAAGCTCTGGCTTTGAATCCTCTCTTCCTCTGATCGAATGACCAACCCCCTTCCTGGATGCCTTGGGGGTCCTTTTGTAGCGTAGGCACGTGCCCGATATGGCAATGATGATGTGGCGATGATGACGTGGCACTGGTTCTGGGCCTCCTTGCTGGGCCCTTATTGGGCCGTTGTTCGGGCCCAATAAGGGGTAGGGCTTGATCTGCGAGCCTCGTAGAGTGGGCCCATGTGAGCCCAGGCGGGCTTACCCATTTGGGCCGTTGCGCGGGCCCATGCTGCTCTGATCTGGTCCGGTACAATTTTTGCACCCACACATCCCATTTGGCATCAAAATTCTTCCCTCCTCGATGCAAGAGGATGATGGGGCGTTTGACCGCCAGCACCAGTTCCCCCATCTGGAATGATCGAGGATGGATCTTCTTGTTGAAGGCGCGAGACAGTCGGGCCTGATAACATTCCAGACGTTGTTGAGCTTCGAGGCGTCTCTCGTCCAATGCTTCCAATTCTGCTAGGCAGAGCTGGGCGTTGTCATCGCTGGTGAGGCCTTCCTGGATTGCTATCCTGAGCGATGGGATCTGGAGCTCGAGGGGAAGAACAGCTTCTACACCATAGACGAGGGAGTATGGTGTTGCTTGCGTCGGTGTGCGGAAGGACGCCCGGTAAGCCCATAGTGCTTCGCCCATGCATTCGTGCCAATCTTTCTTTGTCTTCGAGACGGTTTTCTCCAGCAGCTTGCATAAAGTCTTGTTGAAGGCTTCTGCCAGACCGTTGGCCGGAGCGTTGTACATTGTCGAACAATTCTGCTTAATGTTGTACAATGCACAGTGTGGGTGCAAAAAAATTGTACCGGACCGAATCAGAGCATCATGGGCCCGCGCAACGGCCCAAGTAGGTAAGCCCGCCTGGGTTCATGGGCCCACTCTACGAGGCTCGCAGATCAAGCCCTCCCCCTTATTGGGCCCAAACAATGGCTCAATAAGGGCCCAGCAAGAAGGCCCAGAACCAGTACCACGTCATCATCGCCACGTCATCACTGCCATATCGGGCACGTGCCTACGCTATAAAAGGACCCCCAAGGCATCCAGGAAGGTGGTTGGTCATTTAATTAGAGGAGGAGGATTCCAGAGCAAGTGCTAGAGCTCAATTCTCCCCTTCTGGTTCTCTTCTAGTTGCTCCACGCAACCCCATTGTACGAAGCTTCTCTTGGCCTGTCAAGAGAACGCTCACCCCTTATTTACTCAATTTTATAGTGAAGATCAGGTGGCACCTCTCGCCCGGAGACGTAGGTCATAAGACCGAACTCCGTCACCAATCATTGTGTCATCACTCCCTACTCTCTTTATCTACTCTCCCATCTCTCTAACTCTACAAACCATCAAATTCAATCAAGGCTGTGGGGTGGGATTCTCGATCAAGGCGGCTCGGAAATTTTCCCCCACAATCTTTGGCGCCGTCTGTGGGATATCAATAGAGGTCTTACCCACACCTCTACCGACTCCTATTCAACTTGTGGTGACGAGCCACAAGTCCTCCTCCAAATCAACCTCAACGCCTTCATCACGCTGACATCAACACGCTCGATGGTGAAGGCCAGCACCAACCCACCAAAGGCGGGTGCTGAACGAACAAATGATATACTGATCGAAGAAGAACAAGAAGTCTCGGTTGCAACCAACCGAAAAAATGTTCGGGAACGACTGGGGCCGTAAGGCAGCCTTCCAGAAGGGCACAGCGATCGGCGAGACCCATCATCCCCGAGGCGTCGGTCCGGCAAAGAACATGCTATTCAAGGGAACGAGCCTCAGGCTATATACGAGATCTCGGCTGCTGACTTCCAGCTGCTAAATCTCCTCAAGAAGAATACGGCCCTCGAACAAGAGAGACTCCTTGAAGAAGGCAGCTGAGAGGGCGGGGGTTATGATCCTCAACTCTCCCACTGCGACTGAAGGCCCACTGAAGACTCACCCAGCTGCGAGTCATCACCTCGAAGAACCAAGGAGGGCTCATGCCGAAAAGCGTCAGGCATCCACGCAAGCACCTAAACAAACGGTGTGGGATCGTCTCAATATCGATGGCGCTCCAAGACACCGTCGAGAGAAGTCGCCTGAATCAACGGGGTCCACTGGACGCCCCATTCACTCGCATGCAAGAATGTCAGATGCACGTGAGCTACTCAATCGACGAAGGCAAACCACCGATGTGGGACGCCGCCATCAAGATCGCAGGCTACTAATCGCCTCAACGAGGCCTCTTCATCCCGAGGTGCTCGCAACCCCTTTCCCTGTGGTTTGGCGAACACCAAGTCTGCCCAAGTTTGACTGCATCAAGGGAGACCCAGCCCTCCACATCCTAGCCTACAAGCAGGCCCTGACGCCATACGAGTATGAGAACCATGTTCTTTGACGTATGTTTGCGGGAAGCCTCGAGGGGCCTTCCCTCGATTGGTACAACACATTGCCTACTGAAGCGGTGGCTACTTTCAAAGAACTGGCGGAACTCTTCATGGATCATTATCGGCTTAACCTGAAATCAGAAAAGAAGCTGGATACTCTTTACCGGCTAAAGATGGGCTCCGATGAATCCCTGAGGAGCTTCACAACCAGGTTTCGCAATGAGCATTCTGAGCTCACTGGCCGTTACCAAAATGAGGAGGCCATTATGTTGGCATTTCAGAATGCCATCCGACCGGAACTTCACGTCTATACTGATTTTATCCGACATCCTCCGAGTTCCTTGGAGGCGATGTTCAAACGCGTGCAGCGGGAGATAGATATGGAGGACAACCAGCGAGCCAGAAAGTTGCGCGAGCCACGTGAATCTCGCGACTCGCGACACAGGAAGGCTGACGAAGCCCCGAGAGATGCACGCTACAAGAAGCACGCCAATGCGGCATCCGAAGAGAAGAAACCAGCCAAGAGGCAAAATGAGGAACCAAAAGTCCCTCCAGCAGGGAAGAGGAGAGCTACAAGGGAGCAGAGGGTGTTCACCGAGTTGAACACCTCAATCGAAGATATATTCGCCTACCTTCAGAATGAGCCATTCTGCAAGTGGCCGCAACCCCTTCCTCCAAACTCGGAGCAGACCAAGGATACGACCGTCTACTGTGAATTCCATCGCAGCCACGGGCACCCGACTTCAACCTGCTGGCGACTGAAGCACCACATCGAAGACTTCGTCCAGGAAGGGCGACTTGATGGCTATATCGCCAATAAAGAACCAAGGCAAGAGAAAGAAAGGCAGCAGCAGAAGTGGAAGGGAGTCAACATGATCCATGGATACAGAAGCTACCGAGCGATTGTGGTTCACGGACACTTACATCGACGAGCACCTTCTGGCAAAGAAGTGGAATGCCTCGAAAGACGAATTCACAACGTCCGCCAGGCAGCCAACGTGCAAGAAACTTGGGTCGAGCAGCCTTGGCTCGGGCTGCCTTGGCCGGCAATTATCTTCACGCCTCGTGATCTGGAAGGAGTACTTCTACCACACAGGACCCGCTCGTCCTGCAGCTCAAAGTCGACGGAGTACCGGTCAATCGGATTCTGATCGACACCGGTTGCTCCGTGGATATCATGTTCAGCAACTGTTTCTCAAGCCATGGCCACAGAGCTGAGAGCCTCGAGCATCTGCCTCTGATCATCACCGGCTTCGATGGGGGTGAAGGCAAAGTCCTTGGCGAGGCCAAACTTACTGTTGAATTGACAGAGAGGACCCGAGTCTCTACTCGGTTTGCCGTATGTGACGGTACATCGAGCTACAACATCATCCTGGGAAGGCCCTTCCTGCATCGTCTTGGGGGAGTATCCTCTTCCTACCACCAGCTCCTCAAGTTTCCCACCAATGAAGGCATCAGGTGCATCAGAGGGAATCAGGCGGCCAGCAAGTCCTGTGAAGTTGTCGTCGCCAAACAAAAAGCACGATCCATCCTCCCATCCAAGAGGTCGGCCAACGAGGCCGGCACCTCGAAGCAATAACAATTACTGAAAGACCCAACTCTTCCAGTTCCACCGTTGGGAGAGTAGGATGGCTCACCCTCGATCGAGCCCATCGTCAAGGTGGAGATCGGGGAAGGTGGGCAGCCGCGCGAAACATACATCGGGGCTGACTTGTCCAAGGAAGAGGCGAAGCAGATGACAACCTTTCTCCGAGCCAACATTGACATATTTGCTTGGAGCTTTGAAGATATGCCAGGCATCGACCCCGAGGTTGCTTGCCACCGGCTAAATGTCAAAGACGGAGCCGTTGCCATCCAACAAAAGCCAAGAACCATGAGGCCGGAATGAGCTGCTGCAGTTCGGGAAGAAGTGGCCAAGCTCCTTCAGGCCAACTTCATTCGAGAAGTCAAGTACCTGACTTGGATCTCCAATGTCGTCGCGGTACCAAAGAAGAATGGGAAGATCAGGGTCTGCATTGACTTCACTAATCTCAATAAGGCCTGCCCGAAAGATCCCTTCCCGTTACCACAGATCGATCGACTTGTCGATTCTACAGCAGGGCATGAGCTACTGTCCTTTGTAGATGGATACTCCGGATATAATCAGATTCCACTACACAAGGACAATCAAGAGAAAACATGCTTCGTGACGGATCGTGAGCTCTATTGCTACAATGTGATGCCCTTCGGCCTCAAGAATGCTGGCTCAACATATCAACGACTCGTCACAAAGATGTTCGAGAAGCAAATTGGTCGGAACATGGAAGTCTAGATAGACGACCTGCTCACCAAAAGCCGAAGAAGAGAGGATCACCTCAAGGACCTGGAGGAAACATTCAACATCCTGCGATGCTATCAGATGAAGCTCAACCCAGCAAAATGCGCCTTCAGTGTAAAATCCGGAAAGTTCCTCGGATTCCTCATCACGCAAAGAGGGATCGAGGCCAATCCGGACCAGATTAGAGCCATCCAGGAGATGCCGTCGCCATCAAATGAACAGGAGGTCAGACGACTCACCGGTCGCCTAGCAGCGCTGAATCGCTTCATATCCAAGCACTCTGACAGATGCAAGCCTTTCTTCGAGAGGCTTCGGAAGGGCAGTAACTCTAAATGGGATAGCTCCTGCGAAGAAGCCTTCCAAAACATCAAGGCTTACCTTGTCCAGCCACCGGTACTGGTAGCTCCCATGCTAGGGGAACCCCTATGGGTCTACCTATCGGTCTCTGAGCAAGCCACCGGTGCGGTGCTTGTAAGCCGAAGAGACGGGCTCGAGCGCCCAATCTACTACACTAGCCATGCTCTGCTTCCAGCAGAGACAAGATACTCAAGGGTCGAGAAGGTAGTTTTAGCTCTGCTCATGGCAACGTGAAGACTAAGGCCATACTTTGTCGCTCATCAAGTCACAGTCACCACAGAACATCCCCTCAAGGACATCCTCGATCGGTCCGATCGCACCGGGAGGATGGCCAAGTGGGTAACAGAAATGAGCCAATTGGGAGTGCTCTTCGAGCCAAGAGTCTCGATCAAGGGGCAGGCGCTAGCAGACTTCCTCGCCGACTTCCCAGTTGAGGACCCAGTCGGCCTACATCAAGATCCTGACCTCGAATTGGATGATAACGGGAAGGGCGAACCCGCAGAGCTTCACGCGCTTCCTAGCCACCCATTGGTCGGCTGGAACCTTTACACCGACGGGGCCTTAAGCTCAGCAGGTTGTGGAATCGGAATATTACTCATCTCCCCAGACCTGCACAAGATTCAGCGATCCATCATGCTCGGTTTTGCAGCCACAAACAATGAGGCTGAGTACGAAGCAATCCTTGCCGGCATGGAGATAGCCTTGAGCTTATCAATCAAGCAGATAACCATTCATAGCGACTCTCAGCTCATCGTCAGGCAGATCGAAGGGCAGTACGAAGCCAAGGACAGCAGGATGCAGCAGTATTTGACCATGGCGCGGAAGCTATCTGAATGCTTCCAGGAGATCGAATTCAAGGAGATCCCCCGATCCGACAATCGAATCGCTGATGCTCTCGCAAATGCAGCTTCAGTTCTCGGGGATGAACAGGAGGTCAGAGAAATCAAGATTGATTTCCAAAGATACCCAAGGGTGAACCTTAATCATCAGACCGGCATGATTGCTGATATAACGATTAAAGCGCCCACGGGATGGTTGGTACCTATAATCGGCTATCTTCAGCAAAAGGTCCTACCTGAGGACCCTGTTCAAGCAAAGAAACTTCTGAGGAAAATTCATCGCTTCCGTCTCGACGGAGAAGACCTCTATTGGCAGTCACATGGAGGTATGTACCTTCGGTGCCTATCCAAGGAACAGTCACAGAGAATCCTTACAGAGATACATTCAGGGGCATGCGGCAACCATGCCGGGGGTAGATCGCTAGAAGGCAAAATCAAGCTGCAAGGATACTACTGGCCGGCCATGGTCAAAGATGCTCGAGAATTCGTCAAGAGATGCGAGCAGTGTCAGCGGCATGCAAAGCAGATTCACGTCCCTGCAGGAGATCTAAACCCCCTAACGAGCCCGTGGCCTTTTCATCAATGGGGGTTAGATTTCCTGGGGCCTTTCCCGCCGTCACCAACCCAGAAGAAATATCTCCTCGTTGCAACAGACTACTTCACCAAGTGGATCGAAGCAGTGCCGTTAGCAAGGATCACCGATGTCGAAGTCATCAAGTTTGTCAGAGGCAATATCTTTTCAAGGTTCGGGTCCCCTAAGGTACTAATAGCTGATAATGGAGCCCAGTTTGATTCAGACAACTTCAGAGAATTCTGCCAAGGTTACGGGATCAAACTATTCTATTCGACGCCTAGATACCCACAGTGCAACGGGCAAGCCGAGGCATCAAACAAGGCAATCATGGATACTCTGAAGAAGAAGTTGGGACCTCGAAAAGGCCTATGGGAGAAAATGCTTCCAGAAGTATTATGGGCGTATCGTACTACCCCGCGGCGATCGACTGGATTCTCCCCGTTCCACCTCACGTATGGCTCCGAAGCTGTCCTACCTACTGAAGCGCTCCACTCCACGGTCAGGACTAAGGCTATTGAGTCTGGAATGAACAATGAGCTCAGAATCAATAACCTGGACTTCGCGGAGGAACTGAGGGACTCAGCGGCTGCTCACGTCACCGACTACCAGCAGAAGATTAAGTGGGCGTATGATAGAAGAGTCAAGAAAAGAGAGTTCAGTGTGGGAGACATGGTACTCAGAGCCGTCTTCCCAAACACGAAGGAAGTTGCTAGTGGCAAGTTCGCTCCGTCTTGGGAGGGGCCATACGTTATAGAGTCCAGAGGCGGCAAAGGCTCGTACAGGCTGATTGACCAGGATGGAAGGCGACTACCCCGAGCTTGGAATGTAACCCATTTGAAAATCTTCTACCCTTAACCAAACTCTGAAATTTGTAACCGCGAATTTGGTTTATCAATAAAATATTTATTTTTCTCAAAGTTCAAGTCTATTGAAATTCTATTCAGCCTGTGTGAGTTACCAAAAGGCTCCTGGCAACCCAGGTCATATTAAGCATTCGATTCCGCCGGTTCAAGTCGGAAGCTCGAAGCAAGATCGGATGTGCCCTTTCAAGGCTAAATCCCGATAAAAAGGCTCCTGGCAACCCAGGTCATATAAAACCTTCGATTCCGCCAGTTCAAGTCGGAAGCTCGAAGCAAAATCGGATGTGCCCTTTCAAGGCTAAATCCCGATAAAAAGGCTCCTGGCAACCCAGGTCATATTAAGCCTTCGATTCCGTCTGTTCAAGTCGGAAGCTCGAAGCAAAATCGGATATGCCCTTTCAAGGCAAAATTCTGATAAAAAGGCTCCTGGCAACCCAGGTCAACCCAAATACTTCGATTCCACCAGTTCAAATCGGAAACTCGAAGTAAATTCAACTACGCCACTTCAAGGCTAAAGTCAAATAAGAATAACTCCTGGCAACCCAGGTCAACCCAAAAAATTTGATTTCGCTTATTCAAGTTGGAAACTCAAAGCGACTCAGAGTTGTCACCCTCAAATACAAAAATATGAACCATCGAATTGTCAAGCTGGAGTGCTCTCACACAAGCAAAGTTAAAAACTCAAATGTAAAGAGTGCAATTTATTAAGCAAGGCATGCAACTACATCAAGATGAACGACGACAAACGGAAAAGAAGAGGAGTACAGGTCAAGAAAACGGGGCTCAAGAAGACCGCGTAGCAGCAGTCGGAGCCAAAGTGCGTGTTGACTTGATGGCTTTGAGGGTATCTAAAGACTCAAGCCATCCGGTGTAGTACTCTCCGCAGTCTTTCTCGAGCTCTGCAACACGCTTGCGAAGGCCGGCGACCTCCTGCTCCCGCGCGATGGCAGATGACTGACTACTCGCCGCCAGCTCCTCAATCTGTTTTTGAAGCTCGGACTCCCGCCCATGCAGACTAGCAACCTCTGCTTCCTTTGCTTCAAGCTGAATGGCACGAGTCATATCTTTATCCTCAAGCTCGGTGACTCGGGTCCTCAAGCCAGTCACCGACTCCTCCAGCTGTTCATGCAGGGCAATCTGAGATTGCAGAGTGGCAATGATGGCCGCTTGATCCTCAAGCTTCTTCGCGTCAAGGGCTTTGTCCTTCTCAAAACCTTCAGCTCGGGTACGCCACATCACTGCCGAGCGTTCATCCTTCTTTGACCCGACAGAGAGCTTCTTCACCGTCTTCTCAGCAGACTCAGCACGTCCCAGAGCCGCCTTAAGTTCCTCCTCAAGGCACTTGACTTTTCTATAAAGGCCTCTACGCCCACTACGGATCCCGATATCTAGAAGGGTCGACATCTGGCTCCAAGGATCAATAAATTAGTACAGTATATCAAGTAAAAAGGAAAGGAGGAAGGAACCAGGAGAGGGCTCACCGCATCCTCAATACCGTCCACAACTTTTGGGTGACAGGCCTAGGGCAGTCCCAAATGTCTTCTATAAAAAGTGGTAAGCTCTGAGGGTGAAACTGGGGGACGAGCCAACGTATTTGGTGCAGGCCTTGATGCCACAGCTTTTCCTTTCACTCTCTGAGGCACTGAAGTAGGCTTCCCCTCCCTAACTCGTGCACAACCCCTCGAGGCGGAAGGTTCACCAACGACGTCGTCAACCATGGCCTCATCCGGCTGAGCCACTGGGCCGTCCGGAATCAGGGTAGCTACCTCCTGCACTTGAGTATCCCCAGCAGACACTGCGGACAAAGCAACAAAGTCAGACCGAAAAACACAGGCTAATAACGAAGATGGAAGAAGGCATAAGAAGGATACCGTCAAGGGCAATCGGACAAAAAACACCAGCACCCTCGACCGCAGGGAGCCCGGAAACTACCGCTTCAGTCAGGCGAATCCCTTCCTCCAGAGCATTGAGCTCAGCCATCATCGCTCTCATCTGATCAGGGCGGAGAACCATCTTCGGCGATGATCCTGGTCCCATGGAATTCCGCACTGGAAGAATCGAAGGACCATGTTCTGGAAAAACACAAACCTCAGCCTGAGGACATTCGCTCTCCTTTGCCTTCCCAACCTTAAACCGGTGTATCAGACGCCCAGGCTTGTAACTCAAAGCGGCAGGTCGGCAGTCGATAACCACATCCTCAAGTTCCTTCTCGATCCTGCGAGACCGAGGGTCGCGAGAAGGAGAAACTATAGCGGGAGAACCTGCGCAAGGATGCGGGGATCCGGCGCATCCCTCGTCTTCACTGTCACCAGAAGCCATAAGAGAAGACTCGCTCGCGTCGTCTTCTTCGCCAACATTGAGGGCGCCATCGCCACCCTCCTTCAAAGTAGCACCTGGGAGAACCAAGTCATGTCCAACCGCAGCGGCGCACAATTTCAAACTTTTCCCTGGAAGACACGTGCTCGAAGGCCGTCGAGACATAACAATCTTCTCTCGGGCCTTTTTGGGCCTCAGTACCTTCCTTTTCTCCTTTCCGCAGGAAACCACGAGTTCGGCGGGAACAATCTCTCGAGTCACCCGAGCAGGCTCAATCATCGCCTCCATCAGCTGGGCTCGGCTCGGCTCATCTGAACCTCGAGGAAACTCTTCCTCGTAATCAGACACCACCACCATGTTCTCTGGCGCCCTGGAAAGCACGTAATCTGGCAAACCGAGGCATTTAAGCCGCGCAGGGGAATAAGTAAAATCCTTCCACATATTAGTCCCAAAAGTCAACTTCTTAAAGAGCTAGTCCAACTTCTTGCATCGTGCCTGAGACCACGCCCTCTTACCGCTCCCCGAATACCGGCCAATTGCATAGCTAACCACTTTAAATGGCAATTCGGGCACACGAACAACGGAGCACCACGCGCCAGTCATGGATAAGGGGTAGAGACGATAGAACCTGTCGGATGAACTCGGATATTTTATCGGGGGCTGATGTGACTCCGGCATAAGAGTAAAAAGTAGCTTCGACCCAGACACTTTCTGCCATCGATAGTGGTGAAAGAAATACCCGAGCTCGACACGAGGAATTTCACCATCAGGGATCTCAGAATAGCAAGCAGCAAGTTCCTCGCGATGATCCGATTCGATTCGACAAAAAGCATAGATCACCCTCCAAGCGTTGCCGCTAACTTGCCCTGGACAAAGATCAGAGATGGACAGTAGCCTGGCAGCAAAAGGAGGCAGAGGCAAGCGTAGTCCGCTGTTCATCTGACCCATGGTCACATGGGTCCCCAGGACCTTCTCCATGCTAGCCTCCTCGAGGAAAACTGCATCCCGGCGAGCCCCAAAGGCGGCATAAGCTCTCTCAATGGATGGCCTGTCATCATTGTCCCGAAACTCGGCCATCAGTTCACCCCAGGATGTTCGCCTCTTCTCCACACTAGTGCAATCGATGGTGGGTTCATCATGATCTTCGTCCACAAAGGGCCTTAACAGCCCTAACTCGTCGTCAGAGCCACTGTCCGAATCCTCAACATGTGGCCGAGGAGGAGCGCAAACAACCTCCTTCGTTCCTCGATGGCATTTTCCCAACACAGCGGGACCCTTGACGGATTTCATTTTGAAAAGAGCAGCCTACAATGGAGGCACAAACGATAAGTTAAGAGCAGGGTGGGCGAAAAATCTACTGAAATGCGAGATAAAAGGATACTTCCTTGATCCTGGCCAAATCAACACCCTTACACGATCGCAGTACCTGGCGAACACAGTAACCAGGTGCGGTAGTACATTGGGTGAAGACTGGCTAGCCATCATGCGGCATTGTCCTAGATTATTTCTAAGAAGCTCCCTCAAATATAGCATTGTCCCTCGTCGACATCCCTGCGCACCAGTGTTTTACCGAAAAAGTGTCGGTTTCAAATGGGGCTGAAATTTAAAAAACACACTATTTTCAATACCGACACTTTTTGGCCTTTTCTAGCAGCCCTAATAATGGGGTGTCAGCATCAACAAGCAGCCCCCCCCTCGGTTTCGCATAAAAAATCGAGTGGGGAAGGGGTGTCGGACAGAACGGATGAGTTATCGCATACCGAGACATCCTCAAGATGCGCGACGGACACTCGGCCAATGCGTTCTTTGGAGTCATCTCTTTATGAAGGTGATTACCGGAAAAGTTACTCGTCAAAGTGTATGATGTTTCATGTCCACTCTGATCGATTTTTCGACGCGGACGCAACGACACCTTATACGCATTGATCCGACTTATGTATGAAAAGTTACGGCTGCCGGAAGTTTACAAGGGTCTTATCTCCTATAACAGGCTTCGAAAAAGTTACACGTCAAGATGTACTATGTTTCATATCCGTTTCGACCAATTCTTCGGCGCCGACGCAACGCCACCTACGCGTCATCTCCCGGGGCTCACGACAATAGAGGAGGGGGTCAGACGGAACGGACCTCCGCCCCTCTTTATGAGCGTTCTTCCCGTGAGGGCCCGCGATGACCTGGGAGGGAGGGTCAGGAAGACCAAACTTCGACATCGATGTGCTGTTTCTCAGTCATGTTAAAATCCATTGGCATGGATTGGGTCGAGTACATCGTCGCCTTCGGCGCGCTAGGACAAGATCTCGGCCCTCCTTATCGATCTCTGCGGTCGGTCAAGCCCACCACCTCACCCACGTCGCCCATGCCCACATGGTCCTCCCGTGATTTGTTAGCGCCACCAAGGCCCATCCTGACACACCCGTCCTCCTGTGGTTCGACGACGAAGGGGCAATCACGGCCCATCCTTGAACCCCGATGAGGCCAACAAGCTGCTCGACAAGCGCAACCCCGATATGATCTCCTCACTCAAGATCTCTATCACTCAGCGTATTCGTCCGACGGCAACCGACCTAAGGGGGGGCCGGACAGGTCACTTGAAGAGAGAGGGCACATCGCTGCTATGGGCTAGGGCTGGAGCTCAGCTTGACACCGGGCGAAGAACCTCTCGCGTGTGTATGCCTATCATCGCGTAGCCGTTACGAACCTCCGTGGGACCTCCTCTCTTCCCGCACCAAGCAGGGGAGGGACGAACACCACTACACCCGAGCATCCTTCACCCAGCAGCCACACAAGGAGCCGGTGTCAGGACGGACCCCTCCCACGCGCGCTCCACTCGGCAGCCGGCAACGACCAAAACTGATGTGAGCCCTTCCTCCCGGATGCAGAGATGAGAGAGGGCCGGGGGTCGAACGAGGCCGAGCCCCCCCTGCGCATGTCTCCTCGAAGCCGCACCATCGAGCCGCTACCGCACCCACTCCCGTACCAACCTGCATCCGGCACCATGCCCACCTGAGCTCCACGCGCGTTGCTCGGCCACCCGCTGCTGCTGCGTCGCTTGCCTGTCACCACCGCGTCCGCCCGCATCCGGAGCCGCATGCCGACCACCACCTCCGCGCGCGTCGCTCGGCAACCCGCTGCTGCAGCGCCGCTCGCCAGTCACCACCGCCTCCGCCCGCGTCCGGAGCCGCACGCCGACCACCACCTCCGCTCGCACCCGGCCGTCGCTGAGCCCCGCGCCGTAGCCCGCGCGTCGCACGCCGTCACCACCGCCTCCGCCTGCACCACAAGGCTCTCTCTCGCAGCCGCTCTCTCGCGTAGATCTCCCCCTCACGCTGCTGCCCTCTCACCGAACAAACAAAAGGAGAGAGAGAGAGAGAGAGAGAGAGAGAGAAAAGGAAAGAGAGAGAGAGAAAGGAAAGAGAGAGCGGGTTAGCTGCAGCCTCACGTGAATGAAAGCTGAAGAGGAAAGAGAGAGAGAGAGAGAAAGGAAAGAGAGAGTGGGGTAGCTGCAGCCTCACGTGAATGAAAGCTGAAGAGGAAAGAGAGAGAGAGAGAGAAAGGAAAGAGAGAGCGGAGTACGCTACGTACAATCTCACGTGCATGGAAACCAAAAAGGAAAGAGAGAAAAGAGCACACCGAAAAGTACGAACCCCACGACCCCACTCATCACGGACGTTCGGCTCGATATCCTCTCGGTTTGGAAAAAGGAGAAGGGTCTCGGTATCCTCTCGGTCGGAAAACGCACTGCTTTTTCGAAAACACCCCCTTGCAAAACCGAGACTTTTTGGCTTGCACCAAAAGGGTCTCGGTACCCTCTCGGTATCCTCTCGGTATCCACTCGGCCGGAAAACGCACTGCTTTTTCAGAAACACCCCCTTGCAAAACCGAGACTTTTTGGCTTGCACCAAAAGGGTCTCGGTACCCTCTCGGTATCCTCTCGGCATCCACTCGGTTGGAAAACGCACTGCTTTTTCGGAAACGCCCACGTGCAAAACCGAGACTTTTGGCCCGCGCCAAAAGGGTCTCGGCATCGGCAGAATGAGACTCTGCTAATGCGAACCGCGGCACCGACAGCCCTTGCCAACCACGCCAGGATCCTAAGGCATTTGCACCTTGGAATCCCAGCCGACCCAGGGGGTCCTGACCCGACTGGGAGGGGGTAACTGTGGGTGCAAAAAAATTGTACCGGACCGGATCAGAGCGGCATGGGCCCGCGCAACGGCCCAAGTGGGTAAGCCCGCCCGGGTCCATGGGCCCACTCTATGAGGCTCGCAGATCAAGCCCTCCCCCTTATTGGACCCGAACAACGGCCCAGCAAGGAGGCCCAGAACCAGTGCCACGTCATCATCGCCACGTCATCACTGCCATATCGGGCATGTGCCTACACTATAAAAGGACCCCCAAGGCATCCAGGAAGGTAATTGGTCATTCAATTAGAGGAGGAGGATTCCAGAGCAAGTGCTAGAGCTCAATTCTCCCCTTCTGGTTCTCTTCTAGTTGCTCCGCGCAACCCCATTGTACGAAGCTTCTCTTGGCCTGTCAAGAGAATGCTCACCCCTCATTTACTCAATTTTATAGTGAAGATCAGGTGGCACCTCTCGCCCGGAGACGTAGGTCGTAAGACCAAACTCCGTCACCAATCATTGTGTCATCACTCCCTACTCTCTTTATCTACTCTCCCATCTCTCTAACTCTACAAACCATCAAATTCAATCAAGGCTGTGGGGTGGGATTCTCGATCAAGGCGGCTCGGAAATTTCCCCCCACATGCAGAACTGGCTGACGGCAGCATTCTTGAACTGCTTCCCGTTATCTGTTACGATGTAGCGGGGGACTCCATAGCGAAAGATGATGTCATTCTAGATAAAGCTGATGACGGAGTGCTTTGTAACTTCCCGCAGAGGTGTTGCTTCAGTCCACTTGGAGAAGTAGTCCGTTGTCGCCAAAATGTAAAGATGTTGCTTGGATGACTTGGGCAAGGGGCCGACGATATCGAGTACCCATCCGTCGAAGGGCCAAGACGCGATTGTTGGGTGCAAAGGCTCCGGAGGTTGACAAATGTAGTCCCCGTGCATCTGGCAAGCATGACATCTTCTCGCGTACTCCAAGCTGTCCTTGATCATGGTAGGCCAGTAATATCCCATCCTCCTGACGCGGAAGTGAAGTTTCGGACCGGACTGGTGCGATCCGCAGATTCCAGCGTGTACTTCTTCCAGTGCGGCTTCTGCTTCTTCTTTCGTGAGGCACCTCAGGAGTGTGCCATCGTAGCTTCGACGATACAGCTCGCCGTTGAAGTGGTAGAACCTTAGAGACCGTCGACGGATGTCACCTTTGCGCTTTGGATCTTCGGGGAGTTTACCATGAACGAGATAATCCACAAACGGCTGCCTCCAGTCTTGTTCTTTAATCTCGAGGACGTGCACTGCGTTGGTTTGAACTGGAATTTCGAGCGGACCTTCTTCTTCGGTGATCACGAATCTTCTGCAGACGGGGACGACGAGCGAACGTTCTTCTGGAAACGGGAGTGTAGCCGCCAGATTTACTTGTGCGTCAGCTTGCTGGTTGAGCTGAATGGAAGTAGCCTTGAGTTTGCCGAGGAGCTCTACAGCCCGCGCATGCAACGGCACCAGGTCTTCTTTGTTGACTTCGTATGCCCCCAGGACTTGCTGGATCACGAGTTGGGAGTCTCCAAAAATCTCTAGTCCTTGAAGCTTCATTTCGTCGGCCAGCTCGAGACCGATGAGCAGGACTTGATATTCTGCCACGTTGTTGGAACATGATTCTGACAGTAGGAATGAGAAGGGGAGTATTTCGTTGTCCGGAGTAACGAAGATGACTCCGGCTCCTGCTATGTCTTGCCTTGCTGCGCCGTCGAAGAACATTTTCCAGGATGGGGCGACGTCGATGGAGAACACTTCTTCATCTGGGAGATCTTCTGATAACTCCTATTCCGCCAGGAGAGGGTATTCTGCGAGGAAGTTCGCGAGGGCCTGCCCTTTAACCACTTTCTGCGGTACGAAGGTGATATCAAATTCAAGTAGAAGCAGGGCCCACTTGGCCAGACGTCCGGAAAGCACTGGTCTTGACATGATGTACTTGAGAGGGTCAGCCTTCGAGACGAGTCTGATGGTGTGAGCCAGCATATAGTGTCGCAGCTTTTTCGTGGCGAAGATGAGCGCTAAGCAGACCTTCTCGATTGGGAAGTAATTCAGCTCTGCGCCGACGAGAGTACGACTCAAGTAGTAGCAAGCCGTCTCCCTGCCAAGTTCATTGTTCTGAGCCAGGAGTGCCCCCAAGGATTGCTCCTGGGCAGTAATGTAGAGGATGAGCGGCCTTCCTTGAACTGGTGCTGATAGAACTGGTGGCTTCAGTAGATAGGCTTTGATGTTTTGGAGTGCTTCTTGGCAAGCTTCATCCCATTTGAACGGCGCTCCTTTCTTCATGAGGCGACCAAAAGGGTGGCACTTTCCAGCTAGGTTGGCGATGAATCTCCGGATATACGCCAAATACCCTTGGAGGCCTCTGAGGTCTCGTACTGTCTTCGGCGCGGGCATATTGACGATAGCATCTATCTTGGATTGATCTATCTTAATACCTCGATGTCGTACGACGAAACCGAGGAACTTGCCTGAGGAGACTCCGAATGCGCACTTGAGTGGATTCATGCGGAGTTGGTATCTTCGAAGCCGTTTGAAGATTAGCTCGAGATCTTGTAGATGTGCCGACTTCTTCTTGGATTTCACCACGAGGTCGTCGACATAACACTCCACGTTTTGATGAAGAATGTCGTCAAAGATTTTCTGCATAGCTCGCTGGTAGGTGGCTACTGCGTTCTTCAAGCTGAATGGCATAACTTTGTAGCAGTAGATTCCTTTCGGTGTGCGGAATGCTGTGAGCTCTTCGTCCTTGGGTGCCATCCGAATCTGATTGTAGCCCGATGATCCGTCCATGAAAGTTAGTACCTCGTGGCCTGTCGTTGCGTCCACCATTAGCTCCGTGATTGGCAAGGGGAAGTCATCCTTTGGGCATGCGTTGTTCAAGTCTCTGAAGTCCACACACACTCGGATTTGGCCGTTCTTCTTTTTGACCGGGACGACGCTAGAGATCCATGTCGGGTACTTGACCTCTCGGATGAAGCCGGCTTCGATCAACTTGTTAACTTCGCCTTCTATTTGGGGTACCAGTTCTGGCCGGTAGTGTCTTTGTCCTTGCTTGATAGCGCTAGCTCCGTGTTTGACGCTGAGCTGGTGTACAGCGATTTTGGGATCGAGGCCCGGCATCTCCTTGTAGGACCATGCGAAGACGTCTCTGTATTCTTTAAACAGTTTGATATATGCGGCTTCTTCCTCAGGGGTCAGGAGTGTGCTGACGAATGTAGGCCGAGGCTCCGTCTCTATGCCCAAGTTGATTTCCTTCAAGTCATCAACGGTGGACTGCCCCCCTTCTTCGAGGACGGGCGGGGCATCTGGCAACTCGTCGTCCGAAGTAGACGTATCATCGTTGTCGGGATCCGTGATGGAGATATGATTGACGGCAGCTATGGGTGGGTGGGTGGGTGTTGAAACGAGGTCCTCGACTGGCATTCCCAGACGATCGAATACTGACTTCTTCTTTGATTGCTTAACTGGCCCGAGCCTTTCGAACACAGACGTGCGTTTTTTATTCGACCGGTTTTTACCCCCTCTGATTTGCTTCTGGAGTGAGGCTTGGTATCGAGCCCGTCGCCGTTTTATTTTGCTGTCGGGACGGCTTGCGTAGGCAGAGCGTGCATCAGAGATTGTCGATCCTTCAGCTGCTTCGTCTACCATCTTCGCCCCGATGTAGTTGGAGGTGAAGGTCTTCTTTGCTGCGGTTCTGATGATCAACGGAGCTTGGCTAGAGCCGATGCCTCGGCGGTTCGGGAGAATTTGTTCACCATTTTGAAACAGCCGAGCTTGAGTTCTCGTCATCCCATATGGAGTTGCTGCTGGGGGAAGTGTGCCCATGGCGCTTTCTCTGTCGTAGCCGGCTTTGAACAGCAACTTAGCAGCATTTTGCCCCCAACTTCCTTTCGGCTTGAATCCCAGCTGATTGGGGTCGACTGATTCGACAGGTCTGCTCAGGTTCGGAGCTTGCATCAGGCTAGGTAATGGCAACGTCATTTCTTGCAGAGTGATAACATTGGCCTACGATAACGACGGGGCCAGATTTCTTGCCGGAGTAGAAGGTGATTGTTTAGATTTGCGAAGCCATTGAGGCACGAGACGCAGGACTAGCGCCGTTTGGACGGGCAACGGGGTATGTTGCATTGCTCTTGACTCGGAACTGATGTGTATCCTTTGCCTAGGTTTTAGCGTTCCTTGGATCTTGAGTCTTGCTTCGTCGGAAGGTGGCATCAGATTTGCGGGAAGAGGAGTCTTATCCTGCTTCACTTCTTCAATCTTCTGGGCTCGCGGGACCTTAGCTGGAAGGACTTCCGCGACTAGGTCCTTTGCTTGGTAGAACTTAGCGTCGGCCAAATGTGCCTCGGCCTCGTTGAATGGTTTGTCATCCGCAACTATGCACCTCTCTATGCCTTCTTCGTAGTACTTGAGGCACTGGTGCCAGGCGGACACTATGACGCCATTCTCGTGTAGCCATGGCCTTCCTAACAGGATACGATATGATGTCTGGCAATCGATGATGTGGAAGAGGACCGTGGTATCTAGCGGGCCGATTGACAGCTTCAGGCGGATGATTCCGATAGTGGACTGTCCGCCCTGGTTGAACCCTTGAATAACCAATTAACTGGGCGAGAGCTGGTCGTTGGTGATGCCGAGTTGCCGCATTGTCTGGATAGGCATGATGTTGACGGTGGAGCCACAATCCAACAGGATTCGGTTCACTGGTTTCTCCTTGATGTATCCCGAATCGTAGACAGGCCGGTTGTGCAATCGCGTCCCGAGCTGCAAGTCCTTATCCGAAAAGGTTATCGTCGCATCATATGAGGCCACAGCTTTGCCCTTCTGGTCATCCTTCCTTTTCCTCTTGTAGCTATCTGGATCGGCCAAGGCCGTAGCCATTGCCAGGCGAGCCTTCTTCGGGAGATGCAAAGCTTCTACGAGTGGCAAGTGCAGGATTGCTTCGTCATGAGAGGCAGTGCCCCCTTGGTCGGAATCGTCTTCCTTGTCGGTGGAGTCGCTTTTCTCAGAAGTCTCGCTTTCGTCCTTTCCTTCCAGCGCCTTATGAACTTCGACCATGCAACAAGACACCCTGATGTGCTAATCGACTGGGAGGAAGTGATCCGGGAAGAATTCTTGCAGTGTTGCAGGCTCTGGGAGGCTCTGCTGAAGGAGATCGTCTAGGCTTGCTGGCGGTACTTTGAACACCTTCCTTCCTAGCATCTTGCTTTTCTTCTTGTAGGTCTTCCACTTGGTGAACCTCCTTATCACACGATCTTGCTTGTGCTTCTTTTCTTGCCATGGCCTTCGTCGCCGGGGTAGCATAACCCATGCCTCTTCGTCGGTGGATTCCCCTCCACTAGGATGATGGTCGGCAGCAGCAACTGGTTTCCTCGAAGGCACTTGTTCTTCTGGAGGCTCTACTGGCTCGTCTTCCGATTCCCAGCCGGTGGGCTTGATTTCGTCGATTGGAACGGACGGAGGCCTTGAGTAGCGGACGTAATAGTCGAACTTCCCCGAAGGCTGGCCCAGCAGACCAACTTCGGGATCTCCTTGCTCGTATCTTTTCCGAAGAGCGTATTGGGACGTGGCTTGACTGGAAGGGATTTGCTCTTCCTGAATCTCTACTGGGTCATCTTCCAACCCCCAACCGGTGGGCTTGATTTCTCCAATCGAAACGGACGAAGGCTTTGAGTAGAGGACGTAGTAGTCGAACTTCCCCGAAGGCTGGCCCAGCAGACCAACTTCGGGATCTCCTTGCTCGTATCTCCTTTGGAGCGTTCGTTGGGATATGGCATTGCTTGGAAGAGGTGCTGGCATGAGCGATGATTGCCCCCAGGGCAGCGGCATTTCTTCCTGAGCGAGCGCAGGAGTATGTTGGCGTCGTTTCGAGATTTGTGGTTGGGAAGTTGACTTCGCGGTTGGCGCTTGACGATTGATGCGTAATTTGGGCACGCTTCGCCGAGCAGCAACAAGTACTGGCGAGAAGGAGCCGAAGGTGATGGACGTCATGTTGGCCGTAGGAACCTCTCCGGAGTCGATCTCTATCTTCCCTTGCTTTACGAGCGCCATGATTCTTTCCTTGAAGACGAAGCACCTTTCGATGGGATGACTTACCACCCGGTGGTATTTGCAGAAGAGAGGGTCGTCGACGCGATGCATCTGCTAGGGCCTCTTCAAAGGAGGGAGCTCTATCATCTTCTCTTGCAGCAGTTGGTCGAACATGGAGGAGACTTCCGAGTCTGGGAAGGGATACGCCTTGCCTTCGAGCTCCGCGAGAGTCATCCTTTGTCTTGGCGGCGAAGGCGGCGGTATGGCGACGCCCTTCTTCTGATCCGGCTTGCCACCGATCTTGAGCGGCTTGGAGGTTGAAGCGATGTCCGCAACATTGACTTGTTTCGGTTTTGGTGCCGGTGGCTTGTCCTTCTTCTCCACCTTCAAGAAGTCTTTATTCTTCGAGTCCCCGCGGCTTGCTAGGCTGAGTTCCATGTCGTGAGCCCGAGTTGCGAGTTCTTCGAAAGATCGAGGTTTGATACCTTTGAGGATGTAGAGCAGGCCCCAGTGCATGCCTTGGGTGCACATCTCGATGGCCGAGTCTTCAGATAAGCGGTCTCGTGAATTCAGCGCGAGGTTCCTCCATCTGTCGATGTAGTCGATCACTGGCTCGTCCTTCCTTTGCTTGACTGCAGTAAGCTCGGTCATGCTTACGGTTCGTCTGGTGCTGTAGAAGCGGTTGAGGAACTCCCTCTCCATCTGATCCCAGCTGTCGATGGTCCCCGGAGGAAGATCAACGTACCAGTCAAAAGCGTTACCTTTGAGGGTGCGAACGAACTGTTTCACCATCTCGTCGCCATATGTGCCGGCATTGTTGCAAGTTTCGATGAAGTGAGCAACGTGCTGTCTTGGATTTCCCTTTCCGTCGAAGTGTTGGAACTTTGGTGGCTGGAATCCGATTGGGAAGCGTAGCTGCTGGATCCTCGCAGTGTAGGGCTTCGAGTATGCCGCCGTGATCGGAGGAAGGCCACTGCCGTGGGAACACATCATGTCGGCTATCAACGCTTGGACTTGCTAAGCATTCATCGTTGCTGTTGCCAGAGGTTGTGTGGCCACCGAGGCTGGTGCTGGTGAGACGGCTTTCGTCGGGACGGGAACCGACGAGAGTGCTGGAGTAACTGCTTGAACCGTCGGAACAACCTCTGCAGGAGCGGGAGTTGAAGACGGAGCTGGAGCGGCTACTGGAGAAGCAACGGGTTGACCGACTGCTGCAGCATCCTTTGCGCTTAGCTTTTGGAGCAGAGCATTGATGTGACGATCCTTCTCCCCCATCAGCCGAGTAATCTGCGCCATGTGCTCGTTCATCTGCATGACTTGGAGCTGAAGACCGGGCGGAGGATGGTGACGGAGGACGTCTCGATGTTGCATGCTAGCATCCTCGCCGTCGTCATCGGAGATGTAGTTACGCCGACTTGCTTCTAGTTGATGATTGATGTTCGCCCCTTGCAGAGGAGGTGCGACGTCTACTGGAGAATCCGAACAGGCTCGGGGTTGGGGCTGGTCCTCCCCAAACTTCTGGACATGGACTCCAGGATCGAGGCTCGTTTCTTCATGCACCAAGGCCTCGTCGGTGCTTTGGCGAGTATCTTTGGCAGTAGTTTCTGGCATGAAGACATCCGCAAGAGTTCGAGTACACCGAGTGTAGACGCATACCATCGAGGGAGCATCACCCTCCGGGTTTACTGGATCACCGTGTCGGAGTAGAGGAGACTCGGCAATCGATGAAAGGCTTGGAGCAAATGCATCGTTGCATGTCCCGGTCATTGCAAACTTCAAGCAGCTTCTTCAGTCGTACGGATGAAAGGAGAGGAGGTCCCACCGGGCGTGCCAGAAATCTGTATGCACGAAAAAGGTACGGGTCGTCTTTATTGCGTAAAACGAGATACAAGTGTGGCCAGGACCCGGGTGGCTCGGGGTTGGCGAGTCCGGGTTGCGGCGTGTGTTGATCAGGAGATTGTGGGAGAGATCCTCTGGAGGGTCCCTTTGATCCGCGTCTCCACGTGGTGTTCGTGCGAGAGCTCTGAAGGGGTTGCCCAGGACAGAGGTCTTTACAGGGTGAGGGTTTTGGAGAGGCTAAGGAATGTCCACTGTTGCTTTGTCCCTTCCGTGCTTCGTGCTTTCTCGGTTAGGGGGTTTTCGACTTCGTTCCTCGGTCTTCGTGTCTTCCTCGCTCCTTGTTTGACCTCGGCGTCCTTGATCGTCGGTTCGCGGCGTCGATCATGCTTTTGGCATCGGCTTTCGGCTTTGGCTTTTTGGCGTTGGCTTGGATCCGGCGTGGCTCTGGCTTTTGCTTTGCTTCGGCGCTTGCGCTTGGACGTAGCCGGGAGAGACTTGCGATGCTTTCGTTCTTCCGGACTTCGCGTCGTATCGGTTAGAACGTGCGGTGCTTTTGCTCGTGGCCGGCGTAGTCGCTTGGCTTTGGCACTTGCATTGCTTTGGCGTGGGCTTTACTGGGGCTTTGCTTTGGCTTCTTGCGTAGACTTTAGCTTCAGCGTCAACTCGGTCTTCTTCTTCGAACGACGTGGGCTACTTCTCCGGTGCTTCGACGGTTTGGGTGTCGGCTGGACGTCTCTTCTTCTCCGGGCTTCCTTGGCGTGATCAGAGTCGAAGAATGCTTTCGAAGATAGTGGGGGTAGCACCGATCTCCGTGCGATGGTTGTAGCGTCGGCTTTTGTTGATGAAGACGGCAGGGGTAGCGACGGTCTCCGTGTGACGGTTGTAGCGTCGACTTTTGTTGATGAAGACGGCGGGGGTAGCGACGCTTCGGGCGGTCTGCTCCAGGCTTTCTTCTTCGTGGATGGCGCAGATGTTTGTCGAAGGCGACGGGTGATGACGCTTCGTTTCTCTCCTCCGAGCTTTGGAGCTTGATCGGGGTCGAGGATTTGTTGGAGCCGACGGGGTAGTGCCGCTCCGAGCTTCTTCTCCGGCCTTTGCTTCTGGTGTCTTCGGAGTCGAAGGGTCTTCTTCTCCGAGCTTTCTTCTTCGTGCACAGAGTCGAAGTTTTGATCTTCGTGTGCAAGGGTCTTCACGTCGATAAGGGCTTTCAATGGACTAAGCCGATCCCGAAGGGACAGGCTTGCCCGTGCCTCGTGAAGCCTTGGGTCGATGAAGAAGCGTCTCCTCTTCTGCAGAGCTCCCGCACTTCGTCTTCAATCTTCGACCTCTTGAACCTTCCCCCACCCCCTCTATTTATAGGCAAAGGGGAGGGGAGAGAGATATGGCAAGTTTTAATTTTAAATCCCTTTAATATCTCCCTCATAATTACCCAGGATTTATTCATCCATTGATGAGGGGAAAAACATTTATTTGTTTTTCTTTTCTGGCGGGGCAATTATGGCTGGATTTTGCACACGAAATCTATAGCGATCCGGTGCTTCTTCTTGTGCGTCGGATCGAGGGATCGACGCAGATCCGCGGGTGAGCAGACGTCATACGCAACCTCCCCCCGCGCATGGCAGTAGTTCTTTCCTTTTCTTTCTTCTCTTTCCTTTTGTTTTCTTTCCTTTCTTTTCTTTCCTTTTCTTTTCTTTCTTTTCTTTTCTTTCCTTTTCTTTTCTTTCCTTTCTTTTCTTTTTCCTTGCAAGGCTGGCCGGCCCCATGGGGTTCGGGTCCTAGTAGGGGCCGGCCCCATGGGGTTCGGACCCTAGTGGGGGCCGACCCCCCTTAAGTGTGGGGTCCGCTCCTCTTTTGCTGGGTGCGAATCGGGTCCGGGTCCACACTGGTGCGTGCAAGTCGGGTCCAAGTCGAAACGCGCGACGGGTTTGCATCCGCGTTGGCACACGTAAGTCGGGTCCGGGTCAGACAAAATTCGTGTGTCTACAGTCCTCCAAGATCATTATTGGAGATTTATATAATTCAGCATCTTTTAGACTTGCTCTTTACAGACCAGATCACAGCCATCCGCCCGTTGCACCCAGTCCTGACAAGGAGAACGATTTTGTTCCATCCTCTTTAAAGGGTGGAGCATCACCCTCTCTTATTGGTCCATTTCAAGGGCATTTATATCATTTTGCGTACTATTCATCTCGGTGAAATGACCAAAAGCTTTTGAAATGGATCAATGAGAGACAAGGTGATGTTCCAACCCTTTTAAGGAGTTGGAACAAAATTGTTCTACCCGAGAAGTAAGGGCCTGTTTGGATATGCATCCAATCCAAGATTCTAAGATTGTGGGAGTCCAGAATCTCTATAAAAAGACGGAGTGCAAGTTTGGATACAACTGGACTCTCGAAAACGTTTTTTCGGAGAGCCCAAAACATGTTCTTAGGAGCGCCATTTTTTTGGAGCCCAAAATCAAAGCTCCGAAGTCCTTTTTTGGGAATTCGGAGATTCTGAACTTCAACAATCTTAGAATCAGAATCCAATCCCAACAAGGCCTAAATCGCTCTCCACCACGACCCTTACAGGCAAATGGACGCTAGCTGTGATAGGTAGTATGTAAAGAGAATCTGTAAAACGGGTTGAGTAGAGCATATATTGCTTGTTACGAAGAGAGAGGAAGAGAGAATAGGTTTGGGAAGAAAAACTCCTTGTATTATCTCATCAATCTCATTGTTGTTACATAAGACTACCTCTCTTTATATAGAGAGAGAACGCACACCATTACATTACCACAACCGAGGTGGGACTAATAGAATACTAACACACTACATCTAATACCCCCCGTCAAACTGATGTAAGGTATAAACCGACATCAGTTTGCTTAATAAAAGAAAAGAGAGAAAAAAACATACATCAAATAACCCTTTTTTTTATGCTGTAAAGGAAAGATAGTACCAGGGCGACCTGCAAGCAAATAGTCCTGGAAACCCGATTGACCTGCAAGCAGGACAACCGGGGAACCCGGCCAACCTGTAAGCAGGTCAACCGGGGGAAACTGGTAATGATCACTAAGGATCGGAGCGGAGAAAGCCGACGGTGATGAAAGCCGGCAATAAAGGAGGCCGAAAGACGAGAGATCGGCTAAGAAAAGGTGTGGATGCGTGAGACCTCATAGGAGGCAAGCACCCGGCTGAAGCAAGCACTTGACACCTCGTAGAAGATCTCAATCATCACAAACAAAGAAGAAAAATAGAGGAAGGAGAGAATATAGATTCGTAACTTTGATAGGGTCACATGACCAAGGAAAGGAAGAGGATCCAAAAGGCCGGTACAAGTGTGACCGGTAAGAGAGAGGATCCGAAGGCCAACACAAGTGTGACCGGATAGAGAGAGAGAGAGAGAGAGTGAGTGAGTGAGTGAGAGAATTCAAAAGCCGACACAAGAGTGACCGGAAAGAGAGAGGATCTGAAGGCCGACACAAATGTGATCGGAGAGAGAGGATCCAAAAGCCGGCACAAAAGTGATCGGAGAGAGAGAGAATCTAAAAGCTGGCACAAGAGTGATCGGAGAGAAAGAGAGAGGATCCGAAAACCGGCACAAGAGTGACCGGAACGAGAGGGGATCCAAGGGTCACATAACCAAGGAAAAAGAGGATCTGAAAGCCGGCAGAACTATGACTGGAGAGAGAAGATCCAAGGGTCACACGACCAAAGAGAAAAAGGATAAATCCAATCGGCTAAGGAGAGAGACATCGGAAGGAAAGAAACTTGATCAGAAGGAGGGAGAAGATCTCGATCGGCAAGAGAAGAAGGGAGTAGATGGACCGGTAGAGCGCCGAGCACAGGGCACGACCGGTAGAGCACAAGGCACAAGGGGGTAGGCCCGTAGGGCGCAAGACGAACCAGTAGGGCGCAGGGAGCAAAAGTACCAAGGACAAGCGAGCGGACTGGTAGAGTACAGGGTGTAGGTGCAGGCACAGGCAAACTTGTAGAACGCAAGGGCGCAAGGCACAAATGCAGGCGCTGGCGGACCAATAAAGTGCAAAGTGCATGCAAACCGGCTAAGCACAGGCGCAGAGGGGCAGGCCGGTAAAGTGCAGGGTGGGTCGGCATGCAGATGATCCGGTGATGGAGGAGGTCGGCCGGGCCGGATCCGGCGAGGGCCGACGGTGACCGGGGCGCAGGGAAGGGCCTACAAGAGGCCAATATAGGTCGGCCAACCGAGGTGGTGCAGGGAAGCATAGGTGGCTAGGTACGGTAGGGCCGGGACTCAAGCGGCTAGATGCTGTAAGGACAAGATCCGGGCGGCGCAAGAAGAGAGTAGACCGATGGATCAGTCAGCAGGACGAAAAAGGAGATTAGATAGAGAGGGCCACAACTGTCCGATGTGGCAAGCCACAATCGTCCGATGCAATAGATCATAGCTGGTCGTCCAGTGTAGATCACATAAGAGAGAGAGGGGAGGTTCAGTTGAGATCGGGTAAGGCAAAGAGAGAGAGAGAGAGAGAGAAGAGAGAGGATGTAAGGAAGAGAGTCGGAGACGGGAGAAATCTGGGCGGCAGCGGCGAGGGCCGTGGCCGGCGTGGAGAGCAGACGGCGAGCGATAGCTGCAAGGGCCCCACGGTGACCGGGGCGCAGGGAGTAGACCGGCTCGGCGACAGATGTGGCCAGTGTGAGGAGCAGGTGGCCGGCGCGAGGCATCAGGTGACCGGGGAAGCCAGATCTGCCCCCCTGCTGCTGTGATGTGGTCGGTGTGAGGATGTACGGGCGTCCGGATCTGGGAAGCACAGGTGACGGCGAGCTGGGGCTCGAATGGCGGGGCGCAGGGCACAATTAGGTTGTCGGGCTCCGGATGCAGGCGGACGGCGGGCACGAGGACCGGCAGGCACAGGGCGCGGACGAAGCCGGCGGGTTCAGAGCTCGGATGGGGCCAACGGTAAGGCGCAGGGCTCGAGCGAAGCCGGCGGGCGTGAGACGACGGGCTGCGCAGGGCCGGGCGGCGTAGGTGCGGGAGAAGGTCGGCGTCGCCTGCGAGCTGCGCTCCAGGAAGGAGGCACACTGGCGATATGGCCATCGCGAAGGGGTGGCTGCCCCGCGGGACCGGTTGTGCGGCAAGGCTCACCGGGCTAGCACCGGGCGCGGTGAGGGAGAAGGTCGCACAGGTGAGGGCTGTGCTACGGGCTCGGGAGATCAGAAAAAAAGTTTTACTTTCCCGGCCTTCTCGATGTCGTCGATGACGACCGAGGAGGCCGAGGCCAGAGAGGTGAGCGTTGAAACCCTAGGCCAAGCGGGTTGGCTCCGATACCATGTTACGAAGAGAGAGAGAGAGAGAGAGAGAGAGAGAGAGAGAGAGAGAGAGAGAGAGAGAGAGAATAGTTTTGGGGAGAAAAACTCCTTGTATTATCTCATCAATCTCATTGTTGTTACATAAGACTACCTCTCTTTATATAGAGAGATAATGCACACCATTACATTACCATAACCGAGGTGGGACTAATATAATACTAACACACTACATCTAATATTGCTCAAAATCATCTAGCTCTTATATTGAATGCTCAAAGGGAAATCTGTACTTACGGTCCAATATACAAACAATCTTGTTTTGTTGTCTCCAAATAACTGTGGATGCACCTGCAAAATGTACATCAGGTGATTCATCACAAAAATTGTATCAGAGCTTAATCGAGAATTAACTTTTTTTTTTTTTGGTACACAAATCGAGAATTATCAAGGACTCGTAGTCATCTGAATCACGTGCCTCCACATAGGCTAGCAGAAAATTGACCAATAAAATTTGAAAAATGTCATTTTGCCTGAAGGTTTTTCCGATTTCACTCAGCCCGATTGATGTGGCCGTGTACCAGTGGTGGTGTTAGAAATTTAAATCGGGTTGAATATCAGTGATGAGATTCAACCACCACTCATATACAGCCATGTCAATCGGACTGAGTGGAATCGGAAAAACCTTCGTGCTGAATAGCATTTCTCATAAAACTTTGGTTGAGTAATTGTTATTTGTACATCATACATATTATTACAAAAAAAAAATATAGATTAATAAATAGAAAAGAAAAAAAAATGAAAAAATACTGATGTCTTACTGCCCATCCCATTGCTGCAGTATTCCTTATCCTCGGAAGAGGTTCACCGGGAGTATAGTCCGAATCCCCTGTACCATGGACACTCACCGTACCAAGGCTATAATACACGGATTCCACATGTGGGTTCCAGACTTCGAGAGTGGCTTCGGCACCTTGACAGGGCCCATAGAACGAGTATGCTAGCGCCACCTACATATATGGAACACCCAATCAAACATATGTACCAATTTTAACTAAATCAATACGAGGAGCAGAAAACAGCCGCAGCATAGATAATAGGGCAAATTACGTATAAACCTCCAATACTTCGACCGATTATCAGTTACACCCTCTCATGTCTAAAACCCTATAAATGCCCTCCTATAATTTGAAAAACACACCACTTGTTCCCACACCAGAGGAGGTCTATGCGTAAGGTTTTCCAAACTATATAGGGCACTTGTAGGGTTTTGAACATGAGGGGATGTAAAGTGATAATCGACCAAACTACAGGGGGTTATGTGTAATTTATCCCAAATGATATGGACATTCTCATTACTCACATATGAGGCACCAACCGTGGGTTGGTCTTCTTGTGGAGCAAGTTGGTGCCCTTTAGGTCAGAAACCCCGGGGGGAACAAGGAAGATTTTATTCTTTTCCCATGTAATCTAAGGATGGGAATTGTTTCTTCAGGGCATCTCCCGCTTTTTTGCCATGCTTGTTGGATTCCACTAGTATTTGAAGAAGCTTCCATCGGTGGTATCTAAGTACGAAAGATACATACATCACTACCTACTGGCTAGGCTTATGCGTCGATGATACCCTATTAAGAATTTGTTTGAAGATCGAAACCACCTCGATTGTGTGATTCTTGAGCAGAGGATGATCAAAAGCCGGTTGGCTATAGACACTACAACAAAAGGCCTTGTTTGCGGCAGCTAGATATGGCCGTTTAAACGATCGATAATGTCACCATTCTCAGCCTGTATAGAAATCATGAACAACTTCACCATATAAAACGAACAAAACATGAGGAAGATTCATAAAATCACGATGAAAAGTTACGTACCTTTATTGTCTTTAAAATAGGGTCCTTGAGGAATTTGTTGCTTCTTGCCGCGACAGTTATGGGGGCGAAGATCGGCAAAAGTAGGACCATAATTCTGATGTCTTTCATCTCGCTCTAATATATATATATTTTTTTTGTCTTCTCTCTTTCTTTTATCTTTAGATCAGGATATGATAAGAGAAGGTGAATCGCACGTGAGCTGGCTGATCTGCAGAAGGAAGGACATATTAAATCTTAAAATCCTTCCTGATTTGTATTTTATGAAGTGGCAGCATTTTATTATTTTTTTCATTTTGGGAAGGATAGCATTTTATATTTATTTAGGATAAGATGATCCTAAATCTTTTCTTGCCCTCGGAGCATTCAACGGTTCGAACCATTCTCCGGGACTTGGTGATTAATTATAAAAAATGATAACATTTATTTCCTGCATGATTCTTACTTTTAAAAGTAGGACCATAATTCTGATAATGTACGTCTTTCATCTCGTCCTAATAAAATTTTTTTTTTTGTCTTCTCTCTTTCTTTTATCTTTAGATAAGGATATGATAAGAGAAGGTGAATCGCACGTGAGATGGCTGATCTGTAGAAGGAAGGACACATGAAATCTTAAAATCCTTCCTGATTTGTATTTTATGAAGTGGCAGCATTTTATTATTTTTTTCATTTTGGGAAGGACAGCATTTTATATTTATTTAGGAAAAGATGATCCTAAATCTTTTCTTGCCCTCGGAGCATTCAACGGTTCGAACCATTCTCCGAGACTTGGTGATTAATTATAAAAAATGATAACATTTATTTCCTGCATGATTCTTACTTTTAAAAGTAGGACCATAATTCTGATAATGTCTTTCATCTCGTCTTAATAATTTTTTTTTTTTGTCTTCTTCTCTTTCTTTTATCTTTAGATCAGGATATAATAAGAGAAGGTGAATCGCACGTGAGCTGGCTGATCTGTAGAAGGAAGGACATATTAAATCTTAAAATCCTTCCTGATTTGTATTTTATGAAGTGGCAACATTTTATTATTTTTTTCATTTTGGGAAGGACAGCATTTTATATTTATTTAGGAAAAGATGATCCTAAATCTTTTCTTGCCCTCGGAGCATTCAACGGTTCGAACCATTCTCCGGGACTTGGTGATTAATTATAAAAAATGATAACATTTATTTCCTGCATGATTCTTACTTTTAAAAGTAGGACCATAATTCTGATAATGTCTTTCATCTCGTCCTATTAAAAAAAAAATTTTGTCTTCTCTCTTTCTTTTATCTTTAGATCAGGATATGATAAGAGAAGGTGAATCGCACGTTAGCTGGCTGATCTGTAGAAGGAATGACATATTAAATCTTAAAATCCTTCCTGATTTGTATTTTATGAAGTGGCAGCATTTTATTATTTTTTTCATTTTGGGAAGGACAGCATTTTATATTTATTTAGGAAAAGATGATCCTAAATCTTTTCTTGCCCTCGGAGCATTCAACGGTTCGAGCCATTCTCCGGGACTTGGTGATTAATTATAAAAAATGATAACATTTATTTCCTGCATGATTCTTACTTTTAAAAGTAGGACCATAATTCTGATAATGTCTTTCATCTCGTCCTAATAAATTTTTTTTTTTGTCTTCTCTCTTTCTTTTATCTTTAGATCAGGATATGATAAGAGAAGGAAGGACATATTAAATCTTAAAATCCTTCCAGATTTGTATTTTATGAAGTGGCAGCATTTTATTATTTTTTTTCATTTTGGGAAGGACAGCATTTTATATTTATTTAGGAAAAGATGATCCTAAATCTTTTCTGGCCCTCGGAGCATTCAACGGTTCGAACCGTTCTCCGGGACTTGGTGATTAATTATAAAAAATGATAACATTTATTTCCTGAATGATTCTTACTTTTAAAAGTAGAACCATAATTCTGATAATGTCTTTCATCTCGTCCTAATAATTTTTTTTTTTTTTTGTCTTCTCTCTTTCTTTTATCTTTAGATCAGGATATGATAAGAGAAGGTGAATCGCACGTGAGCTGGCTGATCTGTAGAAGGAAGGACATATTAAATCTTAAAATCCTTCCTGATTTGTATTTTATGAAGTGGGAGCATTTTATTATTTTTTTCATTTTGGGAATGACAGCATTTTATATTTATTTAGGAAAAGATGATCCTAAATCTTTTCTTGCCCTCGGAACATTCAACGGTTCGAACCATTCTCCGGGACTTGGTGATTAATTATAAAAAATGATAACATTTATTTCCTGCATGATTCTTACTTTTAAATTTTACCAATTCTTGATTACGTGGAAAGGGCCAGCCAACGTTAACCGCGATCCCAGAAATATTGGGAAGCTCCCACAACCCTCTCGCCAGTAACCTCACGCACTCGCCGGCCTCCAGTATTTTGTTGCCCTCACCATCTCCGGGGAACTGCCCGGCAACTCGTTTTTTCCCGCTCTCCGACCTCGATTGAAACCAGAGGCTGCAAGGCTCCGGAACCCACCCATGGGGCCGGAGGCTTCTATTCAATTCAGGGGGGACGACATGCAGTAGCTGCAACGTTGACATGTGCGTCACCAGCCTTTGCGACAAGCTGGTCTAGACTTCTAGTAGTATTTTCCATGTGAGATCGATCCCATCGTCTTCCTTCGGCTGCAGTAGGGTCGAGGGCATTGCCTCCGTTATCTGAGTATAACCCCTGTCCGGCTAACTTGGGCCTGTCCGCTGCCTGTAAGCCCCGATTGCGCCGCCTCTCTTTCTCCTTCCACCAAACCCAAGCCCTCGATCGTAGCCCTATTTCACCAATCCTTTAAAATTTAAATCCAAGCTAGACACCATCATCTCCATCCTATAGAAGAAAAAAAACTCATAACCCAGTTTTCGATCAACCCATTGCCTGACTCTTACCCGTGCCGCAAATCACGACCACCTTATCTATCACCCGCATGCACCACCTATCCACCCGCTAGAACCAGCGGACCACCTTGCATTACAGCTCTACTCGACCGCTTTCTGCTCCACCTAGCCTCAGTCGCCCTCGCCTACCCTCGAACCTCAGCACCGCCTCACCCACGCGAGCCACCACCATGGCTCCCTTGTTCGAAACCCGGCCATTACATCTGATCCAGTTGAACGCTAAAACCTATTGAACCAACTAGATCCTGCCTAATTGCAAAAACAAAAAAAAAACAAGATTCGGCCCAGTTAAGCTAATCCCATAACTAGCTAGGCATCAGTTCTGACCTGGCCTGACCTGACAAGTCAATTCTAACACATTTTTCAGCCTAACCATCATCCTAAACCTTAACCCATGCATTAGCCTATAAACCCAAACCTGATTCTCTTATAAACCTTAAATCGATCAGTTAACAAACCGAAACTCATCAGCTTTAGAACCCAACTCCATTTTAATTAACTAAGCACTATCTCCAACCTAACCCAACTCTCAAATCAGATCCACAGACCCATCACTACATAGTACGTACACTTGTGGTTTTATCATCTGTAACTTGCTCATTTGGAGTAAAATTTCTGGGTTATTTGCACTAATTATGTTTTATGCCTCCTACTACGATGTTGGACGATATCCCTGTGGTCTCAGATTCAATTCCAACCGCCGGTCACAAGATGAAGATCATCGCTCAAATGAAAAACTTCCTTTTTTTAATCGTTCACGCGTTGAAGAATCCCTTCTAGATGTGGAAGACTCCTTTGATCGATGATAAAAGGAATTTGCAAAAAAGATAATCAATTTATTTATTTATTTATTTTTGGACAGGGGACGTGGATAATGACTTCATGATCCGCAAGTCTTTAGACAAGGACTTGAAGACCAGACAATCTTATATGAAGTGCCGAGATCCGGTGGGATCGACTTCAATTTTCATGAGTTCGCATAACGATGCTGTGGTCGCGGAAAAAGATTCGGGTCGTCTTTATTGCGGGTCACACGAGATTACAATTTTTCTTTGATCAGGAGATTGTGGGAGAGATCCTCTGGAGGGTCCCTTTGATCCGCGTCTCCACGTGGTATTCGTGCGAGAGCTCTGAAGGGGTTGCCCAGGACAGAGGTCTTTACAGGATGAGGGTTTCTTGAGAGGCTAAGGAATATCGGCTGTTGATTTTGTCCCTTCCGTGCTTCGCGCTTTCTCGGCTAGGGAGGCTTTGGGCTTCGTTCCTCGGTCTTCGTGTCTTCCTCGATCCTTGCTTGACCTTGGCGTCCTTGATCGTCGGTTCGCGGCGTCGATCGTGTTTTTGGCGTCAGTTTTGGCTTTAGCTTTCGGCTTTGGCGTAGCTTTGGCGTGGCTCTGGCGTTTGCTTTGCTTTGGCGCTTGCGCTTGAACGTAGGCGGGTAGAGGCTTGCGATGCTTTAGTTCTTCCGGACTTTGCGTCGTATCGGCTAGAACGTGCGGTGCTTTGCTCGTGACCGTCGTAGTTGCTTGGCTTTGGCACGTGCGTTGCTTTAGCGCGGGCTTTACCGGTGCGTCTGCTTTGGCTTCTGGCGTCGGCTTTGACTTTAGCTTAGACTCGATCTTCTTCTCGAACGACTGGCGTTACTTCTTCAAGGCTTCTTTATTCTTCCGGCTTCCTCGACGGTTGTGGCATCGGTCTTGGCTTTTCGGCGGGGGTAGCACCGATGGTCGTGCGACGGTTGTGGCATCGGCTTTCGTTGATGAAGACGGCGAGTATAGCACCGATCTTCGTGCGACGGTTGTAGCGTCGGCTTTTGTTGATGAAGACGGCGGGTGTGGCACCGGCTTCAGCACGACGGTTGTAGCGTCGGCTTTTGTTGATGAAGACGGCGGGTGTGGCACCGGCTTCAGCACGACGGTTGTAGCGTCGGCTTTTGATTGACGAAGGCGGCAGGGGTAGCACCGGCTTCAGGCTTTCTCCTCCCGGCTTTCTTCTTCGTGCAAGGAGTTGATGCCTTTGTTGAAGACGACGGGTATTGTCGGCTTCGATCTTCTTCTCCGGCCTTTGCTTATGGCGTCTTCGGAGCTGATGAAGATCGTTGGAGCAATCGGGTGATGACGGCTCCGGGTCTTCTTCTCCAAGCTTTCTTCTTCGTGCGAGGAGTCGAAGCTTTGATCTTCGAGTGCAAGGTCTTCACGTTGATGAGGACTTGAAGGGCCAAGGATTCCCGTAGGACGTGCTTGCCGTGCCTCGTGAAGCCTTCGGTCTTCGAGCGTTGGAGCTTCTCTTGCGAAGCTCTTTCGTCTTCGGCTTTCGGACCTTTGATGCCTTCCCCCACCCCCTCTATTTATAGGCAAAGGGGGGAGGTTGGGAGAGATATGGCTGAAATCTTTTTGTTTCCTCCAATATCTCCCCCCATAACCATCAAGATATTGTTCCCTTATTTGGGGAAACAAACTTGATCCCCTCCTTTTTAGGTGGGGTGGTTATGGGCTAGATGTGACTCGATCTTCAAGGATCGAGTTGTTATTCTTGTTGCACTTTTGGATCGGATGGCGACGCAACGTCATCTTGTCCGTTGGATCGAGGGATCGTCGCGGATCTACGGCTACGTAGACGTCCACGCCACTTCCCCCCGCATCGAGGCGGTTTTGATTTCTTTTTCCTTTCTTTTATTTTTCTTTTCTTTTTCTTTTCTTTTCTTTCTCTTTTTCTCTTTCTTTTAGGGCCGGCCCCACCTCTCCATGAGGAGGGGGCACGGTTTTCAAGAGGGGGGGCCGGTGGGCCCCCTCTTTGTGTTCGAGTCGCGGGTCCGGTGGGACCCGTCTGCTTTAAGTTGGGTTGCGGTGCGCGAATCGAATTTGCACGCGGGCCGAGTGCGTATGCGGGCCGTTTGTGTGCGGGCCCAATTTTGCATGTGGGCCGTTGTGTGTGGGCCCAAATTTGCATGGGTGAGTCGGGTTCGACCCGAAGGTCATCGAGTGCGAGCCCATTTTTCGTGTACAAATCGGGTTCGACCCGAAGGCCGTTGGGTGCGGGCCTATTTTTTTGTGTAAAAATCGGGTTCGACCCGTGGGCTAATTTCGATGCCCACAAGTGCCCCCTCAAGTTCGAGTGCGCCCGCGGGAAACGCGTAGCGGTTGGACTTGAGTCGCGTATTCGTGTGGATTAGGTCTTTAAAAGGACCCCTGTTTTTCGTTTCTCTTCATTATCAACGATTCCCGACGGCTTGGAGGCGAGAGCTCTGCTAGGGTTTCTTGCTTCGCAACGATGCCAAGGAGGATGAAGATGGTGACGCGATGGGGTTCGCGGAGGAGGGAAGACCGCCGGTCCGTGGACGGCGGAGGGTCGCAAGCAAGGCGGGTCTTCTTCCTCCTCCTCCTTCTTCTTCTTCTTCTTCTTCTTCGCATGGTGGGCGTGGGCCGGTGCGGTGGCCGGTGGCGGGACGCGCGAGGCGCGGCCGGGGCTGCGGGCCGGAGGGTGCGAGGCGCGGCCGGGGGCTGCTGTGGCAGCCGGCGCGCGGGAGGACTGGAGGTGGGACGCGGCCGGGGGCTGCGTGGTGCGGCCGGCGCGTGGGCTGGAGACGGGGCGCGGAGCGCGGGGCCGGGTTCGCGGGGCGCGGCGGGCACAGCCAAGGCTGCCGGCCGGAGCGGCAGGGCGCGGGGGCCGGCGGCGCGGGCGCAGGGCGCGGGGGCCGGCGGCGCTGGGGCCGGCGGCGCGGGCGCAGGGCGCTGGGGCCGGAGCCGGGCGCGAGCGGGGCCGTGGGCCGGAGTGGCACACTGCGAGGGGGCCGGCGGCGCGGGCGCAGGGCGCGGGGGCCAGAGCCGGGCGCGGGCGGGGCCGTGGGCCGGAGCGGCGCGCTGCGCGGGGGCCGGAGGCGCGGGCGGGTGCGCGGAGGCCGGCGGCGTAGGCGGCCGGGGCTGCGGGGGCCGGCGGGGTGCGGCGCGGGCTGGCGACGGTCGGGGACGACGCACCCCCCTCTGCATGGTAAAATAGAAGAGATAGAGAGAGGGGGTCGTGGCTTTTTGCCATGACCCCCCTCTCTCTTTCTTTATTTGCTGAAGGCCCCCCCCTGCATGTTTAATAGGAGAGATAGGGGGGGGTCGTGGCTTTTTTGCCATGACCCCCCTCTGTCTTTCTTTATTTCCTGAAGGCCCCCTCCCTGCATGTTTAATAGGAGAGATAGGGGGGGTCGTGGCTTTTTGCCATGACCCCCCTCTGTCTTTCTTTATTTGCTGAAGGCCCCCCCCCTTTAATTTTTTTGTTTCTGTACCCGGAATCCATCTGACTTGGGCTTTGTGTTTTTTTCTTTTTCAGGCCTCGTCGTTACGAGAGCTTCCCGAGTTCCGGCTGGATCATCGATGCGGTCTCCCACAGGAGTACGTATCTTCGCTTCCCCTTCGCGCAAGTCTCCCATCACCGTGCTTCGAGACAGGAAACCGGACTGTCAGTGCTTCAGCTTTTGACGCACGAGCGAGTTTGCGAGGATGGCGTGACCGACGGCTCTTGTCGAGTGTTGAAACTTGGCGAGCGCATCCTTACTGACGAAGGATCTTCCCGGCAAATTGTCCGGCCGAGCTTGGGGTTACCGTTTCACCACACTGGAGATGAGTCAGTTCCGGTCCCTGTTGTTGCTTTGAAGATATGCTCCCGCCGTACGCGATGGGGTGTGGGGATTCAATCGCGTGGAGATGTCACCTATCTGGGAGGTTTCCGGGACTGGATGAAAGAGCTATCCAGCGCGTTGGAGGCAGAGCCAGGGATGGAGCGTCTGGCGAGGTTTGTGGAGCTGGCTTGTTGGGAGTACAGCCGTCCGGACGGTATGTACCGGGATCTGTGTGAGCAGTGGTGCCCTGAGACCAACACCTTCTTGACCGGAGCTGGTGAGATTGGGATCACCCTTCGTGACGTGCATGTCATCTCTGGGTGTCCAGAAGTTCGGAGCTATTATCAGGAGGAGGTTCCTTCTCTGGAGGTTTTGACGGACCCAGACGAGTCTCCTAGCTTCTGCCTTTTGCTTTTTAAGGCGTATGCTATTATAGCGGCGCGCGAGCGGTCAGACCGGGTACTTCACTCGGATTGGGTGGACTTCTGGTTTCGAGGAGAGTATCGTCACGCTCCCCCTTCGAGTCACCCGATGTGGAGATATGCTTCGTCAAAGAGGCCGGCGCCTGGCACCTTCCGGCGATCGATTGAATCTCTGAAGAAAGAGTGGTGCTCGATGGCCGGGGCGCAACGTCCCTGGGAAGTTTTGGGACTTGAAGAATGCAGCGACGACTGGCGTGCTGTTTACTGGTCAGCGGGGTTAGTACTTTTTCTCTACCGCTTTGCTTTACCCTGGGAAGGGGATGTGGTACGTCCTGGGACCTTTCTTGCAGCTGCTCGGATGGTGACTGGAGAGTTTCTTAACTTGGCACCGGCGATCCTCTGTTCGTTGTACGGCGGGCTTAGTGGTACCTATTGGAGTTTATCGAGTGCGGGTAATGCAAGAGGGGAAGTAGGCAGAGCTAGTTCCTTTTGCCCCCTGCATTACCTCTATGGTTGGATTGGGCTCCACTTTTCGAAGGGGATCTTTGCGGCACGTGGTCCTTCGACCTCGGTACCCTTTCTTCCTTGTGTGGGAGGTGTGATGAACGCTTATTACACATGGGAGCGTCCGAAGCCTAGTGCCCGAGAGTGTCTGCGGCGCATGGGCCCTTCAGACTTTGAATTTGTATCAGAGAACGCACTTGCCCCTTCTACAAGATCCTTGGTCTGTGATGGGGAGGAGATGCCCGATCACTTGTACTGGAGTATGGTGAGTTGCAGGCCCGGGTATCTCGTTTGGCGTCGTGGGGATGTAGTGGAGGTGGCACGGTACTCTCCCCACCGGTTCGCTCGCCAGCAGGGTTTTCGGCAGGAGTTGCCTGGGACTCCTTTGCGCCTGCGGTTACGTTACACTCCGCAGGAGGCGTACCGCCTCTGGGGAGCACTTTACGATCGATTTACTGGGTGTACTTTCTCACCGGGGATTAAGTCGGGCAGCAAGGATGCTGCAACTCCTGAGTATCGCCGCTGGGTCAACGGGTCGGTGATTCCCCTTTTGGCTAACCTTTCGCTAGACGTTCTTGCTAGCAGCGAGCGGGCTGACTTTCCTTTTGACTCTTTGGCGGGGTCAGAGGATCGCCGTCTCTGGTCCGAGGAGCGATGGTCAGATAAATCTTGTGGCCGTCGAGAGAGTACTTCCCAGGCTTCACTTTCTGTGCAAGAAGTTGAGATGGCTCCGTCCTCCAAGGTTCAGAGTCTTCCTGAGACTCAGGCTTCTTGGAGCGGGTGTGCTTCTCCCAAGAGGAGAAAGTTGGACCTCTTGTGTGAGGCAGCTTTGACTGGTGCTGGCGAGGCAGGGCCAGCTCGAGAGGGAGAGCCAGGGCTTTTTGCTGATGAGGTAATCCCTCCTTCTGGGGTATCTTCTTCGGATGCTGCAGGTATGCCTTGTTTCTAATGTTTCATGAATTTCTGTGCTTGTACTCTTACTTCGTTGACTGAGTTGTCCAGCTCTCATTTTGGCAGGGTCTGCTGGACCGGACTGCGAGTCTGCCCCGAAGGGAGTTGGGCAGGAGTGCTCTCTCCTCAGAGCAATATTGATTGAAGGTGGCGGGCTGGACGTAGCCTGGTATAACTTGGAGCTTTTGAGAGCGTGTGGAGCAGATTTTGCCGGCAGTGCTGTCAACCTGGATGATATTGACGTGGAGCAGTTGGGCTTTGGGGAGGAGGGTGAGGCCTCCAGTGTAGGGAGAGAACAGACTCCTCCAGCTAGGTCCGGTACTCCGGCAGAGGCTACTCCCGCAGTCGTTTTGTCGGAAGGTTTGCCTGTGCCTCCTCCTTCGGCTCCGGTGGTTCCGCTGACTGTTATCACGGCGATGGTCCAGGAGGCGGTTCCTACACTTGAGTCTTCAGGACCGGAGCCCACCTTGCCTGTGCACTCAGAGGCTGACAGGAGAAAGTGCAGTTCGCGAGACCTTCTTTCTGTGCTTCTCTTGGAGAGCTGTCGGAAGTATATCCAGACAACGCTCGCACCCTTCCAGGAAGAGGGCTTTGACGCTTTGAGCAGCTGGTGGGTTCTTGAGGGGCCTGAGTTCTGCAAGAACCTGGCGGCCTTTCAGGTAGATGGCTCTTTGTTTGAGGCACATATGCGTGTTCTCTTGGCAGATAGTGAAGCTCATTGCTTGAAGCGGGCTTCGATGGAAGATGACCTTTCTCCGATACTAGCAAAAGCTGAGAATAAGGAGCGTCTACTGGAGGAGCAGCATGCACTTGCTACCGCGGGCCTTGTTCGGGCATGGAAGACGCTAGAGGCTGCTCGCGTATCTTTTGAGAAAGCTGAGATGATCGAGAAGTCTTCTGGAGCGGACCTGGCGAAGCAGCGTATCGAGCTGGCGACGCATCGGGAGCGGGTAGCTTCTCGGTGTTCAGAGTTGGAGCGCATGGAAGTTACTGACGGCGAGCTGCTCCAACGTCGCAAAGAACTCAATTCGCTTTACTAGCAATATCGCATTTCCTTTTCTTTCTTGTCATTTTTTTTTTGGTGAATAGACTTGTAGTTCTGCTTTTCCTTATCCGGTGATAACTTAATATCATGCATCTATTTTTTTTTGACTTGTCTTCTGGAATGGCAGAGTCTGGTTGTGTTTTTTTTTGTTTGGACTGAACCTTTACAAGCTGTCTACGTACCCTACTGAGAGGGATCAAGTCACAAGTAGTTCCTTTTTTTTTTTTTTTTTTTTTTTTTTGAGCAAGGAATGTAGCCCTGCTTTTAGGCATAGTACCTTTTGAGGTACTTGCCATTGATGGGGCTGAGTGTAAGCCCTTCTGGCGTGGTGAGAAGGTATGCGCCGTTGGAGTAGACCTCTTTGACAATGTGCGGTCCATCCCACTTGGCGTCGAACTTCTTTCCTCCTCGATGCGAAAGGATGATGGGGCGTTTGACTGCGAGCACCAATTCTCCTTTTTGGAAGGATCGAGGGCGAATCCTTTTGTTGAAGGCTCGGGTCAGCCTGGCCTGGTAGCATTCCAGGCGTTGCTGGGCTTCGATGCGCTTCTCATCCAGGGCTTCCAATTCTGCTAGGCGAAGTTGAGCGTTGTCGCCGTTGACGAGGCCTTTCTGGACGGCTATCCTGAGTGACGGGATCTGGAGTTCAAGTGGGAGGACAGCTTCTACTCCGTATACCAGCGAGTACGGAGTTGCCTGTGTTGGCGTGCGAAAAGAGGTGCGATATGCCCATAGCGCTTCACCCATGCGTTCATGCCAATCTTTTTTCGACTTTGAGACGACTTTCTCCAAAAGTTTGCAGAGTGTTTTGTTGAAAGCTTCAGCTAGGCCGTTGGCAGAGGCGTTGTACATGGTTGAACACTTTTGATTGATATCGAACTTGGCGCAAAATTGGCTGACAACGGCGTTCTTGAATTGCTTCCCATTATCCGTAACGATATAGCGAGGGATGTCGTACCGGAAGATGATGTCGTTCTGGATGAAGTTGATGACAGAGTGCCTGGTAACTTCTCGCAATGGTACTGCTTCAGCCCACTTGGAGAAGTAATCTGTTGCCGCCAGGATATAAAGATGCTGCTTGGATGACTTGGGTAGCGGACCGACAATATCGAGTCCCCATCCATCGAAGGGCCATGATGCGATGGTTGGATGCAAAGGTTCCGGAGGCTGACGGATGTAGTCGCCATGCAGCTGGCAAGTGTGGCATTTTTTTGCAAACTCGAGGGAGTCCTTGATCATAGTGGGCCAGTAGTATCCCATTCGCCTGATGCGAAAGTGCAGCTTTGGACCGGACTAATGTGAGCCACAGATCCCGGCATGGACTTCTTCTAGTGTTGTTTCCGCTTCTTCTTTTGCAAGACACCTTAGGAGCGCACCATCGTAGCTTCGACGGTACAACTCGTTGTTGAAGTGGAAGAATTTCAGAGATCGCCGGCGAATGTCGACTTTACGCTTCGGATCTTCAGGGAGCTTCCCGTGGACAAGAAATTCTATGAATGGTTGTCTCCAGTCTAGCTCGTCGATCACGAAAACGTGTACTGTATTGACTTGGTCCGGGATTCCCATAGGGAGGTCCTCCTCGGTGATCACCATCCTCTTACAGATAGGGATGATGAGTTGGCTTTTTTCTGGGAACGGAAGTGTAGCCGCTAAATTTGCAAGCGCATCAGCCTGCTGATTAAGGTTTATGGGAACATGCTGGATTGAAGCATCTTTGAGTGTACCAAGGAGTTTCAGAGCTCGTAGGTGCAATGGCACGAGATCTTCTTTGTTGACCTCGTATGCCCCCAATATTTGCTGAATGACGAGTTGAGAGTCGCCGAAAATTGTGAGCCCTCGAAGTTTCATATCATTGGCGAGTTCGAGGCCAATGATCAGAGCTTAATATTCCGCCCTGTTGTTGGAGCATGGTTCTGATAGTAGAAATGAGAAGGGAAGTACTTCGTCGTTTGGTGTGACAAAGATAACTCCCGCTCCTGCTACGTCTTGCCTGGCCGCACCGTCGAAGAACATTTTCCAAGAAGGGGCGATGTCGATGCAGAATACTTCTTCGTCTGGGAGATCTTCCGATAGTTCCCATTCTGCTGGAAGGGGGTATTCTGCTAGGAAGTCTGCGAGAGCTTGACCCTTGACCGCTTTACGAGGGACAAAGGTGATGTCAAACTCAAGGAGGAGCAAAGCTCACTTGGCCAGACGTCCGGAGAGCACTGGTCTCGACATGATATATTTGAGTGGGTCGGCTTTTGAGATGAGCCTGATGGCGTGAGCTAACATATAGTGTCGCAGCTTTTTTGTAGCGAAGATGAGCGCCAGACAGACCTTCTCAATCGGGGAGTAGTTTAGCTCCGCACCGATGAGAGTGCGGCTCAAATAGTAGCATGCTGTTTCCTTGCCTAACTCGTTGTCTTGAGCCAAGAGTGCCCCCAAGGACTGCTCCTGGGCGCTGATGTAAAGGACCAATGGCTTCCCTTGAACTGGTGCTGTCAGAACCGGGGGCTTAAGTAAGTAATCCCTGATGTTTTGGAGGGCTTCCTGACAAGCTTCATCCCACTTGGATGCTGCCCCTTTCTTCATGAGGCGGCTGAAGGGCCTGCATTTTCCAGCTAAGTTGGCGATGAACCTTCTGATATATGCTAGATGGCCCTGGAGACCTCGGAGGTCTCGCACGGTTTTCGGGATTGGCATATTGAGGATAGCATCTATCTTGGTTTGATCTATCTCGATGCCTCGATGGCATACGACAAAGCCGAGAAACTTTCCCGAGGAGACCCCAAATGCGCATTTAAGTGGGTTCATGCGGAGCTGGTACCTTCGGAGTCGCTTGAAGATTAGCTCGAGGTCTTGAAGATGTGTTGACTTTTGTCTTGATTTTACCACGAGGTCGTCGACGTAGCATTCTACATTCTGATGAAGGATATCGTCGAAAATTTTTTGCATGGCTCGTTGGTAAGTGGCTCCTGCGTTCTTCAAGCCGAAAGGCATGACTTTGTAGCAGTAGATCCCTTTTGGCGTGCGGAATGTCGTAAGCTCTTCGTCTTTGGGCGCCATCCGGATCTGGTTGTAGCCTGAGGATCCATCCATGAAGGTTAGTGCTTCATGGCCTGTTGTTGCATCCACCACTAGTTCTGTGATTGGCAGTGGGAAGTCATCTTTGGGGCATGCATTGTTTAAGTCCCTGAAGTCCACGCATACTCTGATCTGGCCGTTCTTCTTCTTGACTGGGACCACGTTGGAGATCCATGTTGGATATTTAACTTCTCGGATAAAGTCGGCTTCGATGAGCTTGTTGACTTCACCTTCTATTTGAGGCACTAGTTCCGGCCAGTAGCGTCTTTGTCCTTGCTTGATGGCGCTGGCTCCATGTCTGACAGCAAGCTGGTGTACTGCAATCTTGGGGTCAAGTCCGGGCATTTCCTTGTAGGACCATGCGAAGACATCTCTGTATTCTTGGAGTAGCTTGATGTATGCGGCTTCCTCTTCGGGAGTCAGGAGTGCACTTACGAATGTAGGCCGAGGATCCTCTTGCGTACCCAAGTTGATTTCCTTCAAATCGTCGACGGTAGATTGCCCCCCTTCTTCGAGGACCGGCAGGGCGTCTGGCAACTCGTCGTCCGAAGTAGAAGATGCGTCGATTGGAGAGTCGGAAATGGTGATATGATTAACAGAGAGCAGAATAATGTCGGTGATGTCGCCAGATTCGTAGAATGATAAGGGTGGGTGGGTGGGAATGATTTTTCTCACCTCAGTGGGTGGCTTTCCCAAACGGTCGAATACTGACCTTCGCTTTGCTTGTCTGATTGGCCCAAGTCTTTTGAATACTGATATGGGATTTTGACTTGCCTTGTTTTTTATGCTCTTCTTTTGCTTTTGAGGTATGGTCTGACGCCGAGCTCGATATCGTCTTCTTTTGGCGCCCTTTGTAGCGGGATGAATGATATTGGCAGAGCGTGCATTGGAGGCTGACGATCCCTCTTCCGTTTCATCTACCAACTTCACCTCAATGTAGTTAGAGGTGAAGGTCTTCTCTCCTGTTATCTTGATGACCATCGGGGTTTGACGAGAGCCGATGCCTCACCGATTTAGTGGGATCTGCTCGCCACCCTGGAGTAAATGGGCTTGAGTTTTAGTCATCCCGTGTGGTATTGGAACTGGCAGGAGCGTACTCATATGTGCAGCACTGTCTTTGTCGTAGCCAGCTTTGAACAGCAGCTTGGTGCCATTTTGCCCCCAGCTTCCTTTTGGCTTGAATGTGAGTTAGCTGGATTCGAAGGGATTGATATGTTTTGGCGAACTTGAAGCTTGCCCCAGGCTGGGTAGTGGCAGCGTCATCTCTTGCAGAGTGATGACATTAGCTTCCGATAGCGGCTGGACCATCCCTTTTGGCAAGGCAAAAGGTGGTGGTTCATCTTTGCGAAGCCACTGAGGCGTGAGGCGTAAGACTGTCGTAGCTTTGACAGGTAATGGAGTATGCTTCATGGATCTTGGCTTGGAGCTGATGCGCATTCTTCGTCTTGGCGCTAGCACTTCTTTGACTTCGTGTATCGCCTTAGATGGTGGTACTGAATTTGGAGTTGGCAGAGCTTCGTCCTGCTCCATCCTTTTAGCTTTCTGAGTTCGAGGAGTTTTAGCCGGAAGGACTTCTTCAACAAGGTCCTTTGCTTGGTAAAATTTGGCATCGGCGAGGAGCGCTTCAGCCTCATTGAATGGCTTGTCGTCTGCAACAATACACTTTTCCAGACCTTCCTCATAGTACTTGAGGCATTGGTGCCAGGTAGACACTACGACACCGTTTTCGTGCAGCCACGGTCTTCCCAGCAAAAGGTGATATGATGTTTGACAGTCGATGACGTGGAAAAGAACCGTCGTGTCGAGCTGACTGATAGAGAGTTTTAGACGAATGATCCCTATGGTGGACTGTCCTCCTTGGTTGAATCCTTGAATGACCAGCTGGCTTTGCGAGAGCTGGTCGGTGGTGACGCCGAGCTGGCGCATTGTTTGGATAGGCATGATGTTGACGGCGGAGCCGCAGTCCAACAGGATTCGATTTACCGGCTTCTCATTGATGTATCCCGAGACATAGACAGGTCGATTGTGCAGTCGTGCTCCGAGCTGCAGATCTTCGTCCGAGAAGGTTATTGCTGCGTTACATGAGACAATAGTTTTGTCCTTCTCGGCGTTTTTCTTCTTTCTTTTGTAACTGTCTGGGTCTGTTAGAGCCTCGGCCATTGCTAGGCGAGATTTCTCTGGGAGGTGTAGTGCTTCTATGAGTGGCAAGTGCAGAATTGCCTCGTCGTAAGCAGCAGTACTGTCTTTGTCGGAATCATCCTCCTCGTTGTCGGTGTTGCTTTCTTCAGAAGGCTTGATCCTATCTTCTTCTTCCGGCGCCGTGTGAATCTCAACCATGCAACAGGAGGCTTCGCATTGCTGATCAGATGGGAGGAAGTAATCGGGGAAGAACTCTTGCAACGTTGTCGGTTCTGGAGGGCTTTGCAGGAGGAGCTCATCAGGATCTGCTGGTGGTACTTTGAATCCCCTCCTTCCTGGAGCTTTGCTTTTCTTTTTGTAAGTTCTTCGTTCCGGAAGCTTCCTTGTTACCCGATCGAGCTTGCGACTTCTTGGCATCCATGGCCTTCGTCTGCGGGGCAACATGACCCAGGCATCTTCATCAGTGGATTCTTCGTTACCAAGGTGAAGGTCTGGAATGGCAGCTGTAGGTTCTTCATGGGTCGGGGAGACCTGCTTCTCTGGGGACCTTGGTGGTTCGCCTTCTGACTCCTAGCCGGTGGGCTTGATTTCTTCTATTGAGACAGACGGAGGTTTGGAATAGAGGACGTGGTAGTCGAATTTACCTGAGGGCTGGCCTAACAGGCCGACCTCCGGGTCTCCTTGTTCGTACCTTGTCTGGAGATTCGTGGGTTCTCCGTGATTCGGGGAGCCTTGCTCCTCTGGGGACCTTGGTGGTTCACCTTCTGACTCCCAGCCGGTGGGCTTGATTTCTTCTATTGAGACAGGCGAAGGTCTGGAGTAGAGGACGTAGTAGTCGAATTTACCTGAGGGCTGACCTAACAGACCGACCTCCGGGTCTCCTTGCTCGTACCTTGTCTGGAGATTCCGTTGGGACATAGCTTTGTTTGAGAGAGACGTCGATGTAGGCAACGGTTGCCCCCAGGGCAGTGACGTTTCTTCCTCAGTGAGCTTAGGAGCGTACTGCTGTCGTCTTGAGACTTTCCGTCATGGAGCTATCTTTGCAATTGGCCTTTGGCGATTGATGCGCAACTTGGGCCTTCCCTGGTGGGTGGCAACGAATATTGGTTGAAACGAACCGAAGGTGATGGACGTCATGTTTGCCGTTGCAACATCGCTAGAGTCGATCTCGATTTTTCCTTGCTTTGCGAGTGCCATGATCTTTTCTTTGAAGACGAAACACTTCTCAATAGGATGGCTAACCAGCCGATGGTATTTGCAGAAGAGCGGATCGTTGACCCGATGCATCTGTTCGGGCCTTTTTGAAGGAAGAAGCTCGATCATCTTTTCTTGTAGCAGTTGATCGAACATAGAGGAGACTTCCGAGTCTAGAAAGGGATACTCTTTGGCCTCGAGTTCTTCCAGAGTCATCTTTGACTGTCTTTGGGGTGGAGGCGGTGGTATGGCAGCTACCTTTCCTTGATCCGACTTACCGCTGATTTTGAGTGGTTTGGAGGCCGAGGCGATGTCGGCGACGTTAACTTGCTTTGATTTGGGTGCCGGCTGTTTGTCTTTCTTTTCCACCTTCAGGAAGTCTTTGGTCTTTGAGTCCCCGTGATTTGCTAAGCTGAGCTCCATGTCGTGGGCTCGAGTTGCGAGTTCTTCGAAGGACCGAGGCTTGATCCCCTTGAGGATGTAGAGTAAGCCCCAGTGCATGCCTTGGGTGCACATCTCGATAGCCGAGTCTTCCGACAAACGGTCTCGTGAATTTAGGGCGAGATTCCTCCATCGATCGATATAGTCGATTACTGATTCGTCCTTCCTTTGCTTGACGGCAGTAAGCTCGGTCATGCTGACGATGCGCCGAGTGTTGTAGAAGCGGTTGAGGAATTCCCTCTCCATCTGATCCCAGCTGTCAATGGATCCTGGAGGAAGATCAACATACCAGTCAAAAGCATTACCTTTGAGTGTGCGAACGAACTGCTTCACCATTTCATCGCCGTATGTGCCGGCGTTGTTGCAAGTTTCGACGAAGTGGGCAATGTGTTGCCTTGGGTTCCCCTTTCCGTCGAAGTGTTGGAACTTTGGTGGCTGGAACCCGGTAGGGAAGCGCAGCTGCTGGATCCTTGTAGTGTAAGGCTTCGAATATGCTGCCGTAATCGGAGGTAGGCCACCGCCGTGGGAACGCATCATATCAGCCACTAGTGCTTGTATTTGTTGGGCATTCATCGTTGCTGCCATCGAAGGTTGCGCGGCCGCCGAGGCTGGCACGGGAGCCGAGGAAAGTGCAGGAGTAGTTGCTAGTATTGCCGGGCCAACTTCTGCAAGAGCAGGAGTTGGAGACGGGGCTGGAGCAGCTACTGGAGAAGCAGGAGGTTGACCGAATGTTGCGACATCCCTGGCACTCAGTCTCTGAAGCAAGGTGTTGATGTGACGATCTTTCTCTTCCATTAGTCGGGTGAGCTGAGCCATGTGTTCACCCATTTGCATGACTTGGAGCTGGAGAGCGGACGGAGGATGATGTCGCAGGACGTCTCGATGTTGTACTCCCGCACCCTCGCCATCGTCGTCGGAGACATAGTTACGTTGACTTGCTTCTGCTTGATGACGGATGTTTGCCCCCGGCAAGGGAGGTGCAAAGTCCGCTGGAGAACCCGAACGGGCTCGGGGTTGGGGCTGGTCCTCCCCAAATTTCTGGACAGATGTTCCAGGATTGAGGCTCATTTCTTCATGCACCAAGGCCTCATTGGCGCCTTGGCGGGCATCTTCGGTAGCAGTTTCTGGCGTGAAGAAGTCCGCAAGAGTTTGAGTACGTCGAGTATAGACGCGTACTACCGGGGGAATGTCATCCACTGGGTTTTCTGGATCGCCGTGTTGGAGTAGTGGAGACTCGGCGATAGGTGAGAGGCTTGTTGGAGCAAACGTATCGTCGTTCGTTCCGGCCATGACGAACTTAAAGCAACTCCTTCAAACGTACGGATGAAAGGAGAGGATGTCCCACCGGGCGTGCCAGAAATCTGTGGTCGCGGAAAAAGATTCGGGTCGTCTTTATTGCGGGTCACACGAGATTACAATTTTTCTTTGATCAGGAGATTGTGGGAGAGATCCTCTGGAGGGTCCCTTTGATCCGCGTCTCCACGTGGTATTCGTGCGAGAGCTCTGAAGGGGTTGCCCAGGACAGAGGTCTTTACAGGGTGAGGGTTTCTTGAGAGGCTAAGGAATATCGGCCGTTGATTTTGTCCCTTCCGTGCTTCGCGCTTTCTCGGCTAGGGAGGCTTTGGGCTTCGTTCCTCGGTCTTCGTGTCTTCCTCGATCCTTGCTTGACCTTGGCGTCCTTGATCGTCGGTTCGCGGCGTCGATCGTGTTTTTGGCGTCAGTTTTGGTTTTAGCTTTCGGCTTTGGCGTAGCTTTGGCGTGGCTCTGGCGTTTGCTTTGCTTTGGCGCTTGCGCTTGAACGTAGGCGGGTAGAGGCTTGCGATGCTTTAGTTCTTCTGGACTTTGCATCGTATCGGCTAGAACGTGCGGTGCTTTGCTCGTGACCGTCGTAGTTGCTTGGCTTTGGCACGTGCGTTGCTTTAGCGCGGGCTTTACCGGTGCGTCTGCTTTGGCTTCTGGCGTCGGCTTTGACTTTAGCTTAGACTCGATCTTCTTCTCGAACGACTGGCGTTACTTCTTCAAGGCTTCTTTATTCTTCCGGCTTCCTCGACGGTTGTGGCGTCGGTCTTGGCTTTTCGGTGGGGGTAGCACCGATGGTCGTGCGACGGTTGTGGCATCGGCTTTCGTTGATAAAGACTGCGGGTGTAGCACCGATCTTCGTGCGACGGTTGTAGCGTCGGTTTTTGTTGATGAAGACGGCGGGTGTGGCACCGGCTTCAGCACGACGGTTGTAGCGTCGGCTTTTGTTGATGAAGACGGCGGGTGTGGCACCGGCTTCAGCACGACGGTTGTAGCGTCGGCTTTTGATTGACGAAGGCGGCAGGGGTAGCACCGGCTTCAGGCTTTCTTCTCCCGGCTTTCTTCTTCGTGCAAGGAGTTGATGCCTTTGTTGAAGACGACGGGTATTGTCGGCTTCGATCTTCTTCTCCGGCCTTTGCTTATGGCGTCTTCGGAGCTGATGAAGATCGTTGGAGCAATCGGGTGATGACGGCTCCGGGTCTTCTTCTCCAAGCTTTCTTCTTCGTGCGAGGAGTCGAAGCTTTGATCTTCGAGTGCAAGGTCTTCATGTTGATGAGGACTTGAAGGGCCAAGGATTCCCGTAGGACGTGCTTGCCGTGCCTCGTGAAGCCTTCGGTCTTCGAGCGTTGGAGCTTCTCTTGCGAAGCTCTTTCGTCTTCGGCTTTCGGACCTTTGATGCCTTCCCCCACCCCCTCTATTTATAGGCAAAGGGGGGAGGTTGGGAGAGATATGGCTGAAATCTTTTTGTTTCCTCCAATATCTCCCCCCATAACCATCAAGATATTGTTCCCTTATTTGGAGAAACAAACTTGATCCCCTCCTTTTTAGGTGGGGTGGTTATGGGCTAGATGTGACTCGATCTTCAAGGATCGAGTTGCTATTCTTGTTGCACTTTTGGATCGGATGGCGACGCAACGTCATCTTGTCCGTTGGATCGAGGGATCGTCGCGGATCTACGGCTACGTAGACGTCCACGCCACCTCCCCCCGCATCGAGGCGATTTGATTTCTTTTTCCTTTCTTTTCTTTTTCTTTTCTTTTTCTTTTCTTTTCTTTCTCTTTTTCCCTTTCTTTTAGGGCCGGCCCCACCTCTCCATGAGGAGGGGGCACGGTTTTCAAGAGGGGGGGGCCGGTGGGCCCCCCTCTTTGTGTTCGAGTCGCGGGTCCGGTGGGACCCGTCTGCTTTAAGTTGGGTTGCGGTGCGCGAATCGAATTTGCACGCGGGCCGAGTGCGTATGCGGGCCGTTTGTGTGCGGGCCCAATTTTGCATGTGGGCCGTTGTGTGTGGGCCCAAATTTGCATGGGTGAGTCGGGTTCGACCCGAAGGTCATCGAGTGCGAGCCCATTTTTCGTGTACAAATCGGGTTCGACCCGAAGGCCGTTGGGTGCGGGCCTATTTTTTTGTGTAAAAATCGGGTTCGACCCGTGGGCTAATTTCGATGCCCACAGATGCATTCTAATGATACAATCTTGGTTTATCAGTATTATCGACGCCAATGGTTCTACTACAGTTCAACTGTACTAATCCGACTAAGCGGTCGAACCCGCGTTGGACGCTACTACTAACGTGCCTTCATGCTCCGAAGAGCCTTTGGCATCAAGACTAGGGTGTGGATGCCACCTACTCCCTCTTTCTCTCTCGTTCCTTTCCCCCCTCTACTTCACTGTAGCAAACCAAAATCCCACCCTCTCTTACTTGATCTCCACTCCACCTCCTCCTTCTCACTCACGCCATTGACCCCTCCCTCTAACCCTCTTATGTCCTCTCACTGCCCCCCCTCATCTCTAAAACCTGGCCCTAGCGTAGGGAGTTGAAGTTCCTATAGTAAAGCAAGTTGGGCGGTAGAGCTCCACCGTGAAAGACCAAAAACCCCTTATGATCATCTGGGTGTATTTGTGCATGATGGTAATGGATGCACGGTGAGAGATTTGGCCCTCTACATCAAAATAAAAGGCCTTATAGTAATGCTCGACCGAGGGCTGGATGAACAAACTATCAGGGGTTTACATTAGGATAGATGACTTATTTAATTATTAATTAAGCACTATGAAACATTGAGTGGACTGTATGCAAGATAACCTAGTGACAGTAGGAATTGCATGAGAACTTACATTACTGATAGACTTATGCCATTATTTTGTAACATTAATCTTGCTAGAGCTGATAAACATATTTTAATTCATTAAGATTTGTTGTCTCATATTATTAAAAGCTGTTAGGATGTCACTAGCCATTAAATTGGCTAATCTCCCAATTCTTCTTTGGAGGCTACTCTTTCCCACGAGTAGGCCCAGTTTCAGGTCCGTGGCAGAGTTCAAAGTATCAGTAGAAGCTCAGGAGGGTGCAGTAGATTCTAGTCCTCTTTAGTTTAGTACCAGTCTATAGACTTGGGTTATTTCTTGTTGGTGTATTTGATATTAGTATTGTTGGGAAAGTATTAATAGTATCAACTCTTTAGTTATGCTATGACAGATGTAGTAGTTTTGCAATGATTCAGCTGTAAATTACCTTTGGGTAGGCCTCTCCTCAAGGTCTCAAGTCTAGGATAGATTACTACAAGAAACTTAAATTGGCCTAACCGATCAAACCATATAGATAGGGATATCTTTGTCTTTACCTTGAGTGTCGAGGAGTTTGTAAGGTCACTTAGCTCGTTGTCGGAGGCTTGAGCATTGTACTCCCTTAGGGGGAATCATATCAGGTTGCAGTGGCACTGAGGTGCCACTCACATACTGAGAAGAGAGCCCTCTTGAAGGTCGAGTTATGTATGAGAAGTTTTCTTTCTGTGACTACTATGTTTCACTACTTATTAATAAGCCGTTTTTATAAAATCAGGTTAAAAAGATTACATCTTGTTTCTCCCTCCTCCTTCTTTTCCATGTATGAGAGAGAAGAAGCCTTGTGAGATCCCCAACTTTGTGTAGTTACTTGACCAAAACCCAAACCCTTCCCTTCTTTCTCACCTCACACCCCAGAGATCGGTGCTAGATTTATGGGACGTGACAGCTGGTATCAGAGTAATGAGATATAAAACTCTCTGTAGGATTCTAATCTAGCCGAGTTTGAACATGATTGACCTTGTTCAAGATTGGTTTGAAATATTGTATGATTATTCAAGCCCATGTCGAGCTCGAATCTAACTTGAAGTAGGATTTTTCAAACTTGACTCTCTAATTGTGAGAGATTAGTGGCTCAAGTTAGGATGAAGATGAGGCATTGGAGGGATCTGATTTGGGCGGCACTAGCATAGGGAGGAATGCCCATGGGGACGATTGTCACAATGAATCTTAGGGTTCCTCTTCTTGGTTTTTGCATTAGTAAGAGTCCAATGGTAGCCTTTTTCTAGAGTTTGGGAATGTGAGATTGATACAAGAACTAGATTGATTTGATTTCGCTATGATTCCAATTGGTGAAAGAAAAAATCCAACTAATATGTGAATCAATCAAACACCATCCACAACAGAAAAGAGGGGAAAACAATGTTAGAAGCCAAATATTAGCTCTTCAAAAAACAAAAAAAGTAATTCAACAATAGATTATTCCTCAAATTTAATTTAAAAAATAATTAATTACAATGGGTAAAGATCTCATCCTTATATAGACCAGACTAGGATGACTCTTGATTCATCTAGGACATGTAAACTAGGATCTAGTGACAACCTTGGTAGAAATAGAATTATTGATCAATTAATTTATTTTCTATTTTCTCCATAGTTTTTGCAGGTTTTCAGGCCATTTGTGATGTTAATTTTTAGAAAATAAGGAAAAAAAGAAACAAGGGAAGGTATAAGAGTTAAGCACATAGGGCTTATTTCTTTGTTATGTCAACATGTCGACCCCCTTTTGGAGTTATAAGAGGAATGAAGGATATGGGAGAGAGAAGGTAGGGAAGAAATTACATCGGGGAGTACACAAGAGCCTCTCTTTTGCTGAAGATAGTTACGTACTACTCTCACCCATGGGAATCTGGTGAGAGAGGAGTCAAAATCCTCTTACCCGTAGGCCAGCAAACAATGTTTTCAAAGGGCAAGGGCGTAAGGTGAGGCGTTTTACCTTTTGTGAGGCAAAACATAAGGCCACAAATTTTTGAAATTTTAATTTAAAAAATTAAATTTTAAACGTAGTATACTATATAAAATAGTAAATAATATAGGAAATTCAAAAGAATATATGTAAGCATATTAGACAATATACAAAAATAATAATTTGAATCAACCTTGTCATTGTATTTCATGATTCATGTATGGTCTAACCAAAATCCAACATATCGTATCCAATATACATGCAACCCAAATTCAAGTAAGTTACAGTTAAAAAGAAACCGTATTTCAAGGTTCTAACATATTACGCGATCACATCAACTCATTCTCATCAGTATCACAATCCTCATCCAATGGGTCTACCTTGTGAAGCTTCCAACATGAACTCCCCCTCGTTTCCTCTAGGCCCACATCTTCCTCGATAGGGAACAATTTGAGATTCGGAATTAGGAGACAACTAATGATAAAAGTCTTGTCCAAGTTTTAGTTTTTGAGTTAAGTCCTATTTTTTTCATGTATAGTCACTCCACCAAGTGTACGTCCAACCCACTGGGGCGCTAAAGGCACACCCTAGGTGCTCGGTGTGTGCGCCTAGTCATATAAGCTTAAGCCCAAATGGAGTCTGGCCCCAGGGTAATCTTGGTGCGCCTCGCCCTGGGCAAGTCGATCTTCTAAAACTTTACTGCAATGGGCCCCGTGGGGTCATAAATTCTGGATTCTCTTTCATGTTGGATTGAGCTGATTTTCTTTCCTTTCCTTAATCATCTCTGTAGTTGATCTGCCAAATAGTGGATTACTGCCATAAAAACATTTCCAAAAGTCCAAACCCCCCACCCTTTTTTATTAAATTACGACGAAGTCCTATAACTAGATGAATTTAGAATTCCTTAGTGATTAGAAACACACATAGAGATTATTAATGCTACAAAATATTCAAAATAAATCCTAATGGTTCCCCAACTAATGACTAGGCACTTTAGGTGCCCTATTGATGTTCCCGCATCATGTTCCCCGAGTTGAAATTTTCTCTACTCTGTCAAGAAGAATTGGATGAAGCTTGCGACTCCAGATCAGTTGATGGTGTACATTGTACACCAACGCTTCAGTGTCGCTTGAACTCTGTTTTCATTGTCTTAGAATAACAATCAACTTCCTTTGAACTTCCACACTTGAATTCGTCAATTAGATGCTTCAGAATAAGTTGGTTGGGCTCTTTAGTGGATGATCAAATGGATCCCAAAACTATGTAAACTCATGATATACAACTTTTGAAGGATGCATTCATCGATTGCATGAGCCTGCTCATCTTTTGGGTTGCTCAGATTCCATAATAGGCCCATCTTTGCAACGTTGTTTAGCATCCTCCATCAGCTCTCTGTTAGACTCCTCTGAGGATGTCTCTTTGGGTTTGTCGAAATGGAGTAGTGAGATCCATTCAACAATTAGAGGTTCCTTTGGGGATAATCTATGGAAGAAGAATAGTTCGTCTTTGTCAGAATTCCCTTTTGGTGAATGCGAGGATTTGGGTTTGTGATGGACACCCGATTTGACTGTTCGTCCTCCTGCACCACATTTCAAGTTTTTGATATCTTGCAGTGATAATCTAGTAGACCTTGTAGATCAAAGAATTCAATCAACTACGTGAGCTGCTCGTTTTGATTCCCTATTTTTGTCAGGCTCGATCCACGGGATTCTTTATGTTGATCCTCGACAACTGCCCTTGTCTTATAGCCATCATTTCCAGCAAACCTCCTTCTAAGTAGAATGAGAGGATAACCTGGCTCTGATACCAAATTAATCTAGGTAGTAGATTTCTTTGATTTTAGCTTTGATACCAATTGATGTTGCAAAAAAAACCAACCCAAATGGATCAATCAAACTCCATCCACAATAGAGAAGGGAGACGGGGGGACGAAGCTTGCCTCAGACTTTGTCTTTGAATACCAAGGTGACTGTGACCTTGGGCCGAGACGGTGCCGACGTCTCGGGCTTCGTCAGGTGCCGAGGTGGCAAAGCTTGCCTCGAACTTTGTTTTCGAATGCCGAGGCGAGGGTCGCCTCGGGCAAAGATGTTGTCGACGTCTCGAGCTTCGTCAGGTACCGAGGCGGTGAAGCCTGCCTCAGGCTTTGTCTTCGAATGCCGAGGCGAAGGTCACCTCGGGCCGAGACATTGCTGATGTCTCGAGCTTTGTCAGGTGCCGAGGCGGCAAAGCTTGCCTCGGACTTTGTTTTCGAATGCCAAGGCGAAGGTCTCCTCGGGCTGAGACGTTACCGATGTCTCGGGCTTCGTCAGGTGCTGAGGCGGTGAAGCCTGCCTCGGACTTTGTTTTTGAATGCCGAGGTGAAGGTCGCCTCGGGCCGATACGTTGCCGATGTCTTGGTCTTCCTCAGGTGCCGAGGCGCCTAAGCTTGCCTCAGACTTTGTTTTCGAATGCCGAGGCAAAGGTCACCTCGGGCCAAGACGGTGCCGATGTCTCCGGTTTTGCCAAATACCGAGGCGGCAAAGCCTGCCATATACTTTGTCTTCGAATGTCGAGGTGACTGTGACCTCGGGCCGAGACGGTGCCGACGTCTCGGGCTTCGTTAGGTGCCAAGGCGGCGAAGCTTGCCTCAGACTTTGTCTTCGAATACCGAGGCGAAGGTCGCCTCAGGCCGAGACGTTGCCGACGTCTCGGGCTTCGTCAGGTGTCGAGGCGGTGAAGCCTGCCTCAGACTTTGTTTTAGAATGCCGCGGCGAAGGTCGCCTCGGGCCGAGACGTCGCCGACGTCTCGGGCTTCGTCAGGTGCCGAGGCGGTGAAGCCTGCCTCCGATTTTGTCTTTGAATGCCGAGGCGAAGGTCGTCTCGAGCCGAGACGTTGTCGATGTCTCGGGCTTCGTCAGGTGCCGAGGCGGCGAAGCTTGCCTCGGACTTTGTTTTCGAATGCCAAGGCGAAGGTCGCCTCAGGCCGAGACGTTGCCGATATGTCTCGGGCTTTGTCAGGTGCTGAGGCGGTGAAGCCTGCCTCGGACTTTGTTTTCGAATGCCGAGGCGAAGGTCGCTTCGGGCCGAGATGGTGCCGATGTCTCGGGCTTCGTCAAGTGCCGAGGCAGTGAAGCCTGCCTCGGACTTTGTCTTCGAATGCCGAGGCGAAGGTCGCCTCGGGCCGAGACGTGACCGGCGTATCAGGCTTCGTCAGGTGCCAAGGCGGTGAAGCTTGCCTCGGATTTTGCTTTTGAACGCCAAGGCTGTCACCTTGGGCCGAGACGATGTCGCCGTCTCGAGCTTTGTCTTTGTATGCCAAGGGTGGGACCTTGGACTTACTGATTGATGGGGGGTAAGAATTCGGAGTACTCAGCATGGTGCCTTTGTATCGGTTGGACTTAGGCGAAGTGCTGTTTTAGTCGAACCTACGTATTGGGACACGTAGCTTTGTACCGTTGCAGGTTAGTCGTCCGTATCGCAACGCATGCCGAACTAACTGTGGCGGGGCACTAGTGCATGTGTCTTTACATGACAATAGGAGCACGTGCGACGCCAATGATTCAGAGTGCTCAGTATAGCGCCCTTGTATCGATTGGATTTAGGCGAAGCGCCGTTTCAGTCGAACCTACGTATCGGGACACGTAGCTTTGTACCGTTGCAGGTTAGTCGACCGTGTCGCAATGTGAACCGAACTAACTGTGGCGAGGCACTAGTGCATGTGTCCTTACGTGACAACGGGAGGATGTGCGACGCCAATGATTCAGAGTACTCAGCGTAGCGCCCTTGTATCGGTTGGACTTAGGCGAAGCGTCGTTTCAGTCGAACCTATGTGTCGGGACACGTAGCTTTGTACCGTTGCAGGTTAGTTGGCCATGTCGCAACGCGAACCGAGCTAACTGTGGCGAGGCACTAGTGCATGTGTCCTTACATGACAACGAGAGCATGTGCGACGCCAATGATTCGGAGTACTCAGCGTAACACCCTTGTATCGGTTGGACTTAGGCGAAGCGCTATTTTCAGTCGAACCTACGTATTGGGACACGTAGCCCGTTGCAGGTTAGTCGGCCGTGTCGCAACATGAACCGAACTAACTGTGATGTTGAGTAGAAGTTGGGATAGAATTTGATAGTCTTCGCTAGAACTTGAAGCAACTGTCATTTCATTGATAACTTGGAAGATGTTACTTCATAGATTTCAGATGAGGGACCTTCCGAGTTATTGATAGTCGGTGGTCTTTTACTCTGATCGGTTGATGGGGTGCTTCCCTTTGGTGTCCGTGGTCTTCTGAGGCTCTACGAGTCTATCGTCTGCCCGCCTCGGCCTCTTAGAGGTTCTATATTCCTCAGCCTGAGCGTTGCAAGCTTGAGCTGTTGGTCTCGTTGGTTCCTTATCAGAAAGACACTTCTTGAGATCATGTTTCTTGCGAGCGACTTGATCGTCCTCCACCTCGATCTCCTTTTGAATTCAATCGAATAACACTCCGAGGGAGGCAAGAGGATTACGGATAAGGTCATTGTAGATGTGGAGGTCAAAGTGTAGGGCATTCTGGAATGCGAGCTTGATGGCTTCATCATCGAGGTGATGTCTGGAGAGCGCAGCATGCTCATTCCGGAACCTCTGAGAGAACTCTCGGAGGGTTTCATCTGATCCCATCCTGAGCCGGTAGAGGGAGTCCAGCTTCTTCTCCGGCTTGAGGTTCAGCCGATAGTGTTGAACAAAGAGGTCTACCAGATCCCTGAATTGACTTATGGAGGCCATAGGGAGGTTGTGATACCAGTCCAGTGACATGTCATCTAGGCTACCAGCGAAGGTGCGGCATAGACCTGGTTATTGTGGTCATGCAGCGTCGGTGCCTATTTGAAGGCGAGGACATGTAGTGTCGGATCTCCCTTTAAACAGTTGAACCTTGGGAGAGCGGGGGGCTTTCCAGCTTCGAGGAAACTGGGATCGAAGAATGTGCTGATGAAGTGGCCCTTCGGAGGCATGATTGTTCCGACGATCACCTCGTTGGTCATAGAGACGTCTCAGAGGAAGAGGAGGCAAAGAGGGCGTTGGAGTCCATCTCTTCGTCTGATGCCGAACTGGGGTTCGATCGTCATTGTAATGTTGCCGAACTTTAGAGCTGTGCCCATCATTCCGAACATCCCTCACGATGCAGGGCTCGGAGGATGACTCGGAGCCAAGAGACTTAGGATAGCAAGTAAACTCACTAAGACGCTCCCAGATAGTCAGCCTAGGAGGAATAGGCAAAGGTTCTCTCAAGAGGGATTTGAGAGAACGTCGAGGGATGTCGACGACGGATCGTCTAGAATGAGCGGGAGATTTGTCAGTCGATCGACAGACGTCTGCTCCGTCTTTGATGCCAGCGGCAGACCATGGGAGGTCAGTTCATGCTTTGACGGTAATTTGTCGGAGGGAGTCTCTTTCCACCATGAGAGCGATGTTCTGCTTCATGAGGGTGAGGAGTTGATAGTCCTCTGCTGTAATTTGGTATGACGCTTGAGTACCGGTACCGGGAGAGACGTGCGCTTCCCCCAAGCGCTGAGGAATTTGGTTGGCGAGTTGAGGTGACTGTCGAGATTGAGCCTGGGCGGCGCGATCAACCGACGGGTGACTCCTTGAATTAACAGCAAGTTGCTATTGTGGGTGTTGGCTCGTTGCAAACCGATGACTCATTGATCTAGTCGTCGGATACTGAGCGTCTGGGTGCATGCCGCTCTCCTCCGGTTGGTCCATCGGTGTTTTTGTCATCTAGGTGTAGCGATGGAGAGAGATGGATTACTCGAGCAACCAGTAGCTGCTACCGGAGGAGTTTGGAAACTTAAAAGTTATAAGTTTATAGGATCGTAATCCCACAGACGGCGCCAAACTGTGGGGGAGGATTTCGGCCGTCGTACGTGACCCTCCTCCAACAGTCGATTGAAGGTTTGACCCTTCGGGATGTGGCGCGCTTCGAAGCGCAGAGTTGTGACTTGCTGGGCTGTCACACAAGCACTGTAGAGTAGAAAGGGAGTTGACACTAGATGTGGTGACGAAGTTCGGTCGAAGCCCACGTCTCCGTGCGGTAAGACGCAACCTTTGAATCCACTATCTCTGAGCAAACAGTAGAGCTACTCTCGACAGGCCGAGGAGTGCTTCTTACAAGTAATCAGAGGGTGGAAAAGGAGTCTGAAAACCAGAAAGCTCAGGGAGCTCTGGAAAACAGAAAGTGGGTTTCTGATCTGGAATTTCGGATCTGGATTATTTTGCAAGGTTTGCTATTTATAGTAGTTTGGTTTATCTAGAGAATTTTCCAAGAATATTTCTTAGAGTATCCGGGGTTTAGTAAATTTCCGGGGGAATTTACCAAACCCCAGATAGTGCAAGTGGGCCCCAAGCAGGGCTGCGGGTCCAACCGTCGTACTCATGGGCCCCAAGCAGGGCTGCGGGCCACCATCATACTCGTGGGCCCCAGGCAGGGCTACGGGTCCCACTGTCGTACTCGTGGGCCCCAAGCAGGGCTGTAGGTCCCACCGTTGGACTCGTGGGCCCCAAGCAGGGCTGTGGGTCCCACCGTTGGGCGTTAGCCAGTTTTTGCACCCATATCCTGCAGCTACCAACAATTTGCTGCTTGAGACCTTAGCCACATTATAAAAAAAAAAAGGGGGGCTAATGTGCCTAAGGTCCCTGACAACAGATCCATCCCGTGAACAGGACCTCCAAAAGTTTCATTTTGCTTAAGGTAACTACCTTTTTTGGTAAACCCGATACTACCCCATTTCTTCTCCCATCTCTCTCCATAAGCTCAGACGGCGGCGGCTGCAGCAAAGGCGGCGTGCCGGCGACCTCACGCTCGACCCCGGCGACCTCGACCATTCAGTTTTGGTTAAGAAATCCTAGGTCTAGGGTTTATCCCATGGCTTGTAGATTAGGTTGGTGGGTGTTTCGGTTAGGTCTGGCGGTCGCGGGGTAGGGAGGGTGGGGTTCAGTTAGGTCTGGTGGTCGTGGCGACGGTTAGATCCGGCGGCGGAGGAGGGGGGGTTCGGTTAGATCCGGCGGCGGCAGAAAAAGGGGGGTCACTAGTTCAGTGTGGCATTGCAAAAGAAAATTTGAAATGCTATGGAGGACAATTCTGTCCACAGCATTTAGCCCCCCCCCCCCCCCCCCCCCCCCCCCCCTTCCCCACCCACCCAACACACACACACACAAAAAAAAAAAATTTGATCAGGCTCTCAGCTGACATTGTAAGTACCTGAGACAGGAAGAAAACAAATTTAGATTTATTGAATTCAACATATGAGCTAGGTAGCACATATACGTGCTCGAGTTTCATTTCACGTGTTGAAAAAGGTCTTCCAAGATGGATCTTTACTCACAGTCGACACTTCCTGCACCAGGCCCACCGTATAGGAAGTCAAATCCAGGTTTAGCGTCTGGATGGTCATCAAGCAGCCTGAAGTCGTAGCAGTTTCTTTTGGTCACAATCGAGTCCGAAGGAACATGAATTGGGTTTATGATGCCGCCAGCTTTAATTGAAAAGGCGTCGGCGACCACGGCACTCCGTTGTGAGCCTTCATTAGTGAAGTGGCCACTCCCCATCTGTGTGGGACTCGGATTTCCTCCAGGTTCACCGTTGAAGACCACCCCGCCCCAAAAAATTCCATCGCAGTCCCAGAAGTTGTTGAATATCGCGTTAGGCCAGTACCCCACGCGCTCTCCCGACAATGTCACATACCATCTCTCTTCTGCAGCCACCTGAGTTGAGAGAGGTAAGAGAGAAAGAGAGAGAGAGAGAGAGGTTAAAAAGTGTGGGGTACGTCCCAAACTGATTGTCTTGTGAATTAACTGAGAGGTTACAACAACTTACTTGGATAACTCCAAATCTACCAGCAAATTTTTCCCCATCATAGCTTGAGGTAGGAGCAAGCACCATACCCGGGTAAATGTTCTGACTGATCTGAACAAAACCAGGGCACTGCAGGTTGAAGCAACCCTGCCCCTTCTCGTCATCTTTCTGCATGCACCAACATATATATATATAAGGTAGCCACAAGACCCAGAGGAAATGAGATCACAGAGAAAAACTGAACAAGGGTTTTAAGGCCAGCCGGCCTGGGATTCAGTTCACTCTTTACACCGATTTTAATTTAGTGTGTCTTGAGTAGGGCTGGCAGTGGGCCGTGTCGGGTCGTGTTCCGATCGTGTCTGCTTTCGGATCAGGTCTTGAGGGTCCAGAATCCCTAGATCAAGATATGATCCGTTTAACTAATCGTGTCTAGACTCTAAACCTATACCCGATTCGTTTATAAACAGGTAGACCAAATAAGATTCGTTTACCTCACTGGTCGATCATACTCATTTGACCCAATCCCACTCGACCCGATAAGACCGGCTAGACCTAATAGAAACATTTAGCTTAATGATAGATGTGCCCCAAACCCAAAGCCACCCAAGACGAATTTTAGAAGACACTGAGGAAATGAGAAGCCTTCCTCACTCTTCACAGTAGAATCATATTTAAATTAAATCCAAAGAACTACATACTACAATATTGGGTTGTTGAATAGACCCAGCTTGATCTGACACGATCCGTTGAATTTTAAACAAGTCTTCTTGGGTCCAACATGTCTAGACTCTAAATCCGGACCCGACCAACTAATTTTGTGTTGTGTTGTGTCAAATCTGCCGTGTCGGGTCCATAAGGGATCGTTTTGTTGCCGTGCAAATGATGTGCATATATCTACCATGTGTAATTAAAATTTCTTATGTTTAGATAAAATTTTATTTGTACAGTTTTATGTGTAAAAACTATACAACTTAAGCAAGTGCATATCTATTTATACACATCATGCATAGTTAACCAAACAATCCTAAACTGTTTGTACTTATTTTTCAAAATTACAAGCTAAAAACACGGCCTCTAATTGCCTGCCCTAGCCTTGAGCACTTTGGAACAAGAGTAGAGACTCATGTGTATGTGTGTGTGTTGTGCTATGACTATAGTCAGGGAACATATGGTTGACGAGTCATATGTTCTTGGCCAACTAGCATTACCCCTTGACCGTACAACCCATTTTGTCATTGCTGGAATTACTTATTTCCTTGTTCATTTCAAGTGAGTCCCCTTAAAATAATTTTAGATGTTATTCCGATCTTACCGTTTAGCCTTATTTTGGGAAAGGTCCTCCAAGATCATTATTGGAGATTTATGTAATTCAGCATCTTTTAGACTGGCTCTTTACAGACCAGATCACAGCCATCCGCCCATTGCACCCAGTCCTGACAAGGAGAACGATTTTGTTCCATCCTCTTTAAAGGGTGGAGCATCACCCTCTCTTATTGGTCCATTTCAAGGGCATTTATATCATTTTGCGTACTATTCATCCCGGTGAAATGACCAAAAGCTTTGAAATGGATCAATGAGAGACAAGGTGATGTTCCAACCCTTTTAAGGAGTTGGAACAAAATTGTTCTACCCGAGAAGTAAGGGTCTGTTTGGATATGTTCCAATCCAAGATTCTAAGATTGTGGGAGTCCAGAATCTCTATAAAAAGACGGAGTGCATGTTTGGATACAATTGGACTCTCGAAAACGTTTTTTCGGAGAGCTCAAAACATGTTCTTAGGAGCGCCATTTTTTTGGAGCCCAAAATCAAAGCTCTGGAGTCCTTTTTTGAGAATTCAGAGATTCTGAACTCCAACAATCTTAGAATCAGAATCCAATCCCAACAGGGCCTAAATCGCTCTCCACCACGACCCCGGGAGGCAAATGGACGCTAGCTGTGATAGGTAGTATGTAAAGAGAATCTGTAAAACTGGTTGAGTAGAGCATATATTGCTTGTTACGAAGAGAGAGGGAGAAAGAATAGGTTTGGGGAGAAAAACTCCTTGTATTATCTCATCAATCTCATTGTTGTTACATAAGACTACCTCTCTTTATATAGAGAGAGAAAGCACACCATTACATTACCACAATCGAGGTGGGACTAATAGAATACTAACACACTACATCTAATACCCCCCGTCAAACTGATGTAAGGTATAAACCGACATCAGTTTGCTTAATAAAAGAAAGGAGAGAAAAAAACATACATCAAATAACCCTTTTTTTTATGTTGTAAAGGAAAGATAGCACCAGGGCGACCTGCAAGCAAATCGTCCTGGAAACTCGATTGACCTGCAAGCAGGACAACCGGGGAACCCGGCCAACCTGTAAGCAGGTCAACTGGTAATGATCACTAAGGATCGGAGCAGAAAAAGCCGACGGTGATGAAAGCCGGCAATAAAGGAGGCCGAAAGGCGAGAGATCGGCTAAGAAAAGGTGTGGATGCGTGAGACCTCATAGGAGGCAAGCACTTGACACCTCCTAGAAGATCTCAATCATCACAAACAAAGAAGAAAACTAGAGGAAGGAGAGAATGTAGAGTCGTAGCTTTGATTGGGTCATATGACCAAGGAAAGGAAGAGGATCCAAAATGCCGGTACAAGTGTGACCGGTAAGAGAGAGGATCCGAAGGCCAACACAAGTGTGACCGGATAGAGAGAGAGAGAGAGATAGAATCAGAAAGCCGGCACAAGAGTGACCGGAAAGAGAGAGGATCTGAAGGCTGACACAAATGTGATCAGAGAGAGAGGATCCAAAAGCCGGCACAAGCGAGAGAGGATCTAAAAGCCGGCACAAGAGTGATCGGAGAGAAAGAGAGAGGATCCGAAAGCCGGCACAAGAGTGACCGGAATGAGAGGGGATCCAAGGGTCACATGACCAAGGAAAAAGAGCATCTGAAAGCCGGCAGAACTATGACTGGAGAGAGAACATCCAAGGGTCACACGACCAAAGAGAAAAAGGATAAAGCCAACCGGCTAAGGAGAGAGACATCGGAAGGAAAGAAACTTGATCGGAAGGAGAGAGAAGATCTCGATCGGCAAGAGAAGAAGGGAGTAGATGGACCGGTAGAGCGCCGAGCACAGGGCACGACCGGTAGAGCACAAGGCGCAAGGGGGTAGGCCCGTAGGGCGCAAGGCGAACCGGTAGGGCGCAGGGAGCAAAAGTACCAAGGACAAGCGAGCGGACCGGTCGAGTACAGGGTGCAGGTGCAGGCACAAGCGAACTTGTAGAACGTAAGGGTGCAAGGCACAAATGCAGGCGTAGGCAGACCAATAAAGTGCAAAGTGCATGCAAAACGGCTAAGCACAGGCGCAATGGGGCAGGCCGGTAAAGTGCAGGGTGGGTCGGCGTGCAGATGATCCGGTGATGGAGGAGGTCGGCCGGGCCGGATCCGGCGAGGGTGCAGTCGGCGAGGGCCGATGGTGACCGGGGCGCAGGGAAGGGCCTACAAGAGGCCGATATAGGTCTGCCAATCGAGGTGGCACAGAGAAGCATAGGTGGCTAGGTACGGTAGGGCCGGGACTCGAGCGGCTAGATGCTGTAAGGGCAGGATCCGGGCGGCGCAAGAAGATAGTAGACGATGGATCAATCAGCAGGACGAAAAAGGAAATCAAATTGAGAGGGCCACAATTGTCCGATGCGGCAAGCCACAGTTGTCCGATGCAACAGATCACAGTCGGTCATCCGGTGTAGGTCACATAAGAGAGAGAGGGGAGGTTCGGTTGAGATCGGGTAAGGCAAAGAGAGAGAGAGAAGAGAGAGGATGTAAGGAAGAGAGTCAGAGACGGGAGAGAAATCTGGGCGACAGCGGCGTGCGGTAGCGGCGAGGGCCATGGCCGGCGCGGAGAGCAGACGGCGAGCGGCAGCTGCAAGGGACCCACGGTGACCGAGGCGCAGGGAGTAGGCCGGCTAGGCGACAGATGTGGCCAGTGCGGGGAGCAGGTGGCCGGCGCGAGGCATCAGGTGACCGGGGAAGCCAGATCTGCCCCCCTGCTGCTGTGATGTGGTCGGTGTGAGGATGTACGGGCGGCCGGATCTGGGAAGCGCAAGTGACGGCGGGCCGGGGATCGGATGGCGGGGCGCAGGGCACGATTGGGTCGTCGGGCTCCTGATGCAAGCAGACGGCGGGCACGAGGACCGGCAGGCGCAGGGCGCGGACAAAGCTGGCGGGTTCAGAGCTTGGATGGGGCCGGCGGTAAGGCGCAGGGCTCGAGCGAAGCCGGCGGGCGCGAGACGACGAGCTGCGCAGGGCCGAGAGGCGCAGGTGCGGGAGAAGGTCGGCGTCGCCTGCGAGCTACGCTCCAGGAAGGAGGCACACTGGCGATAGGGCCATCGCGAAGGGGTGGCTGCCCCGCGGGACAGGTCGTGCGGCAAGGCTCACCGGGCTCGCACCGGGCGCGGTGAGGGAGAAGGTCGCACAGGTGAGGCTGTGCTACGGGCTCGGGAGATCAGAAAAAAGTTTTACTTTCCCGGCCTTTTCGATGTCATCGATGACGACCGAGGTGGCCGAGGCCAGAGAGTGAGCGTCGAAACCCTAGGCCAAGAGGGTTGGCTCCGATACCATGTTACGAAGAGAGAGATAATAGTTTTGGGGAGAAAAACTCCTTGTATTATCTCATCAATCTCATTGTTGTTACATAAGACTACCTCTCTTTATATAGAGAAAGAATGCACACCATCACATTACCATAACCGAGGTGGGGCTAATAGAATAGTAAGACACTACATCTAATATTGCTCAAAATCATGTAGCTCTTATATTGAATGCTCAAAGGTAAATCTGTACTTACGGTCCAATATACAAACAATCTTGTTTTGTTGTCTCCAAATAACTGTGGATGCACCTGCAAAATGTACATCAGGTGATTCATCACAAAAATTGTATCAGAGCTTAATCGAGAATTATCTTTTTTTTTTGGGTACTCAAATCGAGAATTATCAAGGACTCGTAGTCATCTGAATCACGTGCCTCCACATAGGCTAGCAGAAAATTGACCAATAAAATTTAAAAAATGTCAATTTACCCGAAGGCTTTTTCGATTTCACTCAGCCCGATTGATGTGGCCGTGTACCAGTGGTGGTGTTAGAAATTCAAATCGGGTTGAATATCAGTGATGAGATTCAACCACCACTCATATACGGCCATGTCAATCGGACTGAGTGGAATCGGAAAAACCTTCGTGCTGAATAGCATTTCTCATAAAACTTTGGTTGAGTAATTGTTAATTGGACCCCATACATATTATTACGAAAAAAAAATATAGATTAATAAATAGAAAAGAAAAAAAAGGAAAAAATACTGATGTCTTACTGCCCATCCCATTGCTGCAGTATTCCTTATCCTCGGAAGTGGTTCACCGGGATTATAGTCCGAATCCCCTGTACCATGGACACTCACCGTACCAAGGCTGTAATCCAAGGATTCCACATGTGGGTTCCAGAATTCGAGAGTGGCCATGGCACCATCATACGGCCCATAGTACGAGTATGCGAGCGCCCCCTACATATATGGAACACCCAATCAAACATATCAATTTTTTCTAAAACAATACAAGGAGCAGAAAAACAGCCGCAGCATATAAATAATAGGGTAAATTACTCATAGACCTCCAATATCTTAACCGACTATCAGTTACACCCTCTCATTTCTAAAACCCTACAAATACCCTCCTATAATTTAAAAAACACACTACTTTGTTTCCACTCCAGAGGAGGTCTATGCGTAAGGTTTTCCAAACTAGATAGGGTACTTGTAGGGTTTTAAACATGAGGGGATGTATGTGATAATCGGCCAAACTACAGGGGGTTATGTGTAATTTACCCTGAATGATATGGACATTCTCATTACTCACATATGAGGCACCAACCGTAGGTTGGTCTTCTTGTGGAGCAAGTTGGTGCCCTTTGGCACCCATGGTCAGAAGCCCCGGGGGGAACAAGGAAGATTTTATTCTTTTCCCGTGTAATCTAAGGATGGGAATTGTTTCTTCAGGGCATCTCCCGCTTTTTTGCCATGCTTGTTGGATTCCACTAGTATTTGAAGATGCTTCTATTGGTGGCATCTAAGTACGAAAGATACATACATCAATACCAACTGGCTAGGCTTGCGCGTCGATGATACCCTATTAAGAATTTATTTGAAGATCGAAACCACCTCGATTGTGTGATTCTTGAGCAGAGGATGATCAAAAGCCGGTTGTCTATAGAAATCGACACAATCGATAATGTCACCATTCTCAGCCTATATAGAAATCATGAACAACTTCACCATATAAGACGAACAAAACACGAGGAAGATTCATAAAATCAAGATGAAAAGTTACACGTACCTTTATTGTCTTGAAAATATGGTTCTTGAGGAATTTGTTGCTTCTTGCCGTGACAGTTATGGGGGCGAAGATCGGCAAAAGTAGGACCATCATTCTGATAATGTCTTTCATCTCGTCCTAATAATTTTTTTTTTTTTGTCTTCTCTCTTTCTTTTATCTTTAGATCAGGATATGATAGGAGAAGGTGAATCGCACGTGAGCTGGCTGATTTGTAGAAGGAAGGATATTTTAAATCTTAAAATCCTTCCTAATTTGTATTTTAGAAAGTGGCAACATTTTATTATTTTTTTTCCTTTGGGAAGGACAGCATTTTATATTTATTTAGGAAAAGATGATCCTAAATCTTTTCTTGCCCTCATAACATTTATTTCCTGCATGATTCTTACTTTTAAATTTTACCAATTCTTGATTACGTGGAAAGGGCCAGCCAACGTTAACCGCGATCCCAGAAATATTGGGAAGCTCCCACAACCCTCTCGCCGGTAACCTCACGCACTTGCCGGCCTCCAGTATTTTGTTGCCCTCACCATCTCCGGGGAACTGCCCGGCAACTCGTTTTTTACCGCTCTCCGACCTCGATTGAAACCAGAGGCTCCAAGGCTCCGGAACCCACCCATGGGGCCGGATGCTTCTATTCAATTCAGGGGGGACGACATGCAGTAGCTGCAACGTTGACATGTGCGTCACCAGCCTTTGCGACAAGCTGGTCTAGACTTCTAGTAGTATTTTCCATGTGAGATCGATCCCATCGTCTTCCTTCGGCTGCAGTAGGGTCGAGGGCATTGCCTCCGTTATCTGAGTATAACCCCTGTCCGGCTAACTTGGGCCTGTCCGCTGCCTGTAAGCCCCGATTGCGCCGCCTCTCTTTCTCCTTCCACCAAACCCAAGCCCTCGATCGTAGCCCTATTTCACCAATCCTTTAAAATTTAAATCCAAGCTAGACACCATCATCTCCATCCTATAGAAGAAAAAAAACTCATAACCCAGTTTTCGATCAACCCATTGCCTGACTCTTACCCGTGCCGCAAATCACGACCACCTTATCTATCACCCGCATGCACCACCTATCCACCCGCTAGAACCAGCGGACCACCTTGCATTACAGCTCTACTCGACCGCTTTCTGCTCCACCTAGCCTCAGTCGCCCTCGCCTACCCTCGAACCTCAGCACCGCCTCACCCACGCGAGCCACCACCATGGCTCCCTTGTTCGAAACCCGGCCATTACATCTGATCCAGTTGAACGCTAAAACCTATTGAACCAACTAGATCCTGCCTAATTGCAAAAACAAAAAAAAAACAAGATTCGGCCCAGTTAAGCTAATCCCATAACTAGCTAGGCATCAGTTCTGACCTGGCCTGACCTGACAAGTCAATTCTAACACATTTTTCAGCCTAACCATCATCCTAAACCTTAACCCATGCATTAGCCTATAAACCCAAACCTGATTCTCTTATAAACCTTAAATCGATCAGTTAACAAACCGAAACTCATCAGCTTTAGAACCCAACTCCATTTTAATTAACTAAGCACTATCTCCAACCTAACCCAACTCTCAAATCAGATCCACAGACCCATCACTACATAGTACGTACACTTGTGGTTTTATCATCTGTAACTTGCTCATTTGGAGTAAAATTTCTGGGTTATTTGCACTAATTATGTTTTATGCCTCCTACTACGATGTTGGACGATATCCCTGTGGTCTCAGATTCAATTCCAACCGCCGGTCACAAGATGAAGATCATCGCTCAAATGAAAAACTTCCTTTTTTTAATCGTTCACGCGTTGAAGAATCCCTTCTAGATGTGGAAGACTCCTTTGATCGATGATAAAAGGAATTTGCAAAAAAGATAATCAATTTATTTATTTATTTATTTTTGGACAGGGGACGTGGATAATGACTTCATGATCCGCAAGTCTTTAGACAAGGACTTGAAGACCAGACAATCTTATATGAAGTGCCGAGATCCGGTGGGATCGACTTCAATTTTCATGAGTTCGCATAACGATGCATTCTAATGGTACAATCTTGGTTTATCAGTATTATCGACGCCAATGGTTCTACTACAGTTCAACTGTACTAATCCGACTAAGCGGTCGAACCCGCGTTGGACGCTACTACTAACGTGCCTTCATGCTCCGAAGAGCCTTTGGCATCAAGACTAGGGTGTGGATGCCACCTACTCCCTCTTTCTCTCTCTTTCCTTTCCCCCCTCAACTTCACTGTAGCAAACCAAAATCCCACCCTCTCTTACTTGATCTCCACTCCACCTCCTCCTTCTCACTCACGCCATTGACCCCTCCCTCTAACTGTGACGACCAAGATCCAATAGGCCAATAGCCAATAGCCAAGACTCCTGAGGCGGGAATGCCAAGATGGATGAGGTGAGGTGAGGTGAGGTGTACAAGGCCATGAGTTAGCCCCACATCGCCTGGAGAGAAGGAGATCCTGAGCTACTTATATAATTTCCCCTCCCAAACATAGAAGACGCGTTTTAAAACCGTGCGCCGCTACGGATTTCGTAAGAACTCCGTAGTTAAGCGTGCTCGGGCGAGAGCAGTACTAGGATGGGTGACCACCCTGGGAAGTTCTCGTGCGGGCACGGGCAAAGCGGACAAAATCTTGTGTGGTTGGGGTGGATGTTACAAAATGGTATCAGAGCCGGTTCTCCTCGGGATGGGGGGTCTAACCCTACACGAGGACGTGTAGCCCTAAGGGGGGTGGATTGTGACGACCAAGATCCAATAGGCCAATAGCCAATAGCCAAGACTCCTGAGGCGGGAATGCCAAGATGGATGAGGTGAGGTGAGGTGAGGTGTACAAGGCCATGAGTTAGCCCCACATCGCCTGGAGAGAAGGAGATCCTGAGCTACTTATATAATTTCTCCTCCCAAACATAGAAGACGCGTTTTAAAACCGTGCGCCGCTACGGATTTCGTAAGAACTCCGTAGTTAAGCGTGCTCGGGCGAGAGCAGTACTAGGATGGGTGACCACCCTGGGAAGTTCTCGTGCGAGCACGGGCAAAGCGGACAAAATCTTGTGTGGTTGGGGCGAATGTTACACTAACCCTCTTATGTCCTCTCACTGCCCCCCCTCATCTCTAAAACCTGGCCCTAGCGTAGGGAGTTGAAGTTCCTATAGTAAAGCAAGTTGGGCGGTAGAGCTCCACCGTGAAAGACCAAAAACCCCTTATGATCATCTGGGTGTATTTGTGCATGATGGTAATGGATGCACGGTGAGAGATTTGGCCCTCTACATCAAAATAAAAGGCCTTATAGTAATGCTCGACCGAGGGCTGGATGAACAAACTATCAGGGGTTTATATTAGGATAGATGACTTATTTAATTATTAATTAAGCACTATGAAACATTGAGTGGACTGTATGCAAGATAACCTAGTGACAGTAGGAATTGCATGAGAACATACATTACTGATAGACTTATGCCATTATTTTGTAACATTAATCTTGCTAGAGCTGATAAACATATTTTAATTCATTAAGATTTGTTGTCTTATATTATTAAAAGCTGTTAGGATGTCACTAGCCATTAAATTGGCTAATCTCCCAATTCTTCTTTGGAGGCTACTCTTTCCCACGAGTAGGCCCAGTTTCAGGTCCGTGGCAGAGTTCAAAGTATCAGTAGAAGCTCAGGAGGGTGCAGTAGATTCTAGTCCTCTTTAGTTTAGTACCAGTCTATAGACTTGGGTTATTTCTTGTTGGTGTATTTGATATTAGTATTGTTGGGAAAGTATTAATAGTATCAACTCTTTAGTTATGCTCTGACAGATGTAGTAGTGTTGCAATGATTCAGCTGTAAATTACCTTTGGGTAGGCCTCTCCTCAAGGTCTCAAGTCTAGAATAGATCACTATAAGAAACTTAAATTGGCCTAACCGATCAAACCATATAGATAGGGATATCTTTGTCTTTACCTTGATAGGTTTGAGTGCCGAGGACTTTGTAAGGTCACTTAGTTCATTGTCGGAGGCTTGAGCATTGTACTCCCTTATGAGGAATCATATCAGTTTGCGATGGCACTGAGGTGCCACACTGCCACTCATATACTGAGAAGATAGCCCTCTTGAAGGTCGAGTTATGTATGAGAAGTTTCCTTTCTGTGATTACTATGTTTCACTACTTATTAATAAGCCGTTTTCATAAATCACGTAAAAAAGATTACATCTTGTTTCTCCCTCCTCCTTCTTTTCAATGTTTGAGAGAGAAAAAGCCTTGTGAGATCCCCAACTTTGTGTAGGTACTTGACCAAAACCCAAACCCTTCCCTTCTTTCTCACCTCACACCCTAGAGATTGGTGCTAGATTTATGGGGCGTGACAGCTGGTATCAGAGTAATGATATATAAAACTCTCTGTAGGGTTCTAATCTAGCCGAGTTTGAACATGATTGACCTTGTTCAAGAGTGGTTTGAAATATTGTATGATTATTCAAGCCCATCTCGAACTCGAATCTAACCTGAAGTAGGATTTTTCAAACTTGACTTTGATTTCAAGCTTCTCTAATTGAGAGAGATTAGTAGCTCAAGTTAGGATGAAGATGAGGCACTGGAGGGATCTGATTTGGGCGGCACTAGCATGGGGAGGAATGCCCATGGGGATGATTGTCACAACGAATCTTAGGGCTCCTCTGCTTGATTTTTACGTTAGTAAGAGTCCAATGGTAGCCTTTTTCTAGAGTTTGGGAATGCGAGATTAATTGATACGAGAACTAGATTGATTTGATTTCGCTATGATTCCAATTGGTGAAAGAAAAAATCCAACTAATATGTGAATCAATCAAACACCATCCACAACATAAAAGAGGGGAAAACAATGTTAGCAGCCAAATATTAGCTCTTCAAAAAACAAAAAAAGTAATTCAACACTAGATTATTCCTCAAATTTAATTTAAAAAATAATTAATTACAATGGGTAAAGATCTCATCCTTATATAGACCAGACTAGGATGACTCTTGATCCATCTAGGACATGTAAACTAGGATCTAGTGACAACCTTGGTAGAAATAGAATTATTGATCAATTAATTTATTTTCTATTTTCTCCATAGTTTTTGCAGGTTTTCAGGCCATTTGTGATGTTAATTTTTAGAAAATAAGGAAAGAAAGAAACAAGGAAAGGTATAAGACTTAAGCACATAGAGCTTATTTCTTTGTTATGTCAACATGTCGACCCCCTTTTGACCGGAGTTATAAGAGGAATGTAGGATATGGGAGAGAGAAGTTAGGGAAGAAATTACATCAGGGAGAACACAAGAGCCTCTGTTTTGCTGAAGATAGTCACATACTACTCTCACCCATGGGAATCTGGTGAGAGAGGAGCCAAAATCCTCTTACCCGCATACCAGCAGACAATGTTTTCAGAGGGCAAAGACGTAAGGTGAGGCGTCATACCTTTTGTGAGGTGAAACATAAGGCCACAAATTTTTGAAATTTTAATTTTAAAAATTAAATTTTAAAAGTAGTATACTGTATAAAATAGTAAATAACATAGGAAATTCAAAAGAATATATGTAAGCATATTAGACAATATACAAAAAAAATAATTTAAATCAACCTTGTCATTGTATTTCATGATTCATGTATGGTCTAACCAAAATCCATATCGTATCCAATATACATGCAACCCAAATTCAAGTAAGTTACAGTTAAAAAAAAACCGTATACAAAGGTTCTAACATATTACGCGATCACATCAACTCATTCTCATTAGTATCACAATCTTCATCCAATGGGTCAACCTTGTGAAGCTTCCAACATGAACTCCCACTCGTTTCCTGGCCTCTACGCCCACATCTTCCTCGATAGGGAACAATTTGACTACCTATACATAAATATAAATTGAGATTCGGAATTAGGAGACAACTAATGATAAAAGTCTTGTCCAAGTTTTAGTTTTTGAGTTAAGTCCTATTTTTTTCATGTATAAGTCACTCCACCAAGTGTACGCCCAACCCACTGGGGCACTAAAGGCACACCCTAGGTGCTCGGGGCGTGCGCCTAGTCATTTAAGCTTAAGCCCAAATGGAGTCTTGCCCCAGGGTAATTTTGGTGCGCCTCGCCCTGGGCAAGTCGATCTTCTAAAACTTTCCCGCAATGGGCCCCGTGGGAGCATAAATTCTAGATTCTCTTTCATGTTAGATTGAGCTGATTTTCTTTCCTTTCCTTAATCATCTATGTAGTTGATCTGCCAAATAAAGGGTTATTGCCATAAAAACCTTCCCAAAAGTTCAAACCCCCCACCCTTTTTGATTAAATTACGACAAAGTCCTATAACTAGATGAATTTAGAGTTCCTTAGTGATTAGAAACACACTTAGAGCTTATAAATGCTATAAAAGATTCAAAATAAATCCTAATGGTTCCCCAACTAATGACTAGGCACTTTAGGTGCCCTATTGATGTTACCGCATCATGTTCCCCGAGTTGAAATTTTCTCTACTCTGTCAAGAAGAATTGGATGAAGCTTGCAACTCCAGATCAGTTGATGGTGTACATTGTACACCAACACTTCAGTGTCGCTTGAACTCTGTTCTCATTGTCTTGGAATAACTATCAACTTCCTTTGAACTTCCACACTTGAATTCGTCGATTAGATGCTTCAGAATAAGTTGGTTGGGCTCTTTAGTGGATGATCAAATGGATCCCCAAACTATGTAAACTCATGATATACAATTTTTGAAGGATGCATTCATCGATTGCATGAGCCTGCTCATCTTTTGGGTTGCTCAGATTCCATAATTGGCCCATCTTTGCAACGTTGTTTAGCATCCTCCATCAGCTCTCTGTTAGACTCCTCTGAGGATGTCTCGTTGGGTTTGTCAAAATGGAGAGGTGAGCTCCATTCAACAATTAGAGGTTCCTTTGGGGATAATCTATGGAAGAAGAATAGTTCGTCTTCGTCAGAATTCCCTTTTGGTGAATGCGAGGATTTGGGTTTGTTGATCCTCGACAACTGCCCTTGTCTTACGGCCATCGTTTCCAGCAAGCCTCCTTCTAAGTAGAATGAGAGGATAACCTAGCTCTGATACCAAATTAATGTAGGTAGTAAATTTTTTTGATTTTAGCTTTGATACCAATTCATGTTGCCAAAAAAACCAACGCAAATGGATCATTCAAACGCCATCCACAATAGAGAAGGGAGACGGGGGAAAAGAGTTAGAAGGACAAATTCTGACTCTTCAAAAGAAATATGACAATAGTTGGTTTCTCAATTTTTATTGAATAAATAAAAGAAATATGCCACATGATAGAGTATACACGGAAGGAATTATGATTGAAGTAGAAAATATGAGCATCTCTCTTGAGGGAGAGGAGTTACAGACTCTCGCACCCGTTCATGGGTCCCGCATAGGGAGATAGTCTGAACTCTTTTTTCCGTGGGAGAGTGTTGCATTGGTTCTCTCTTTCCTTCCCTTAGTCATCCCATAAAAATCAGATCTAATTACGGATTTGATACTGATGTGTATCCTTCCAATTAAGGGCTTATTTTGATGGATAAGCAAGGGGTGTGCATCGGTTCGAAACCAACCTATTTAGGCAAAACCCAAACCGATCCAACCTTAGTCGGTTTTAAGGATTTCCAATCCGATCCAAACCGAACTGAGATTGAAATCCAAACCAATTAAAGTCGGTTTGGATTGGATTGGATGGTCGGTTTGGCCTTTGACTCATATGCTTGTTGGGCTTTTTTTTCCTTCTATTAGAACATAGTTTTAACTTTAAAAAATAATAATTGTTGCCAAATTATTAGGCGTAAATAAGATTTGTAACTAATTTTGAGTAATCCTACAGTATTGCAGAGGTTGTTGGTAGCAAAGGTACATGAGGACATATGGTATATTTAATAAAGTATTTACGTATATACATATGTCGGTTCGGTTCGATTTATGTCGGTTTTAAATTTACAAATCCGTCAACCAATCCAATCATGTCGGTTTTTAAAAAAACCCAATCCAATCCGATCCATTGAGTGTGTTGAAACCGATTAAAATCGGTTGGTTTGGTCGGTTTAGTCGGTTTGGTTTGGATCCTGCACACCCCTAGGATAAGCTTCCACCAAAATACTTAAAAGCCCTCACATTTTGATCAAATTCTGACAAAGACATATATTGCTATGAGGAAACCCAAAAATTCTTAAAAGACACAAAAAGACTATAAAAATAATAAATGACTCAAAACGACTCCTAACTAGTGGCAATAGAAACCCAAACCTGTTAACCTGGACCCGAAACAAACACGAAAAATTGGTTATGGGTAGGAAATCTACACCCTATACCCGAAGAAAATTCCGGTCGGGCATGGATATATCATGTTACCCGTTCAAAATTCCGGGTAGGGTATGGGTAGATCACCGCCGAAACCCGAAACTCAAATGCCCATCTATATAACATGGCACGGCGGTTTTGTGCTGACTAGACAAAACGGAAGCTGACTAGGACAAGCTGACTGGACAAAAATGAACCGAATAGATCGAACCATTCGTTCAAAAATCAACGCACGATCTCTATTTCTCCATCCATTATTTCAAAAATCAACGCACGATCTTTATTTCCCCGTCAACCAACTCCTTCCCCTTGGTTTCAAATCTCGACCCATTTAAACTGCACTAAACCCCTGAAATCCCGGCCCATTTAAACTGCACTAAACCTGACCGTTCATCCCGTGATCGTTGTTTGCATTAACGACTATAAACTCGCCTGTTGAAATTTCGACCGTCCCAAACCATCAGGTCGATCTCGAGGAATCCATTCGAATAAAAACAACTGTGATTGATCGATTATAGGGGGAGGACGAGTTGGCCCCGCTTCGTGCCAATCGACACGAGCGAGGAAATGGTTGTCCCTATGAATGCCGGTGTTGTCATCGAAAGTGTTTTGTTGCCGAAGGTGTTCAGGTGTATTGCCTCCGAAGGCGGCCCGCTGTAGTGCCGATAGATGTGTTGCCGTCGTAGGCAAGCCGCTGCAGTGTCGACAAGCACGAACATGCACTAATCTATATAACAAGGGACATCAGTTTTGTGCTGACTAGACAAAACGGAAGCTGACTAGGACAAGCTGACTGGACAAAAATGAACCGAATAGATCGAACCATTCTTTCAAAAATCAACGCACGATCTCTATTTCTCCATCCATTATTTAAAAAATCAACGCACGATCTTTATTTCCCCGTCAATCAACTTCTTCCCCTTGGTTTCAAATCTCGACCCATTTAAACTGAACTAAACCCCTGAAATCCCGGCACATTAAACTGCACTAAACCTGACCGTTCATCCCGTGATCGTTGTTTGCATTAACGACTATAAACTCACCTGTTGAAATTTCGACCGTCCCAAACCATCAGGTCGATCTCGAGGAATCCATTCGAATAAAAACAACTGTGATTGATCGATTATAGGGGGAGGACGAGTTGGCCCCGCTTCGTGCCAATCGACATGAGCGAGGAAATGGTTGTCCCTATGAATGCCGGTGTTGTCATCGAAAGTGTTTTGTTGTCGAAGGTGTTCAGGTGTATTGCCGCCGAAGGCGGCCCGCTGTAGTGCCGATAGATGTGTTGCCGTTGTAGGCAGGCCGCTGCAGTGTCGACAAGCACGGAATGCACTAATCTATATAACAAGGGACATCAGTTTTGTGCTGACGTGACAAAACGGGACAAAAAAACTAACTATGACAAGCTGATTGGACAAAAATGAACCGAATAGATATAACCATTTCGTTCAAAAATCAAAGCACGATCATTCCTTGGTTTCAAATCCCAAACCATTTAAACTGCACTAAACCTCTAAAATCCCGGCCCATTGAAACTGCACTAAACCTAACTGTTCATCCCGTGATCATTATTATCGGCTGCCCCAAACCATCGAGTTGATCTCGAGGAATCCGTTTGAACAGAGACAGCTGTGATTAATCGATTATAGCGGAGGGGGACTTGATTGTGCCGAAGGCGTCCGCTTCGTGCCAAACGACACGAGCGACGAAATGGGTGTCCCTATGAATGCCGGTGTTATCGTCGAAAGTGTTTTGTTGTTGAAGGCGTTCAGGTGTGTTGCCACCGAAGGCGGCCCGCTGCAGTGCCGACAGATGTGTTGCCATCGAAGGCGGTCTGCTGCAGTGCCGAAAGGCACGGGCATGCACTAGTGTATACAACATGTAGCTGTTTATGTATCTATCTCCTCACAATATTGCACTCGCAACCGGTGCCGTCACCAGGAAGACCGATGTTTGCATCCGTTCCCGACTCCTTGATCCCATCGATCTCGAGGGACTGTTGCAAGATGGCTGTGACAACGAGGATCGTCTCCCTCTTGTCCAATCTTCCCCAGAGTTAGGTCTCCCGTCGGAGTCTCCTACAGACCCTTTCCTCTAGGTCTTGCATCCCCCTTCGCTAGGTTGCTCAAAGGCTGGCTCTTCACTTTTTGACTCTCAAGGACAACCAACGTCGGACACTCCTTGAAGCCCGAGTTCGGACCACCCTCAAATTAGAAAATTTCAAGTCTGGGCATAAACTTTCAATTGCTATTTTTTTTCTTGGCTGATGTTGATGTTGAAATATGAATTTAATTCATGTTGCAGCCATGCAGGGGATTTGGGGTTAAAATTTAGGTTTTTTATTTTTAAACTGGAATTTCTCTAATTTATTTTCTTTGATCCCTAATTTTCAGATAGTATGAAGTTTTTTGAAGATTTAAAACAGAGGAAGCTTGTACTATTAACGAAAAGTCAACCAGTTTTTTTTTAAAGTAAAAGGGATATATTAGATAAGGAAATGGAATACAATAAACTAGGGTTTTTGTTTAAGAGTAAAAGAGAAATATTAGACTCCTTCTACCATCCATTTCGTGTGGGTGGCTTGCTATGGAGTCTTTGTTCTCTGTAGTTGTATTTATGGTTTTTGTATTTCACCTTAAACTGCTGATATTGATTGACGACAGCTTCTGAATATCGAAAAACCGAATGGGTATGGATAAAGTTGGACCCTCCTATACCCAAGTGAGTATGGACCCCCCCATACTCGAATGGGTATGGTATATGGATCGGGGTGGAGTCCGACCTGAACCCAACCCGTTGCCACCCCTACTTCTAATAGAACTTCAATTGACAAATTAGACTCACTTTTTAAGCACTTTTAAGTGTCCTATGGATGACGAGAATCTGAAGAATGAATTCTATGTTGAGAAAGGATGCAACCATTGATAGGAGGCATTGTGAAGAAGTGATTATTAATGTCAGATAGATGAAACATGTTTTGCTGTACTTTCAATTAAAATAGACACTATTCTTTAGGTCATGTAGAAGAGGCGCTTCAAATCAACTTGACCATATGTCCTAATTTGTTCTAAATCCATAGTTTATTTTTGTTGGGTGTTACTTTTGGGATTAATTTAATATAGCTTTCACTAACTTCGTCGTGATTAATATAGACGGAAAAGAGCACCTATAAAGTCCAGATGTTACCCTATATTTGCAGTAGCTTGTTTGTATATCTACTAGGATTTATGCTCATGAGTTTGTGGTTGCCAGTTAAATTTAGTGATCATGTTGAAAGTAAAGCATTAAAAGGACCTTAACCTAATTAAAATGGTTTAACCCAATTGTCACTATCATGTCATGTATCTCAAATTGTCATCATCTTCACTTTGTCACGACTTGATGTTGAATTCTTATTTGCTTCTGCATAATTTTACCCTCATTTCCAAAGCATCTTTGGGTTATTGTGTTGAAAGAGAAACAAGATGCATATATCGAAATGTACACTGATAGGTTCAACAAATCAAAGGCACAAGCAAAACGTGAAGCTCTTGCATCTTATCTGAAATTAACTCTCTCAAATTTTCCTCCTAAGCTCATTCAAGGTATATGTTGTCTTGAGACCTTTTATACGTAATAAATATGCAAGTGCACCTTTTACTTGGACAAAATTTACATGTTGTTTTCTATAAAGCAAATTAAAGTCCTGAAGTTCAGCTTGTGATCTGGCTATAATTTTCAGGTTCATAATGTGTTTAGCTTAATAACAAGAAATTATGATGGGGTCGAGTGTCAGGTTTGATTTAAACTAATGGCGTTAACACATCTTGCTTTACATCCATATTTATTCTTTCCATCTGTTATATGGTGTTTGCATTTTATAAGGATCTTCCAAATGTGTCTTATTCTGATATTATGTCCATGGGTTGTGCTAAGCCTTGAATGTGAAGAATGATAAAAAAACCCTGGCTGGCATCTTTAGACAAGATTTACTACAACATATCATAAAGCTGTCAATACTGGTGCATTCCCTCCATTGACCATATATCATGCACAAAGAAAAATCTTGGGGATATTCAATTATTTCATTTAGCTTTGTGGTCACATAAGAATTCCAGCTATTATCTTTTAGTCAATGTTTTCAAAGGCGCCTGCCTCAAGGCGATCCTCAGGGCGAGACGCAATAAAAATGCACCAAAGGAGCTGTATGAGGCATGCAAACAGCTGAGGTATACAACTCACAGGCTGAGGCACAGTTGCGGCATATGCCTCAAGCCTGAGACGTAAGCCTCTGTTGTGCTTGATTTTGGTAATTTTTTTTAATGAAGTGTATTTTTTTTAAAAAAAAATATTGTTTTATGGGCCCCGAAGTTGCTTTTAATACTATAGAAGATGAAGAGTTCCAGTTTGATTGAGAAAATCTTTGATTTGTGTTTTTTATTTGGATAAAGTGATAATTTATAATTTCTAAGTGTGTTTTTTGTTTTGGATGATTCAAACTTTCGGTTAGAAATTATGGATTTAATTAGAATTTTGTGGTGGCATTGTATGGAATTGTGGATTTGATTCATTTGACTTGAAACTTAGAGGTTTATAAATATTGTCTCAACTCTCAACTATTGTTCCATTTAGGTATAATGATACACTTTACAAACTTTATATATATATTTTGGTAAACTATTATGATGAGTGGATGTGGAATCTTGGATTATGATGTGAAACTATTAATTTTCATGCTGTTAAGGAAGTCCACCGGTTAGTCCCACATCGGTAAAGGGGGCACCTTACGCCCACTTTGTATACCATATGTTGACCTCTCCTTTACAACCCGGGTGTTGGGGCGTGAGGGTATCTAACATGGTATCAGAGCTGAGTTTACCGTCTTCTTCCGGATGCGGCCCCTTCCGATTGTGCCTCGCTCCGCGTGCTTCGCTTGAGAGGATGTGTTGAGGAAGTCCATCGGTTAGTCCCACATCGGTAAAGGAGGCATCTTACGCCCGTTTATATACCCTCTAGTGACCTCCCCATACGACCCGCGTTTTGGAGCGTGAAGGTATCTAACACATACCTTTCTTTATTTTTTATATTTTATTTAATTATTAGTATTTATTTTTATATTTATTATATATTTAATTAATTAAAAAATACACTCGCTTGAGACTTGTGCCTCATGCCTCATTACAAAATAAAAAAGAATTTATTTATGAAAGGGTGCAAATTGTAAGGGTTAAAGAAAGCATATTAAGATGTAAAGTTATTAGGGTGCCTTCTGTAAATACGAAAGAATGTTAAGTATGGATTTTAAATAGTTCTTTTGAGCTATATGTAGGATGGGTGCCAACTTGAAGAGGCTGTACAGCATGGTAGAGTATATGAAGTCATGGACTTGTATCATGATTATTGACTAACGCCTAACTTAGGAGTCCAAGGTCATATAAAATATTGACTAACGCCTGGATCAGGAGTTCATGTTGTGGACTCCGCAACCACTAACGCTTAAATCTACAATACCACAAAGAAGTTCAGAACCACTACTAATGTAATCCTAAATACAAGGAACTCTTTAGCAAATCCTAATTGACTAACACCCCCTTAGCCTAATGCTGGACAAATGCTTAGATATGTACCGGTTTCAATGTTGTGGATCTTCAACAGCAACATAAAATATCTTATCTATTTTGGTAATTTATAAATTGGTGTTTTGGTTTGTTAATGGTGTTGCTCTCTCAAAGATTTTGGATATGATTTATCGTTTGCAGTGTTTTGGATATGTTTTTTTATTATGATTTTGCTATTCCATGAATTGTTACTTTTCTGGCTTCGTACTGGATTGTGAATGCAAAACATCACATAGATGAATGATAAATTTGGGCCCAATTGACCTCTCTTGGCTCTTTTTTTTATCATCAATACCTGACGATAGTTTAGGGTTCATTATTCTTTTTGTTTTTGTGTATATTGTTCATCAGTTGCAACTACTTCATGCAACTATCGCATGTTCAACGCACGTGCACATCATAATGCTAGTTGTCTTCATGAGAGAAGTTGTGTCCTTCTGAGTATGTTAGAAATTTTTTGGAGTTTTTTTTTCTTTCTTTTTGTTAAATTATGTGGAGGGGACTTCGTCTCTAGAGATGAACCCAAATCTTTTGGCCCATTTCTTTGCCCAATCGTTTGCCCCCCAAGCTATAGTTGTCCGTTGCACCCATACCTGACTAGTGCATCGCACTTAGCCTGAATTGGTAGGCAAAGAAACGGCTGTGATTGGCCCATTGGCATAGGCTCCAGCCTGTACCTGATCACTGTTGTCCCTTTGCCTGCCGGTTGGGCTGAGTGTGATATATGCACCAGTCGGATTTTGGTGCAACGGACGAATGTGCTTTGGGGGGGGGGGTAGAGGATGGGGTAGAAAAATAAGGCAAAAGATTTGGGTTCTCTAAAGTTGGATCATGTTTATCTAAACCTTAGTTGGAAGATTGTATGGATGATAAGAAAGTATATCATCCCAATAGATATGAAAAGTTTTTTTTTATTGGAGATGTCCCAAGACCTTTTGGATGACATCACTCTTAAGTCAGCCCTAGCCAAGGCCAGTTGTTGCAGTGGAAGGTGAGACTAGCTCATACCTCTTTAAAGAGGGTGAATAAAAGCTTTTTCCACAATCTCACCCAAGCATCAATGGCTTGCACCAACTCTCCTATATATCCCCTGGCGGGTAGCTATTAAAGGATTTGACATGTGGCAGAACGGGGAGCTGGCTAATTTTTTTTTGGTATGCCCCATCCAGTCAAAGATCAACGGATTGTGATCATAGATGAGGTAGGCTTTGAAGCAGTAGTGCTAACTATTCTTTTAAATACTATAAATATGCACGTGGGATGCACATGTGCAAAGGAGAAGAGAGAGAGAGAGAGAGAGAGAGAGAGAGAGAGAGAGAGAGAGAGAGAGAGAGAGAGAGAGAGAGAGAGGGTGTGGTTGGTGGTTTACGGGAAGAGTTTGTGGGCTGGAGTAATACCAATTAATTGGGAGCTCCAAATTAACTACCATTAAAAAGTCAAAATTACCCCTAATATTTATTCTATAGAATATTATATTTAATTCAAGTTAGAGGTGGGTATTAAATTTTGCGTCAGCAAGGGAAATTCTGTTTATATAGTATAGAGAGATGTTACTTTATTTTTGACTGCAGGTTTATTAACAAGTTTTCAAGTTTTATCACTTGTTTGTTAATTGAACTCTTGCATTTACCTTTTTTTTTTAATGCAATTGGTGATCTAGTGCTTGAAGCAAAATACAAGAATTGTTGGTTCACCAATAATAATAATGGGGACTTGCAATAAGTCCTTTTCAAGATATACTTTTTAGCTAAAAGATAGACAATAAGATGGTTTTGTATCATGTTACTTTTGAAAAATGATGCATTTAAGCAAATCAATCGGTTAACTTTTCTCCCCCATAAATGATGACTGCCCCTGATACTTTCTTTTTTGAGAAACCCCTTTGAATGACAACTGCCCCTGATACTAAAATAACAAAATGTTACTTTTCACTATAGGAAAGAGTAATAATTTGCAATTGTTACTCTTTATTTACGAATTGTTACTCTTTATTTTTGAATTATTACTCTTTGCTACAAGGAAATTATTGTCGTAATTTTTTTTTTGAGAAATCTTGTTTTTAAACAAAAATTGCTATAGTAAAATTATAATATCAGTTGTTACTGAATTCGGTAATAAAGAGTAACAATTACAACAATGATAGTGGGGTAACAATTTCGTGATAAAAGAATAACAAATACTATGGCAAATGGTTATTCTTATTTTACCGAATTATTACTCTTCATGTGATTCCTTATACCACTGTATGTAGGAGTAAAATGAATATTTTCCAGATGAAGGGATCTACAACTAAAGCATCTTTATGTCCGTTATTTATCACTATACCGATATCATGTCATGGACCTTGGGCACATTACCCCTAATAAGAATTATATTATGACTAAATCATGTTATGGGTGGAGATGGAGATGGAAAAACAATAGCAAGCCGTGTCAAAATCTAATGTAGAAATGGGGGTAAGACAATATATCCGTTATTATCTACACCCCCTAATCAATTCACACTTATGATCCTTTAACTCTCTTTCATCTTATTTTCTGTTTTCTCATTTTAGCCTTCTTTTTATATATTATACCTACATCCCATATTTGAATCCTATTTTATTAAAACAGAAGCAAGGGCTAGAGTCATAATATGGCATTTTTGCACTTCCCATTTTGATGCTACACAAATTACAAATACCGAATAATAATATTACCCTTTTACCACTAATCCATTAAATCCTATTTATGCATAAAATAAAAAAAAAACAAGGGCTCTAAGGATAATATGAGTCCCATTTTGATCATTCACTTTCTTCAATCCTACTTCTTTTTTTTTTTTTTCATTTTGGTCTTCTCTTAATATATATTATACCTATACCCCATATTTGAATCATATTTTATTAAAACGAAAGCAAGGGCTAGAAGCCTAGAATCCATAATATGACATTCTTGCACTGCCCATTTTAGCCCCACACAAATTATCAATACCAATTAAGAATATTACCCTTTTGCCTCTAATCCATTGAATCCTATTTATCCAAAAAAAAAGGCAAGGGCTATAAGAGTAATATAACCTTGCACTTCCATTTTTGGCCCTACAAAAAATTACCGACATGTCCTTAAAAATATATACCAAACAAAGATATCAATATACCTCTAACAAAATATTCCTCTTTTATTTTTTTGCAAGTTCCTTTCTCATTTTGGTCTTTTCTTTATATTATATCTATACTCTATATTCCATTTTCATCAATCCACCATGAAAATTACTAAAATATCTCTACCTTATCCCGCTCAAAAAAAAAAACAACCACCCTATATTGAAGATTTCCAATACACCTTACCATAGTGAAAATTTCAAAATACCCCTATCGTAAAAATTACCAGTATATGCCCCTATCAAGGGTAATATGAGTCGCACTTTTGATCATTCACTTCCTTACATCCTATTTTGGTTTTTTCATTTTGGCATTCTCTTTATCTATATAATATTTTATTTATATAATATTTAAGGGTTTTGTGGGGGACAAACATTTAATTGAGTCCAGAGATAAACCCTAAGAGATAAACACAGCTGTTCATGAGTGTCATTCACTTGGAAAAGATGAATTAATGGCTGTGATTTATCCGATCAGCCCTCCAAACATGAAAAATGATAAATACCAGAAGGTGATCAAAGGCAATGCCGCGCCCCCTAATCTTCCCTCATCCGCGCCCCTTTCCTCCTCCCGCAGATCGCGCCTCCTACCGCCATACCCCTGCGACTTCGGTGCAGATCAGATCGCAGGGGTGATGAGCTGATCTGATCGCAGGGGAGACGTGCACAGGCGATTTCAGCCGCGGATCTGGTCGGGAGGTCTGCGGATCTGGTCGCCGGGCTGGGATGGCCGCGGATCTGGAGGTAGCAGCTCGGTGGTCGCCGGCAGCAACTCCGCGCTGAAAGATCTGGTCGCCGGGCTGAAAGAGCCGCGCGGTGGTCGCCGGAGCTCAGATCTCGAGGTCGATCTGGTCGCCGGGCCGAAAGAGCCGCGCGGTGGTCGCCGGGCTGGGACTGCCACGGATCTGGTCTCAGATCGGGTGGTCGCTGGGCCGGGACTGCCGCAGGTTGTCTTCCCCCCCTCTCTCTCTCTCTCTCTCGCTCTCTCTCTCTCCCTCCCTACGATCCTCTCCCACTTTGATCCTCTCGCCACCGGATTTCTGAGCATTCGGAGGATCTGGTAGTGGAAGCGATGGTAGTCGCCGGTCTGACTCTATGACTGGGCTGAGATCGGGCTTAGTCGCCGGTTGTTCGGGGATGAGAGCCAGCCTTCCTCTCCCCTAGCCCTCTTTCACCTCTCTCTATGCATTTTCAATCCGGCCCAAACGACCGGTGCCCAAGCCCAATCACCGGTGCCGTCGCCCCTTGCCTGGAGATGGCCAGTGCCGGCTCCTCCTCCTCTTTGCTTGACTGCACCAGGGGAGGAAGAGAGATCTCGCCGGATCTCTCCCACTCAAGGCCGTACGACAGTGCAGATCTGGCTAGAGGAGCTGCAGGAGGCGGTGCGGGTTCGGAATCCCGGCGATGAAGCTGCTAAGGACCGGGAAAGAGGGCACTGACGACCCCGTTCTTCAGCCCCCATGAAGTTTAGCTCAAAGAATGGGTAATTTACACTTTCCCCCCCTGAAGTTTACCTCAATAACACTTAACCCCCCTGCAGTTTATTCTGGTCCAAATAGCTTCCTAAAGTTTGAAATGATAACACAATACCCCTTTTATATGACTTGAAGGGGGAAAATGTAGTTTTCTAACTATAGGGAGTTGAATTGTTTTTGAGCTAAACTTCAGGGGGACAAAGTGTAATTTACCCATCAGCGCCTCTCTGTTTCCATACTTACAAATTACATTTTACCCCCTGAAGGTTGGGCCAAGATCACTTAACCTCCTATGTTTGTGATTGTTTCTTCTGCCTTTGTTTTTTTTTTTATGGATATCAATTTTTTTTGTTTAATGAGCATCACAAATTTTCTGCTTATTGTTTATTAACTTTGCAGTTGGCTGAAACTCACTCAGCCAACATGTCTGACTCCCTTATCAATACAGGCTCAATGCCGGTCAATGATCCCGTTGTGCCCACCAACGCCGAAGGTTTGTTCTCTCTCACACTCTACCCCCTTTATCTTTCTCTCTATTCCTTTCTCTCAACTTCACTCAATCCTTCTCTCCCCTAGGTCTGTCACGCTCACCGCAGCTGGCCCGTACATCCGCAATCAAGGTATCATCTCTCACTCTCTTCGATTCCGATTTGTAGGAGTTCTTGAGTTGTGCTATTCAGTCCGATTTTGGATCTGTTGTTTTTTTTATCTTTACTGCACTCATTTTAGGATGTTTTTGAGTTTCAGAGTATTTTTTTTCTTCTTCAGGTTGTCCTACACGCTGGCCTATCGCCCGCCGCAGATGCTGCCGAGGTACCATCCCCCACCCCCCCTCTTCACTGTTTAGTGTGGAACTATTCACAATTAAGTAAAACTGTGAATAGTTTTCATAATTAGGATGCATGCATATCATATTTAATTGCAATGTTGAGAAAAGATTTCATTTGGCAGTAGCTCCTTATTTTTTTTGTGAGATCATTAACGAGTCTAATTAATCCTCTACGCGAATGCGCACTGACCCACTCTGAAGTTTCCCCTCTTCTATTTTTAATTTTTGTTTTGTTTTCTAATTAATCCTCACCTTTTCTCCATATATGCTTTATGTGTACTAATTTTGATTATTTTATAAATATGGTTTAAGGTTCTATACTGTTGCTTTTTTTATTTATTGATTTTTTTTCTCTTTATGATTTTGATTGTTTAAGTCTAGAAAATATGATTGTCATGCATCTATGATTAAGAGGTTGTATGTGTTTCGGCGGCCACTGCGTGGCGCTGGAGGCGGTGGAGGAGTGAGGCCCAAGACCATCTCTCTCTCTCTCTCTCTCTCTCTCTCTCTCATGCGTGCGAGAGAAGTTAGTCCACCGAGGTCCGAGGGTAGGGAGCAAATGCAGTACCCATGAATGCTGGAGGTTGGCAACGAAGAAGTAATCGATCGTTGTGTTGAATATGAACGCATAATATTTTTATTGTCTAGACCAAAACTTTATTATATATTTTGGTGCAGCAAAACAATTTTTTTATCCAAACAAATTAATTTATGCCGCTATAGGCGGTCACTTTCTGGGTACCGAAGATGGTTGTTCGCATGTGGACAGGCACAAACATTACTATATTTAATTGTATCAGGGAATTAAGATATTGCAAGATCGACAAATTGCTCATATTTTTTCGTCAATCTAAAAAAAATCACTATGTAAAGAGTTCCAATTTTTGGTTTCCAATTTTTTGGGTGCAAATGAGATCAACAATTATTTTTTCGGGTTCCAATTTATATTACTTGATGCCTTGGAGTTACTATTATCAATTTTCTGTCTAATAGGACTACTTCCTGTGCTCGAAACAGCTTAAAGCCGAACAACTCGACAACTAAGTAAGTCTTCTACTCTATCAGATCTGATAACTGTACAATGTATGCTGAGTATGAAAGATCATTCAAAAATGATCATTTGGATTTATTTTCTTGCTGATTTTACGTATAGAGTTTTCATATGCTGTTTGGAACATGAGGGTGGTGTCTCAAGGGTATTTTCAGTCCATCATGCTCTATTTTTTTCCCTTTAGAGATAGTCGTCCTGTGATTGCATAAAAGCCAACCACCTCCACATTGAACTGCAACTCAATTCCTCCACAGCTAAAATAAATCATTATTTATATTTTAATATTAGCACAGCTAAAATAAATCATTTTAAAAATTAGATTTTAAATTCAGATTTTCCAATTAAAAATCGATTGTTTTTCCTTCAAAATTTCTCTTATTTGAAAATCAGATTTTTCTTTCTTTTTTTAAAGTTTTTTGTTTCGAGGGTGATCACCTACCCCTTGATGAGCCACATATCAAAAATCAACTCATTCTAAGACCTATAGGTGCTTCAAATGTGCTCGGCATTTTTGACCGTTCAAATGTGCTCATTCTAAGACCTATAGGTGCTTCAAATGTGCCTGGCATTTTTGACCGTTCAAATGAACGGTCAAAAAAGCCGAGCACATTTGAAGCACCTATAGGTCTTCGAATGAGTTGATTTTTGACATGTGGCTCATCAAGGGATAGGTGATCACCCTCGAAAAAAAAAAATTAAAAAAAAAATTTGCACGTGCGGCCATTCACCAAGTTTCATCAAATTTTGAAAACTCTAGGTTGGTTTCGCATATAAAAGTTTTCTCACTGGATCGTGACTAGTATATATATATATATATATATATATATATATATATATATATATATATATATATATATATACAGGGGGCGGGGAGCCTGCACCCGGGGTGCAGCGTCAACGCTGCACCGCCCCCTTGTTTTACCTACCTAGAAGTTTTGGAATTGGATGAAATTTGGTGAGGGTGTTGTCTAGGGTAAGGTGATCATCCTCACAAATTTTCATCAAATTCCAAAACTTCTAGGGGGGTCAAATGGTTGAAGCAAAATCAGCCGTCCGCAGTCACCGTTAAAATCTGCAGATTTTGCTTCGACCATTTGACCCCCCCTAGAAGTTTTGGAATTTGATAAAAATTTGTGAGGATGATCATCTTACTCTAGACAACACCCTCACCAAATTTCATCCAATTCCAAAACTTCTAGGTAGGTAAAACAAGGCCAAGGTGCAGCGTTGTTGCTGCACCTCGGGTGCAGGCTCCCCGCCCCCATATATATATATATATATATATATATCAGTCGCGATCCTGTGTCCCTCGGTGGGTACATTGGGTAGGTGGATTTGTGTGTGGGGGAGGGGCTGCGCTGAAGGCAACTGCTTCGTGCAACTGTTGCATGTGCAATGCACTTGCACATCGTAATACTAGTTGTCTTCATGAGAGAAGCTGAGTCCTTCTGAATATGTCAAAAATTTTATGGAGTATTTTTTTTTCTTTTTCTTTGTTAAACTATGTGGAGGGGACTTCGTCTCTAGAGATGAACCCAAATCTTTTGGTTGCGAGTTGTTGGTTTTGATATTTAGATTAGGGAGAAGAGTGATTGAGTCAACTCTAAAACCAGACATCAGGCGTTGTATTGTCCCGGACCAAATTGAGTCAACTCGACTGAGTTACTCATTATCGGCCCGTTTGAGCCGATACTAGTTTCGACCTTTATTCTAAAAAAAATCCAAAAAAGAAAATCTATTAAGTCTTAGACGATACGACTCGATCGTATTGTCTTAGAGTCTAATACTGGATTGACTCACTCGATACCAACAAAGTATCAGTACCGAGTGGTGACTTGTTACCGGCTAGTTGAAAACCAATCTGTACCGTCCGATAAAAATCGGGAGCCACCAATTTTTGAGATCATGCATTTAAGAATTGAAAGGTCAGTCAAAAAACAAACTTGACAGTGCTAACTCAAGCCCTAATGGCCATTTGATGAGAGAACAATATTATTGTGCAACTTAGTATCTCAAACCATTCTTTCTTGTCCTATCTGGTGCTTCATCTACTTTTTTATTAATCTAGGGGTAAAAACTCTCTTTTGTGTTTTCTTGTCATTGGTGATATATATGAATGCATAGTACCACTAAAATTGTGCTCTTTGCACTTTCTCTTGATTCAACTAATCTTGGAAAATCAATGTACTTTCATAACATTAATCCCATTAATATTCTGATACACCAACACTAATCTGCACCAACACTAATCTGCAAATGCAATTATTGCATACTTGAACAAGCGGAATAACGAAGTTCACCCTTGGTTTAGGCTTTACTGAAGGACAAATGCTCTAGACTAGGGCTTAAAGTACTCCCTGACTATTGCCTGTTATTCGCATGATTGTCTATGGCTTCCTCATACCGACTCTTAACACAATCTAATGTGTTTCATATACATATCTAACTTCCCAAAAATAACCTAATTTGGGTACTCCCATTATGACGAGCTTTCAACTCCATGACAAACTTGTTTAGTTTCATTGTCTTTGCTCTAAAGTTTTCCATCAGATCATCGTGCTACATCCATTATTGATCACAAAAGGATACTTGCCAAAAGCACATCTACACTGACATTTATGTGAGTACTCTTTTTCTTTTAAGTAATTTCTCTTTATGCCACGAGGGAGGGTTCAGCGAAATTCTAACCAACTAATACCCTGATGGGTTTGAACTCAAACAACCTTTCTAGTGGCTGAGGTGTAGCACTACTGTACTACACCATCATGTTTGTGAGTATTGTGTTGTATTGGACGTTAGTATTTGGTTTCTATAGTATATAAAGTAAATTAAACTTAAGCGGTCATTTTTGCCACCCGTAAAAATCAAGTTCTGTTGTAGTGCTTATTTAGCATATTATTACGAAATTGATATAGAGCATATGTTGATCGAGTTGAGTAACCCCATTGTATATGTTCTATGTTGTCAGTTTTGATCCCCAATGAATAATGTTTATTTTGTTCTGTTTCAACAGATGCTGATACGTGGATTGAACGGAAACTGCAGGAAGGTCTCGGACTGGAATGAAACCATCGCCACGAAGGTCTCGGAGAAGACACCAAAGATCGTGAGTAACAGAAGCCAGAAGATCATCCACAGCAGCACCGCAGTACTCAGCAGTAACGCGATGCAGGGATATCCGATCTGAAGCTGGATGATCGCGAGGAGGGAAACAAAAACCTAGGATGGAAGTAAAAAGCATTAGATCTAAAGATAACATGAATATGAATCTGTAAGTTCATATTGTTCAGTGATCGGGATAAAAGAAACTGTCAACCTCCTTTTCAATTAGTGGACTCACTATAAGTCTCACAAATATCACCAATAAGTAAGCAACTGAAATAAACATCGTCGCTGCCGCCTGAAATGAAACCATCGCCACGAAGGTCTCGGACTCGTGTGCACAAATAGGACTGCTTCCCTCAGTCCTGAGAGGTGGGAACGGCGGGGACATTCTCAAACCCGAGATGAGTAATCCGAAAAACACTGCTATCGCATTTCACTGTAGATCGAATAACTCCCTGAATCCCATCTGATATTTTAGAAAAAAACGTATGAATATATTATTTTAAAATCAACGCGTTACATACATGAGTCACTTATTTAATCATTAAGTTGGTAACAAAAGTTGGCAAACGAGTTTGATATATAGCATTACTTTTTGAAGAATATCAATTTAACAGGTAGAAAAAGAGGTGAGTTGGGTTACATTGTGTAAGTTCAACGTTGTGATAGAAAATATCACATCTCGTATCTACATTAATTTGAGAGCCGGATAAGACAAAATACAACAATATTTGGAAAATAGTATGAGATCAGATCTCCTCTGGTCGGTCGCCCGGTCGCTGGGCTTGGCTTGCATCACAGTCGCATGGACTGAAGTACGATCTCACCGACCGGAGGAGATCCGATCTCATACTATTTTCCAAATATTGTTGTATTTTGCCTTATCCGGCTCTCAAATTAATGTAGATACGAGATGCGATAATTCTATCACAACGTTGAACTTACAGAATGTAACCCAACTCACCTATTTTTCTACTGGTTAAATTGAAATTCTTCAAAAAGTAATGCTATATAGTTACGTCATTTGCCAACTTTTGCTACCAACTTGACGATTAAATAAGTGACTCATGTATGTAATGCGTTGATTTTAAAATAAGATATTCATACGTTTCTTTTTAAAATGTCAAATGGGATTCAGAGCAATGTTTGATCTACAACAGAATGCGATAGGAATGTTTTTCGGACTACTTATCGCTGGTCTGAGCATGTCTCCGCCGTCCCGACCTCTCAGGGCTGAGGGAAGTAGTCCTATTTGTGCACACGAGTCCGAGACATTCGTGGCGATAGTTTCATTCCAGGCGGCAGCGACGATGTTTATTTCAGTTGCTTACTTATTGACGATATTTGTAAGACTCATAGTAAGTCCACTAACTTACAAGAAGGTTGACAGTTTCTTTTGTCGCGACCACTGAACAATGACTTATAGATTCATATTCATGTTGTCTTTAGATCTAATGCTTCTTACTTACATCCTTGGTTTTTGTTTCCCTCCTCGCGATCATCCAACTTCAGATCGGATATTCCTATATCGCGTTACTGCTGAGTACTGCGGTGCTGCTGTGGATGATCTTCTGGTTTCTGTTACTCACGATCCTTGGTGTCTTCTTCTGGACCACCTGGACCGTGTTTTTCTCCAGCACTACGCGACTGTTGGCGCGATCCTTGGTGTCTTCTCCAGCACTACGCGACTGCTGGCGTGAGCTTCTCCTGTTGTATGATTCCGACATAGTGCATGCATGCTCAGTTTTTGTCTGTTATCAGCTCGAGTCTGTTCTATCAGTTATGGTCGGTGTCCTTTTAGACACTTGATGTCTTGTCTTTATATTGTGTAACACTTGATCGATGATAGTTTGTTTCTGCTATATATTGTCTTTTGATGTAGTTTGTTTTATTCTCATGATATATTATAGTAGTTTTTTAGTTATGCACTTGTTTTAATTTTATATTATCATGAGTTGCTTAGTTTAAAGGGATTGTTTTTGGAAGTTTGCATATTTTGTCTCTCTTTTCTTGAGCTTAATGTTAGATTCATGAAGAGTTTGAATACAGTGAGAATTTTATGATTTTGATTAAACCATGTTATTCTCGTGGCTGTTGCTCCACCTCTCTCTCTCTTTCTATTTCTCTCTCCTCGTCTCTTTCTCTCCATATGTGTGTGTGTTTGTTTGTACAAAGCAACCAAACCAAGGTTTACATACTCTTTATATACCCCATCATAGTTGTCTGTTTAAAGTTCTTTGTGCTGAATAGTATTTAATTTCCCTTGGTAGAGAGCACCTTCAATCATGGGGCATTTTGTTTTAGATTGGCGGGTGTCCAGAAACCTTTCATTGGCGACTACTGTAACATCAGAATTTTTAGGAACAACTTGCACATAACTTACCCATTGACTATCGGATATATGGTACATGATACCCGCATCATGCAACTTCATCACTTCGCCTCGCACTACTTCCTTCATAGCAGGGTTTAGTTGTCTTTGTGGTTTTCTCAAGGGTTTAGAATTCTCTTGGAGGAATTTGGTGCTTGACTATAGGACTAATTCCCTTGATATTAGCTATGGTCCACCCAATGACTTCTTGATGTTTACGCATGACGTCAAGAAATTGCTTTTCTTGACCCTTGTCTAATTATAAGGAAATAATAACATGCAAGGTATCACAGTCACCAAGAAAAGTATACTTTAACATATAAATGGGAGGTTTAGTTTTATCTTTGAAGGTTCGACTATTGATGGAATAAGCATAGATTGGGTCACTGGTAAGGGTTCTACCTTAGCTCTTCATTGGCCTATATCCATAGGAAGAGCATAATTTAACAATGTGTTGATTTTTCTAATAGATGTATCCACGTCCAAATCTAGTTCGAAATGAGCTAAACATTGTTCCAATGGATCACTAAAACAAAAGTTGTCAAAAGTATTGCCAACCAAAGTGTTGATCATGCCAACCTTCTCAATGTCGTCCATGTTAGAGGGTTGTGCGCTATTACGAAAGATATTGATCTCGACCTTCGTATTGCCAAATGATAGTGTCATTACTCTATTTCTACATCAAATAACAAAATATCCGTCGTGACAAGGAATGGTCGATCTAAGATTACTGGGATGTATTTGTTGGGATTTAGGATTGGCTCAGTATCAAGGACGACAAAATCAGTATGAAAGTAAAATTCGTCCAACTTAATTATGATGTCTTCCACAACGCCCTTCATAATATTTATAGACTTATCGGCTAAAAGTTATGTCAGGGATGTAGGTTTTAACTCCCTCAATTCTAATTGAGTGTATACCAAATAGAGTAAAATATTAATGTTAGCATCCAAATCCAAAAGATATTTTTTCACTATTGTATCTTATATTTCTAAGAAAAGAGCCGGATAGCCAGGATCCTTATATTTAGGTATAAAAGTCTATTGGATAAAACAAGAAGCCTGAGCCACCATAATAACAGCACAAGGAAATAACGTTTTCCTTTTGATAGTTGTAAGATCCTTGAGGAACTTACAATATGAGGGTATTTGTTTGATGGCATCGAAGAATTTGATATTGATTTGCACATTCTTGAAGACTTCTAGGATGCCCTCATTCTGATTATTTTCTTTATTAACATGTAGACACTGTGGAAATGAGGCCTTGGTAACATATGGCCTTGTGCAAGATTTAACAACATGTTATTTATCCTTTTAAGTTGTTATACCCTCTTCAGCAGGTTGACTATGGCTCTTGTTAGAAATTTGAGTGTTTGTTTGGTCTAGATCTGGAATTTGAATTTTATTGTCCACTTCTTTGCCAGATCGTAAGGTATGGATACTTGGACTTTTTAAGGGGTCCCCTGGAACTAGCTCCAACTTCAATCTGACTTTTCGAAGAGTTTTGGTCATAGCTTTGTCCTTTCAGATTAGAAACTATTTGGCTTGGAAATTGGTATTTCTCCCATTCTCCTACTGATGCTAGCTGCTAGTTGTTCTAGCGGGTTTCTAATTTGGCTATTGCTAGTTGATTGACTTGTTTGATTGTTTTTGAATCTGTATAAGTTATTGGAACATATTTTTCATAAATGACTTTATTTGATTATGAGGGATGTAGGGAGGTACTTATGGTCTCGCAGCATTTTGGTTCCCTTGATTGAACTTGTTATTGGATCGATATTGTTAAGTAAAGGAGTATTGTTTATGACCTTGAAAAGATGATGCTCCTCCATACCCTTGTGGTGGCTTCCAAGCAAGGTTTGGATTATTTCGCCAACTAGGATTATAAGTTTAACTATATGAGTTATTACTTTGGTTGAACTTATAAAAAATATCGAGCACATTTGCTTTCTTAGGTTTAACTACTGGTAAACCAGGGCAATCATCGACCAGATGATCGGTTCTGTCACACAAGATACAGATAGGAAATTCAATAAATCTAATTAGTTCGAAAGTAATAGTGTTTGAACCCTTGTTTACTTCTAGGCTTCGAGTCTTCGTACTAGACCCGCCATTTTGGTATCTTTCTCAAAGCTAGATTCGACTTTATAGAAACCTCCTTTGTTAGTGGTAATGTGTTTCTTAGGATCAATGTTAACGGTCTCTCATTCTAAATTATTCTCTGCCATTTTCTCGAAATAGTTACAGACATCATCGGCAGTATTCTCGGTTAATCCTCTGTTACATAGAGATTCTACCATAGTTTTGATCGTATAGTTGAGACCTTCGTAGAGGATTTGGATTAGTCGGATTTTCTCAAACCCATGGTGGGGGCATTCAAGTAACAGATCCTTGAATCTTTTCGAAGTATATTTAGACAGTCTCTCTCTAATTGATGGAATATGTTGAGGGATTGACGTACAACATCGGTTTTCTGTTTAGAATAGAATTTCTTATAAAAGGTCTCAACTAGATTAAATTTTATTACACCGCATATGTCTTCCAACTTTCTAATATGTTGGTATGGGTTTTCGTTGGTCATACCGCAACAGACAAGAAGTATCTTTATCATGCCAGATTTAATTTCGAAGTGAGCCGTAGCGGCGAGAAGCATGATGCTCAAAGGTTAAATAGACCTTGCAGGGTACATGTACTCCTTGAAGGTCATCGCTTGAGGTGGATTTTCATCCGCCATTGTATTGAAAATGGAGAAGTTACCCACAAAGGTGAGGGGGATATCTAACAACTCGTTACGAACTAAACGACCGTTCATGCGAGACCACGTGGACATACACCACCCTAAAAAAAAAGGTTTTTAGTTTTTCTACTTAGAAATATTGAATAGAGGTCAAGAAGCTTACATCCAGGATCTTTGATATTTTATGAAGATGATTTGAAAGGCAACACCTTCTCATGTTAATTGTTTGATCTTGACTCTTAAGATTGGCAAGAGCAGAGTTAATGGAATCCTCATTGGTGGAGGAATCCCTGCTGATATAACGTACTTATCAACCTTCCTGGAATTGGGTTACATTCAAAATGATCTCAGACAGGCTGGACTTGCCATTAGCAGTGTCAGTCATCAAAATACCGAATCTATTGGTACTATACGGTTACCAGGTAAAACAGGGCCTCTGTCATTATTGACCACTTTCACTATTGTAAATGCGTGCGTCGTATAGCATCATCCTTTGCAGATGGTGGGTTTATAAATTGAAAGCCGTAGCAAGCACTTATCACCAATGTGTCAAATTCCCCACTCCTAGAGGGTCCATAGGCTTGATTAAGGGAGATCTTAAGGCTTCAAGAACATGTTCTTAAGGCTTCAAAAACATGTTATCATGTAGCCCTTTAAGATATCCAGGAGAGTTTCGGGAAACTCGGGATTAAAGAAAATTGTCCTTCTACAGAAGATACAATTGATGCTAATATCGATCTTGAATTTCTAGAGAGGAAGATTCCTATTGGAGTCAATCTATCTGAGGTTGAGAAGTCTAGCCTGATAAAATGCTTAAAGGAATTCAAAGACATATTTTCTTTGAGTCTCAAAGATATGTCGGGGGTTGATCCAGTTGTTTCCTGCCATAAGCTGAAGGTAGATCCTTCCTATATTCCAGTCAAGCTGAAAGTCAGAAGGTTTTCTGTAAAAAAAACAATAAGTAATTGAAGCTGATGTTCATAGATTGTTGGAGGCAGGGCTCATCAACGAAAAGGAATATCCCGAATGGCTTGCCAACACTGTCACAGTATGTAAGAAGGGGGAGGGGGGGGAATGGTGAGTATACATCAACTATACAAATCTTAATAATGCCTGTCCAAATGATAGTTTGCTCCTACCCATCATACGCTAGATATATGGTTGATACCACTGCTGGCAATCAATTGATGAGTTACATAAATGCGTATTCTAGGTATAATCAGATTCCCATGTATCCCCCCGATCAAGAAAATACAAGTTTTATTTCTCCGAGTGGATTATATTGCTACGAAGTCATGCGCGGGTTGCTAGGCCGAACGATAGAAGCTTATCTTGATGATATTGTGGTAAAGAGCCGGTTAAGGGATGAGAACATCCAACACTAGAGCCCAGAGCCAATCCAAAAAAAAAACAGCCGAAACCCATGATCTATCTCTTTAGCGCGAGGGTAAATAGCTTTATATATATATATATATATATATATATATATATATATATATATATATATATATATATATATATATATATATATATATATATAGAGAGAGAGAGAGAGAGAGAGAGAGAAAGAGAGAGAGGCATGCTAGGGTGCGGCGTGCGGTGTGTGCGGCGCCGCACCGCTGCAGTCTGATGCACCGCTGCGGTGCGTGCGATTCACGCAGCGGTGCATCAGACGGCTGCGGTGCGACGCCGCATGCACCGTACGCCGCATTTTAGCATATATATATATATATATATATATATATATAGAGAGAGAGAGAGAGAGAATACGGGGTATGAGCTGACAGTTTATTTGACCATTTGAGCTTCCACCTCCTAACCATCCGATTCAAATCAGCATCTGTCCGTTTAATTTAAAAAAAAACCGTTCATACCCACTCACTCTTTCTCTCTCACAGCTCATACTCTCTCTCTCTCTCTCTCTCTCTCTCTCTCTCTCGCTGAAGGCTCAAACCCGACCCCGGCGAAGCCGTCACCCTCATCCTCTCTCTCTCGCCCCCTCCGCCTCCGGCAGTGCCTCCAACCACCGGCCTCCTCCGGCTCCGTCCACCGGCAGACCCTAACTACCGGCCCCTTCCGGCTCCGGCCACTGGCAGCCCCCGACCACCTGCGCCCTCATCCTCTCTCTTTCTCGCCCCCTCCGAATCCGGCCATCGGCAGCCCCCGACCAACGGCCCCCTCCGGCTCCGGCCACCGGAAGCCCCCGACCACCGGCCCCCTCATCCTCTCTCTCTCTCTCTCACTTTCTGGTTCACTGACCTCGGACCTCGGCCCGACCACCGGTAGCCTCCTCCCCCTCCGGCGCGGATCCAGCCTCAGCCACTCATCCCCGACCTCCACCCTCCGGCATCCCCCTTCCCTTCCCCCTCCAGCGCCGATCCATCCCCGACCTCCCGATCCAGGCCCCGTCGCTCCCCCTTCCCCTTTGATCTGCTCCTTCACCTCCGGTAACCACCCCCGATTCAACGTCGAGGGTGGCTGCCGGAGGGGAAGGAGGAGATCAGAGGGTTAATGGCCTGCCGGAGGTTGGATCGCACACGCCCCCTCCGTCGATCGCACACGTCGGGGCTGCCTGCGGGAGGGTGGCTCGACGGAGGGGAAGGTGGCTGCCGGAGGTGGAGCCTGGTCGGGGAGGAGAGGTTGAGGGTGGTCGGGAAGGGGATGCCGATCCAGAGAGAGGGAGGATGGTGTGTTTTGTTTTTTTTTGTTTTAATCGGACGGACAGGATCATTGGAATCGGATGGCTAGCAGCTGACAGCCTAAAATAAAAATGGGATGTCAGCTCATACCCCGTATTCTCATATATATATATATATATATATATATATATATATAGAGAGAGAGAGAGAGAGAGAGTGAGAGAGAGCGGGCCGATCCATGGAGAAACCCCTTATTTGCGAAACCTTGTGCGAAACCCCCCTAGAGGTATTAGAATCTGATGAAACTTGGTAGGCATACTACCCATGCCATGTTGATCATCCTCACAAAATTTTATCAAATTCTAAAACCTCTAGGGGCATCAAATTAGATAATCAAATTAACGGTTTTTATGAACGATCAGTAAATTTTCTAACATTTGATGCCCCTAGAGGTTTTAGAATTTGATGAAATTTTGTGAGGATGATCAACATGGCATAGGTAGCATGCCTACCAAGTTTCATCAAATTCTGAAACCTTTAGGGGGGTTTCGCACAAGGTTTCGCAAATGAGTTTCTCACTGGATCGGCCCTCTCTTTCTCTCTATCTCTCTCTCTCTCTCTCTATATATATATATATATATATAGAGAGAGAGAGAGAGAGAAAGAGAGAGGGCCGATCCAGTGAGAAACTCCTTATTTGCGAAACCTTGTGCGAAACCCCCATAAAGGTTTCAGAATTTGATGGAGAGAGAAATGCTATAATGCGGCATGCGGTAAGTGCGGCACCTGCACCTACCACATGCCGTCTGATGCACGCAGCAGTGCATCAGACGGCTGTGGTGCGGTGCCGCACATGCCGCAGCATAGCATGACCCTATATATATATATATATATATATATATATATATATATATATATATATATATATATATATATATATATATATATATATATATATAGGCATGCTAGGGTGCGGCGTGCGGTGCGTGCAGCGCCGCACCGCAGCCATCTAATACATCGCTGCGGTGCATGCGATGAACGCAGCGGTGCATCAGACGGCTGCGGTGCGACGCCGCACGCACCGCACGCCGCATTTTAGTATTTCTATATATATATATATATATATATATATATCTATATATATATATATGTATATATATATATATATTTCTATATATATATATATATTAACAAACTGCATAACTCCTCGGCCCTCGGGTTGTTCAAGGGCATTAAGTTTGGCTTTATAAAACAAGGAGGTAAAGTGAAACTTTTTTTGGTAACTTACGGGAATCAATTACAATGAAACAGATAAACAATCATTTTCCCCCTTACCCCCCCCCCCCCCCCCCCCCCCCCCGAGCTAGGGTTTGGGTTTCACCTCTCTTGGCCTCCTTAGCCTCGACTCCGGAGAGGCCAAGAGCTCACGGTTAGAGGCTTTCGGGGGTCGAATCTACCCCCCATTCCCTCCCCCTGTACATAGGGGCGTTCCCTCGGGTAGGCAGATTGGAGTCGCACGCCTCTGCCGCCTTTTAAAACACTGGCCATGCACTTCAAACCCTTACCACGTATCAACCGTTTGTCACCATAATATTTGAAACTAATGGATGTGATATAGAATGCAGTGATGTGTTGTTTATTTTTTAACTAAGACATTATCTAGCACGGTATAGAACAATGTTTTCAGAGGCGTATGAGGCGTAAGCCTCGTGGCGCGCCTCAGAGTGAGGCGTAGGTAAAACACCCCAAAGGCATTGGTTGAGGCGTATGCCTCAGGGTGAGGCGTACGATTCAAGTCTGAGGCGTATGCCTAAGATGTGTTATTTTGGTGAATTTTTTTTATTATAAAAATATTTTCTTGTGGGCCTCATGGATTAACTATATTATAAAAATAATATTTTTAATTATAAAAATACTATTTTGTGGGTTTATTTGGCTTGGAACTTAGAATTTTATGAATATTGCATCAAGTTCTGTATAATTTAGGTGCATTGTTACACTTTACATACTTTATGGATATATTTTGATAAACTATTATGATGAGTTGTGGATGTGGAATCGTGGATTTTGATTTATAATATGAAATTATTAATTTTCATATATTTCTCTGTTTTTTTTCTTTATTATTTAAATTTTAATATTTTGTTATATATTTAATTAAATAAAAAATGCACTCGCTTGAGGCTTACGCCTCGAGACTTTAGCTAGTCAATCGCACGTCTTCGCTTCTAAAAACTTTGGTATAGAAGTCACCCATATGTATACAAGACTTTTCTTCTCATGAGCAAAAATTTTCAATCATCATATGCGACTTGTCGTAAATAATGTGCTAGCACGGCTTATCAGAATATGCTTGTGTCAACATATTGACTATCAATGCTGGAAATGAAAATATATAATCAACCTTGTCCCACTAACCATCATTTAGTATTATGTTTTTTTTTTGCATGATCACCTTTATTTTTATCGTCTTGCTCAGTGTTGTCAAGGCGACGAGGCGTGTTTGAGGCGTAAGGTGCCGCTGGAGCATGAGGCGCAAGGCGCAAGGCGCAAGGCGCACGCCTTAGTGTGTAAGGCGCAAAAATATGTATTTTCTTTAAAAAATTAATAATAATTGTAAAAAAATCTAAAATTTATAAAAATTATATTTCATGAAAAAATAGTAATATAACCACTATTCAATTAAATCAACGAAATAAAGGCATACAAATATACAATACTTATAACTCATAACTAGTGGCCATCAAATGAACAATTTGAATGAGAATAATAATTCAAAAATTATTATGCAATATGCCTACATCATATTCATAAGTTAAATGCATACAATACTCATAAATGATAACTGATAAATGAGAACTCATTAACAATGCTGAGTGAGAAAACAAAAGAGTCGGGCTCTAAGGAGAGCTGGGCTTTTTTATTCAAACAAGAAAGAATCGAAAAAAAAAATACTAAAACCCAAAATGAAAACAAACAAGAAAAAACCAAAATCACAAAAAAAAAAATCAAAACTTGATGACCAAAACCCAAAATGCATCAAGGCGCGCGCCTCGACCGCCCTGCGCCTTGCGCCAAAGGCGCGTGCCTTGCTGCATGCGCCTCGCCAGAACGCGCCTGAGGCGCGCCTTGACAACACCGGTCTTGCCTGTAAAATGTTTGTCCATCCCTATTAAGAACCATGAAATTGTGGGAAAAGGTGATGGAACAAAGTTTAAGAAAGATGACAAGAATTATGGAGTACCTATTCGGATTTATGCCAGGATGGTCATACAATGGAGGCTATTTTCTTGCTAAGACAACTAATGGATATATTTAGTGGGAAGAAAAAGTATCATAATATGTTTAATATTGACTTAAATGATGCTACCACAAGATGTAATTTGGTAGACTCTAAGAAGGAAATTAGTGTTGAAATTATTGAAGACATCGATGAGGGAACAAATAACAATTACTAGTGTGAGAAGTAACTGTGGTGAGACAACTGTGGCACTTCACCAAGGGTCAACGTTAAGCCCATATCTTTTTGCTTCTTTCATTGACATCTATGACCTATTCATATATGCAGATGTTTTTTGCTTGTGCCTAACTTGATAATATGGCTGAGCACTATGTCGCAGGACCAATCGGAAAAGCCTTTGTTTGCAGATATTCCTCCTTGTTCTACTTTGTTCATTGCAAATTTGAGTCCAACTTGCACTGAAGAAGAATTAAAGCAAGTTTTGTCTACGTAAGTTGCTTGTCTTATTCTGTACCTACAAAGGTACTGCAATTATGCATCTTTCCCACTAAGTGTTTGGTTTTACAATTGAGCAACCTAGTTGCCTTTTTAATTTGTGTCATGAATATGACTCTTTGGTTTCCAGTTGCTATGGAACTTAATAAATGATAACACTGCTCAAATAATTTTTTCTTCTAGATATTCTGGCTTTCAAACTCTTAAAATGCGAGGGAAAGTTGGAAAGCCTGTTGCTTTTGCTGATTTTACGGTACGTATGTTCATCTTAATGATTTTCTTTATGATGAAATAGAATTTATTCCTTGTTTTGTCAGTTTTTTGAGCTTGTGTTATCGGGGCACAGACTATGCTATTGGATAGGCAATTGGTTACGTTCTGACAGAGAGTCAAAGTATTGGATTCAAGTATACATACATTTGTAATTAGAATATTATAATGTGCATAGTAAATAAGACATAAATAGTTCATTCAATGTTGATGCGTTGAATTTATTACAACTTTTTATAATAGATTTTTTAAGTCATTTCATTGTTATCCTTCTTATTATTTAGCTCCACCTTATTACTGGTCATGATTCTAGAAGTCACTATTTTAATGGGGCTTTTGACCTACTTTGCTTGCATGTCCAAGACACTTATCCCATGCTTATTGACAATATATACTTCAAATTTACGTATACAAATTTGATAAGATTACATTGGCACGGTCATATTTAACTGGTGAAGCTATAATTCTCTTTATTGACAACATTTGAGATATGGGAAATAACAGATTCTTTATAGACAACCATCCAATTAGTCTATTTAAAGATATTTTTATGAGTTTGACACTGTGTTCCAAGTGTTCGGTCCGTGTTCACACAGGGCTTGTAATGTTTTTATCGCAACGTTATGCACCGAATAGTTTGAATCAATTATAGTCTCATTCGAATGGTTTTCTATTCAGCCTGACCTTTAGACGTGCATGTTCTTTAAGTATTTTATCTTGAATTTTGAGATCAAGACAAATTAAAGGGGCTATATGGAATCTTTTAGATACCTGCAAGTCAGTCACTATTTTTGGAGCTATATTGACTGGAATAGTTGCAATTATAATGATAGTTGATCTGTTTTGTTACCAATAACTCCACCTACAAATATGTAGACTTCTGCTTTTTGGTTTCATGTAACTTGGCTATGCGGTTGAGCAATTGACTAACTTGACCACTGTTTGATCGAGCATTGACTAATTTTATCAGATTTACCACCCATTATTAACCAACTTTGGATGAAGCACGGTTCAATTTTTTTAGAATTTCTCGAAATATTTTCATTTTTTCTGGCCCACAAAACGAAATGCAGGGGTCAAAAATATTCGTGAAAAAATTGCAACATCGCACGTACCTAAGATGTAATAATAAGAAAAAATTACCGGAATGAGTTAAGATTGGCGGCCTAGGGATGAAAGCTTAGTAATAGTAGTCCCTAACTCCCTAGTCCCTACTAATTTTTAATTGGAGAAGTCATTTTTTGATTTCATATCCCCCATCATTTTGGTACTAGGATGTACAAGAGTTATATTAGGGTTCGATGTGGTTTGAGGTAAAGGTGTGGTAAGTCAGACTTTGGTATGTAATTTGGGATTCCACCGCCTTTCTCATCATTTGATTTGAAGTAATTGCCCCATGAAGTAAGTATTATAAGTTGAATTTGTAAAACCTCAAAATGCTCTTTCCCATTCCACAAAATCTGTGGTATGCTACATTCTACAAATGGTGGAATTTGTCGTTTGTCGAACACCGCTACTGGCCACTGTTGGCGGCTACCACCACCATGTCCGTCGTCGACCACTGCTAGTGATGGCCACCGTCGTCAAAGCCCAAGCGATGACATTTTTTTTATTTTACTTTTGATATATTTTTTCTATTTAATTAGAGAAATGCTATTCATCCCGAAGGTTTTCCCGATTCTGCTCAGCCCGATTGACGCGGCAACTTAAGACTGGTGGTGTAAGAGATTTAATGTTGCTAGTGAGATTCAACCACCACTCATACGCTGCAACGTCAATCTAAAATCGATCTGGAGAAGTAGCTGTAGTGCTAGAATACCACAAGAGTACATGGAGCATCGGTAAGACGATGCAGGGTGAGGCATGACCGAGAACACCCTCAAAGCTGAAAGACAGAGGGACTCGGCGAGCTACCTTGGTATGCATGTGGCACGGAGGCTTGTAGGAGGCTCGAGGAAGTGGAGCAAGAGAGGTGTCAGGTGCCCTGAATAATATGATTCGGGTACCTTTAGCTATGCTATCAAAGTCGGGACTAGTCGGCGACTAGTCCCTTGGCGGCATTTTGCCGACCGATTAATTTCGATTCCATCATTGCTGGGCGGAATCCCGACTAGTCCCCGACTAGACCCGACTAGTCCCCGACTAACGACTGCCGACTAGTCCCCAGGCAGCATTCTGCAAGCAAATTTTTTGTTTGAAAGGAGTCTTTGCAAGCAATTTTGTTTGGATTTTTTACATTGGCTCAAAGTCGTGAGTCGCAAGACTCACAACTATGGCTCTTCCCTGTAATCATCTGTTGAGCACTTGAGAATCTCAGATTAAAACATAGACAAATAATTAGTTTATTTGTTGATATCCATATAACCCTATAATCAAAATTGGAGTTGTTCACTGATTAAACATCATCAAACAAATATTGTGATGAATTCTTAGTTCTTAGTCTTTTGACATGGGCATGAAGCCAATACAAGTGTGTTATGTTAGACTGTTACTTATGTATGCTGTGAAGTGCGAAGGTATGTATTGTTATTAACCGACTAATATCATATACTTATTGACATTTATGCTAGTTCATATATCATATATGTTTAGGGAGGGGGGGAGGGATTAGAATAAGTTTTGGCCGACTAGTCCCGAATTAGTCCCGACTAGTCCCGACTAATCCTAGTCGGCCCTTGGCCGACTAGGGCCGACTACCGACTTGACTGCATAGACCTTTAGTAAGGAAAGTTGGGTGCCCTTAGTAAAGGGGTGCTGCGGTGCCCTGAGTCGTTGGAGCGCCCAACAGTTATGAAGAAATCGCTGGGGGGTGCCCAAGTCGCTGGGTACTTAGCAGCTCTGTAGCATTAAACAAGTTTAGTGACTTCGTCATGCAGATCAGAGAGAGGGAAAGCTAGAGTTGCGCGCGGAGGATCTGGCAGCACATAGCTCTTGTCACGCGCGAAGAAGAGCACCCTCTGCTGCCCTGATACAAGGGATAAGACAGCTCGAGGCATGAGTGGAGGTCGCAAACGACTCGGCATAACCGACACTGGAACGAGGAACAGAGATTGCGAGAGCATATCCACGGATGCCCGGTAGCAGAGGTCGCAGTGCCGGAGCGAGGAGTAGAGAATGTGTGACAGGGAACTCAGCTGGGGTGCCAGAGTAGTATCTCGGGTGCTAGACTACCCTACAGCTTGGTCTAGGTGCCAAATCTGATTTATCCCTCTTCTTTGCGCGATAGTAGAAAAGACGCAAGACTACGAAGCAGAGGAGGTTGCGATGCAATGAGCGGATGGAAACAGTGGCAGCGATGGTGCAGTTTGCAAGCGAGCTCGAATCGGGAGCGACTAAGGGCATGTGCATAGGAGGTTTGCAGGTAGAGGTGGAGAGCAAAGGTCGGAAGCTCGGTGATGCAGGGCCTCAAGCGTATCGAGTGCACCCACAGATAGAGGATCAAGATCAGGATCGAGGAATCTCTTTTCATTGGGGCAAGAGCTCAATATATATACAACTATACAAGAGAGTATTTGTCCCATGCATAGCAGATGGATGTACAATGTAATACATATAACTTTCTCTAACATGTAGATGATATCGGATAGAACCTGAGTTTGGGCCTCTAGTTTGAACCTGATAAGCTTATTGAGTTAGGTTTTTATAAGGCGAGATCCAATCTTGTACAATGTATAATAATTAATATTTGCTTTGTTGACATATCTGCCTCATGTGTCTGGTGACTCTGGTTTATGGTAAAGATTGTACGTTGGATTTGGATAGACAGCTTCATAAATTGGTCTATTTTGAAAGCAACAGCCAAGTTAAGTATTTAAAATGTCATGGGTGACGTAGTAAAGGAAATTTTTTTTGATGGTTTACTTTATCACTATTCATGGAAGCGACTAAAATCCAATAATGGGAAGCAAGACCCAACCCGATTCTGAGCCCAAACCTTATTTGTTTGTTGGGTTTGAGCCCAATACTGCATGAGCATGCCTGAGTCGGACCGTTTACAATGCCAACTTGTTCTGCATGCTTCTCTGATATTGTGCATTTTGGTGTCCTGTCATTGCTTTCGGATACATTTATTTAGCTAGGGAATTTCAGTTTTTGGAAAAGCCGTGTGCCATTCACATTCACAAACGAATGAAGTGTCCTTTAGGCCCCCCCCCCCCCCCCCCCCCCCCACACACACACACACACACACACACACTCACACACACACACCCACACCCACACCTTAATCTCTAACATTAGGAAGCATGCTTTTACAAACCGATCGACAAAACACTGCTGGTGTTCCTTAAACTAACTGTTGTAATTGTTGATTCTTCATTTGCCACCATTTTGAATTTGCTTACCCACTTTGTCCTTGGCACCCTCGCTAATTGACGTTATATTGTGTTGCCATATCCATAACAAAGAACTATTTGCAGGATGTTGAATCCTCAACAGCAGCCATGAATGGTTTGCAAGGAGGTTCGATTGGGCTTTCTGATCATGGCAGCATGCATCTTGAGTATCCTACCACATATATGAGCATATAGCCATCTTTATTAATTGATAACTTAATAGTAGATACAGGCTAAACACCTAGTATTAGATTGTTATTAATCTCTCTCTCTCTCTCTCTCTCTCTCTCTCTCTCGTGCGTGTAAAATATTTGTTTCTGGCCCCATTGTTATCTCTCTCTCTCTCTCTCTCGCGCGCGCGCGCACGCTTGCTCGTTCGCTCTCTCGCTCTAGTGTAAATGATTTGCTTGGCCTCATTGGAAAAATCAAGTGTTCCTTGATTTGGATTTTTTTGTTTCAGATATGCAAGGTCAAAATGAGGAAAAGCTAGGTGAACATAAGGAGGTTGATGCTGCCTCGCAGAGTTGCTAGATCTCCCTGCCACCGCGTTGGAATTTATTCATAAGTGGAGAACGACTGCCCGTTTTGGTTAGGTTTCCTCTGTTTGCAGCTAAAGGCCTTGTTGGAGCCTGAAGATGGTGATTCTACGAAGTGAGGCGAGTCACTTGTAATCTGATGAGTTGATGAGATTAGATTGTGGCCCACCCTTTAATCTGATTTTCACTTTGGATGAGTCACTTGTAAGTCCAATCAAATTTGTTCGAGTGAGTAGGCTCATATTAGAAATATCATGATTCCTAAGTTAACTTATTCAAGCAGCTAAAGTTTTTCTGAGTTAATTTATGTTTGACTAATCAAATATTATTACCATAAAGGTTCATAATATTTTACTTCTTCAATTGAGTGTAAACTCTATTTTTTAGAAATCAGAGCAGTCTGGGTTGATTAGAACCTAATTTGAATCCGTATCCTTCTTTTTTTGGTGAGCGTCGTTCTGTTGTCGAGTTGAATCTGCACTTATGGCGGATGCAACGCGGGCGAGGGAGGCTCTCGTACTGGGTAAAGAGGGCACTGCAGGCCTGTGTCCTCTACTAATTTCGTGTGTTCAAGGACCAGCTGAAGGAAGTTCATATACAGTGGATCCAACGTGAAGCTAATAGTGCTGCCCACTGGCTGGCTTATGGAGTGCGGTTTCTGGTATCAAAGAATACTGGGAGGATGAGTTTCCTTCTACAATCCCTGCCCTCGTGCATGAGGATTTTCCGGATCATGATGTCATGACCCACCTGTTGGGTGTACCAAAAAAACAAAAAAAAAGAATAGGGGAGTTGGTAAACCAATTGATGCTCGGGTGAGGAGTTTGTGGGTTCAATTCCTATCTCCCTCAAGTTACCCAGAAGTGTGTAGGGAAACTTCCGAATGGGTAGGTGCACATTCCTGGAGGGACCAGTCCGAGTCCGATATGGGTCCATTGCCCGAAAGGTTTTGGGACACTGACTGATCTAAAGAAAAAGATCAACAATTACCTAAATGACAGAATCAAAGTGGGTTTTCGACAATGCTCTTCAATTCCTCCAAAAAAAAAAGAAAAGAAAAGACAATGCACTTCAATTATTTGTTGAATCGGTAATGGGGCTGCCATCCATTTCGAGGGTTTGGAAGGGACCAAATGGTGAGTAAATCACCTGTAAGTGCGCCGGCACATGATAGCTCCATAGGCTTGAAGGCTCACCACTAGAGTGGTAGCACTTACTCGAATTCTCGACCAAGGTCACAGATTGCGGGTCGCATGTCTTACCAACTCAGGTATCAGTTGGAGATCTGTTGAGGGTTTGAGATATTTCTTTTTTGGTTCATGCAAAGGGGAGGTCACAATAGAACCTCCGGGTGGCACCACAAGCTGGCGCAGCATCGAGGGAACCCCCCCCCCCCCCCCCCCCCCCCCCCGATCGAGGGGGGGGGGGGGGGGGGTAGGGAAAGGAACAATCTAATACTAGACCATATGACATAAGAGGTGCCACAAAGACATAAGAGGTGCCACCGAGGCACACCACGAATCCTAAAGGGAAAACCAAACTTGACCATATGTCCTAATTTGCTCTAAATTCATAGTTTATTTTTGTTGGGTGTTACTTTTGGGATTAATTTAATATAGCTTTCACTAACTTCGTCGAGATTAATATATATGGAAAAGAGCACCTATAAAGTCCAGATGTAACCCTATATTTGCAGTAGCTTGTTTGTATATATACTAGGATTGATGCTCATGAGTTTGTGGTTGCCAGTTAAATTTAGTGATCATGTTGAAAGTAAAGCATTAAAAGGACCTTAACCTAATTAAAATGGTTTAACCCAATTGTCACTATCATGTCATGTATTTCAAATTGTCATCATCTTCACTTTGTCACGACTTGATGTTGAATTCTTATTTGCTTCTGCATAATTTTACCCTCATTTCTAAAGCATCTTTGGGTTATTGTGTTGAAAGAGAAACAAGATGCATATATCGAAATGTACACTGATAGGTTCAACAAATCAAAGGCACAAGCAAAACGTGAAGCTCTTGCATCTTATCTGAAATTAACTCTCTCAAATTTTCCTCCTAAGCTCATGTTGGGTGTGTGTGTTAAAACCACAAAAAACTGTACAGTTTTAGTCCCATATCGGTAAGGGGAGAAATCCCCTACCAACATATAAGGGTTTGCCCACTTCCTCCCACTAGTCATCACACTAGAGGAGGGGCTCCACTAGCTCACACACGTGCGCGCGTGCGTGCCGAGCCGCGCCGGGCTTGGGCATGGGCTGGGCGGCGTGTGTGTGTGCGCCCGCGGACCCGGACACGATAGCACCTCCGAAATGGGCTGGTCTGCACCTGCCCTATTTTTGTTTTTTGCTTTTAAGTCATCCACCATTTATGAAATTCCTTTTTGGCTACTAGCCGTTTTGCATGCGATCCGTTGCTGCATGCTAGCCGTTACAAGGCTGCTCTCTGCGAGCTGTAACGTGCGAGGTTAATGGGCTTAATCGCAGCCCTTTAACCGCTCCCCTCTTTCAGCACTCTATTCATTGCCCGAGGCCTATATAAGGCCCAGTGCAGCCATAGAGCAATACAGTCCGAATATTGGAATTGTTCTCTAAGCTCTGCCTCTACCTCTTCCATTCTTTCGTGCTATGGTGCTGCCCCTTTGCTCCGAGAAGACTCCCTCTCTCGGATCAAAGCTCTGCTGCGGTGCTGCCTCCCCTGCTTCGGGAAGTTCTTCATCGAGTCGCTGGGTTCCTGAAAGTACATCGAGGTTCGCAAAGCCTTCTTGGAGTCGTGCCGACGAAAAGGAGGTCGCCTGACCGGGGTCGTCGTATCTCCGAGAACCATTGCCACGAGACCCGCACGAGGGGGGCAATAAGTTTCTTGGGACATCGCCTAGCGTGCTTCGACCACAGGCCAGAGTTTCAAACTCTACTCTTGTCCTATCATTAGTTCTAAATTAATCTATTTGTATCTAATAGAGAAACCTAAATAATTAGAGATAGATTATTTCTCTCTTTTAGAAAAGTTCGGCAAGGTGAATGACGGTTCCATAGAACCCGCTCTGCCTTGGCAAACAATTTCTAAAAGAATATTGTGACTTGATTTTGCTTGCGTGAAAAATCATATTTGCTAAATAATTAATTATTTAATATAAAGCACTTGATTAATTCTTAAGTTTGCTAGTATAGAATGGTTAGATTTCCAACAATCCAAGAAACTTATTGTATATTTAATCGTTCATCATATTCAAAAGGATTATTTATAATTCTCTATTATGCAATGCACTTTGTTAGTATTGTTATCATAGAATAAATAGTTTGATTATTAGTCGTTAAAAGTTGCGCTATAGTTATTCGTCAAAGTTATTTTTCTACAAAAGTTAATTAGAAACATACATTTTAGAAAAGACTAAGAGTCATCATTTGGAATATTCCACTGCCTACGGTGTCTAGAAAGGCTTGACAAACCGGTATTAAATTGCCCAAGATAGCTTGGTATTTGAGCGAGCCTAGTGCTCCACCTCCTACCTGGAGCCCATCTGGCCGTTAGGATTTGGAAGTTTCATTTGGACTTCTAAAAGTCAAGTCTATCTAAGTGTGCTTTAAAATTGACAAAACTTATTTTTCAATCCTCAGATTTCAACTCCTTACTTTGGTCCGAAATGGCCTCACCAAACCGTGAAACCCTTAGTGCCAAACCCGAGAAGTTTGACGGGTCTAACTTCAAGAGGTGACAAAACCAGATGCGATTCTGGCTAACCACACTTGGATTACTGTCAGCCATAGGTGAAACCGCACCAGGAGTATCCAATGGGTCTAGCCAAACTCGTCGTACCCGAGCCTCCACTTCTCAACCTGATTTTGAACAAACTTCTGGCACTCCCACTAGGACCCCAGAAGAAATCAACTACCATGTTCTTCATAGGATCCTAGGGGCCTTATCTGATAGACTATATGATATCTACTATACCATTCAAAACCCTAAGGACCTATGGGATACCCTAGAGCGTAAGTATGGTCTAGATGATGCTGGAGTAAAACGCTTCAAAGCGTCAGACTTCAACAGCTTCAAAATGGTTGACTCCAAACCCATGAATGATCAGATTCATGAGTTTGAGAACCTAGTCCAACATCTGAAGACTAATGGTTCCACCCTTGATGAAACTTTCCAAATAGCCTGTCTTATAGATAAACTACCTGCTTCTTGGTCCGAATTCTCTAAATACCTAAGTCATACCCAAGGTGACTTAACCCTAACTCAAGTTCTAAACTCTATTAGAATTGAGGAGCAACATAGGCTTAGGGAAAAGGGATCTTCTGATTCCAAACCCAAAGTCAACAATATAGAGGGTCAACCATCCAAGCCATTCCAAAAACCTAGAAACAAGTTTCAGAAGAAACCCTTCCATCCTAAGCCTAAACCCTATACCAAGAACCTTAATTTAGTGATCATGTTGAAAGTAAAGCATTAAAAGGACCTTAACCTAATTAAAATGGTTTAACCCAATTGTCACTATCATGTCATGTATCTCAAATTGTCATCATCTTCACTTATTCACGACTTGATGTTGAATTCTTATTTGCTTCTGCATAATTCTACCCTCATTTCTAAAGCATCTTTGGGTTATTGTGTTGAAAGAGAAACAAGATGCATATATCGAAATGTACACTGATAGGTTCAACAAATCAAAGGCACAAGCAAAACGTGAAGCTCTTGCATCTTATCTGAAATTAACTCTCTCAAATTTTCCTCCTAAGCTCATTCAAGGTATATGTTGTCTTGAGACCTTTTATACATAGCTAGCTGTAATAAATATGCAAGTGCACCTTTTACTTGGACAAAATTTACATGTTGTTTTCTATAAAGCAAATTAAAGTCCTGAAGATCAGCTTGTGATCTGGCTATAATTTTCAGGTTCAGAATGTGTTTAGCTTAATTACAAGAAATTACGATGGGGTCGAGTGTCAGGTTTGATTTAAACTAATGGCGTTAACACATCTTGCTTTACATCCATATTTATTCTTTCCATCTGTTATATGGTGTTTGCATTTTATAAGGATCTTCCAAATGTGTCTTATTCTGATATTATGTCCATGGGTTGTGCTAAGCCTTGAATGTGAAGAATGATAAAAAACCCTGGCTGGCATCTTTAGACAAGATTTACTGCAACATATCATACAGCCGTCAATACTGGTGCATGCCCTCCATTGACCATATATCATGCACAAAGAAAAATCTTGGGGATATTCAATTATTTCATTTAGCTTTGTGGTCACATAAGAATTCCAGCTATTATCTTTTAGTCAATGTTTTCAAAGGCGCCTGAGGCTTATGCCTCAAGGCGATCCTCAGGGCGAGACGCAATAAAAATGCACCAAAGGAGCTGTATGAGGCGTGCAAACAGCTGAGGTATACAACTCACAGGCTGAGGCGCAGCTGCGGCATATGCCTCAAGCCTGAGGCGTAAGTCTCTGTTGTGCTTGATTTTGGTAATTTTTTTTAAGGAAGTGTATTTTTTTTTAAAAAAAACATTGTTTTATGGGCCCCGAAGTTGCTTTTAATACTATAGAAGATGAAGAGTTCCAGTTTGATTGAGAAAATCTTTGACTTGTGTTTTTTATTTGGATAAAGTGATAATTTATAATTTCTAAGTGTGTTTTTTGTTTCGGATGATTAAAACTTTCGGTTAGAAATTATGGATTTAATTAGAATTTTGTGGTGGCATTGTATGGAATTGTGGATTTGATTCATTTGACCTGAAACTTAGAGGTTTATAAATATTGTCTCAACTCTCAACTATTGTTCAATTTAGGTATAATGATACACTTTACAAACTTTATATATATATTTTGGTAAACTATTATGATGAGTGGATGTGGAATTTTGGATTATGATGTGAAACTATTAATTTTCATGTTGTTAAGGAAGTCCACCGGTTAGTCCCACATCGGTAAAGGGGGCACCTTACGCCTACTTTGTATACCCTATGTTGGCCTCTCCTTTACAACCCAGGTGTTGGGGCGTGAGGGTATCTAACATGGTATCAGAGTTGAGTTTACTGTCTTCCTCCGGATGCGACCCCTTCCGATTGTGCCTCACTCCACGTGCTCCACTTGAGAGGATGTGTTGAGGAAGTCCATCGGTTAGTCCCACATCGGTAAAGGAGGCACCTTACGCCCGTTTATATACCCTCTGGTGACCTCCCCATACGACCCGCATTTTGGAACGTGAAGGTATCTAACACATACCTTTCTTTATTTTTTATATTTTATTTAATTATTAGTATTTATTTCTATATTTATTATATATTTAATTAATTAAAAAATACACTCGCTTGAGACTTGCGCCTCATGCCTCATCACAAAATAAAAAAGAATCTATTTATGAAAGGGTGCAAATTGTAAGGGTTAAAGAAAGCATATTAAGAATCTATTTATACGTAGCTAGCTGTAATAAATATGCAAGTGCACCTTTTACTTGGACAAAATTTACATGTTGTTTTCTATAAAGCAAATTAAAGTCCTGAAGATCAGCTTGTGATCTGGCTATAATTTTCAGGTTCAGAATGTGTTTAGCTTAATTACAAGAAATTATGATGGGGTCGAGTGTCAGGTTTGATTTAAACTAATGGCGTTAACACATCTTGCTTTACATCCATATTTATTCTTTCCATCTATTACATGGTGTTTGCATTTTATAAGGATCTTCCAAATGTGTCTTATTCTGATATTATGTCCATGGGTTGTGCTAAGCCTTGAATGTGAAGAATGATAAAAAACCTTGGCTGGCATCTTTAGACAAGATTTACTGCAACATATCATAAAGCCGTCAATACTGGTGCATGCCCTCCATTGACCATATATCATGCACAAAGAAAAATCTTGGGGATATTCAATTATTTCATTTAGCTTTGTGGTCACATAAGAATTCCAGCTATTATCTTTTAGTCAATATTTTCAAAGGCGCCTGAGGCTTATGCCTCAAGGCGATCCTCAGGGCGAGACGCAATAAAAATGCACCAAAGGAGCTGTATGAGGCGTGCAAACAGCTGAGGTATACAACTCACAGGCTGAGGCGCAGCTGCGGCATATGCCTCAAGCCTGAGGCGTAAGCCTCTGTTGTGCTTGATTTTGGTAATTTTTTTTAATGAAGTGTATTTTTTTAAAAAAAAAACATTGTTTTATGGGCCCCAAAGTTGCTTTTAATACTATAGAAGATGAAGAGTTCCAGTTTGATTGAGAAAATCTTTGACTTGTGTTTTTTATTTGGATAAAGTGATAATTTATAATTTCTAAGTGTGTTTTTTGTTTCGGATGATTAAAACTTTCGGTTAGAAATTATGGATTTAATTAGAATTTTGTGGTGGCATTGTATGGAATTGTGGATTTGATTTATTTAACTTGAAACTTAGAGGTTTATAAATATTGTCTCAACTCTCAACTATTGTTCAATTTAGGTATAATGATACACTTTTCAAACTTTATATATATATTTTGGTAAACTATTATGATGAGTGGATGTGGAATCTTGGATTATGATGTGAAACTATTAATTTTCATGCTGTTAAGGAAGTCCACCGGTTAGTCCCACATCGGTAAAGGGGGCACCTTACGCCCACTTTGTATACCCTATGTTGACCTCTCCTTTACAACCCGGGTGTTGGGGCGTGAGGGTATCTAACATGGTATCAGAGTTGAGTTTACCGTCTTCCTCCGGATGCGGCCCCTTCCGATTGTGCCTCGCTCCGCGTGCTCCGCTTGAGAGGATGTGTTGAGGAAGTCCATCGGTTAGTCCCACATCGGTAAAGGAGGCACCTTATGCCCGTTTGTATACCCTCTGGTGACCTCCCCATACGACCCGCGTTTTGGAAAAATGGATGGGGGATGGCTAAATAACATTGCAATGTTTTACAAAAAAATGGAATACACAATGTGAGGGCTGCTCTCTCTCTCTCTCTCTCTCTCTCTCTCTCTCTCTCTCTCTCTCTCTCTCTCTCTGCTTCATTTACCACCATCCCATAACCGGCCATCAAACCATGTCCCAACTACTTGAGGTCAGATTCAAACACTTACAAAAAAAAAAGAAGTGACCTTGTGCCGCGTGGCCAACTTCCCAATGATCAAACTGATGGGGTTCGACCACATGTGGATGGACTCTGAGCAAGCACTGAGTCGCCACATGGGTGTTCCTCTGCAAACTAAAGCCAAGCATATTAAGTTTGTGCTCGACATGCATAACCCAGATTCAAAGACAACATACAATTACATATAATTGTCAATTCACAGGAAGTGAGTAGATAAATGGGGAAAGGGACAGCTTTTCTTTTCTACAAAGAAAGAAGAAAAGTTGATATTTAAACATCCAGATTTTAAGGGTGGGTAAATACTGTTGGTTAAAAAAGTTGATATTTCAACATCAATTACTAATCCTCTCACTCTTAATATTACATTGTGGATGCAATCTTGCACCAAAGGTTAGTCTGAGTCATTGGTGCACAAGGCCCAAATAATCTGATTTGCATCACCTTCAACCCACAGCTGGCCCCTCCACCCTGAGTCTTCAACACATCTGATGCCTTCCCATAATGCCTTGGCCTCTATCACAAGAGCCGAGTGAGTACAACACGGGCACTCCCCGGTGTAGAGGATACCACCACTGCTGTTCCGGAGGATGAACCCCGCTCCCGCCTTCTCCAGTTTGCTAGTCCAAGGCCCATCAAAGTTGAGTTTGAGCTCTTGCCCCACAGATGGTTCCCATTTGACTTCGACTTGATGATTTGATAACGTTGGTTCCTGGGTAATAGAATGAAAATATTTGTTAGTTTGTGTGAATTCCTCAAGACTAAGGATGACACTATGTGCCACTTGTTTGGGCTCTTCCCTAATTCCTCTGAATAATTCGTGGTTATATGTATTCCAAATGGTCCACACCCCAGCTATAAGTATTCCTCCCCTTAGCCGGGCCCTATTGCCGGATCCCAGTTCTTCGACCCACTCACGCCAGGAGTTTGACTTCCACATTCCCCCAGTCAGAGACATAAGAAGTCCCCACGTAGCAGCAGCTCCTGCACAACCAAAGATCGCATGAGATGCATTTTCATCCTCTGTAGCACACCGGCTACAGAGGGGAAGAAGGTCAAGGCCTCTCCTAAGGAGAAGGTCTTTGGTGGGTATGCGCTTGTGGATGAGCTTCCAAGCGAAACTCTTAGCCCGGGGGGGCAGCTTGTCTTCCATAAGACATCCCAAAGGAGGCTATGTAGAGTAGGCAGGCATGATAGTTTCTTTTAATGCGCCGGATCGGAATTGAAGTAGATTGAATATTAAAGATTATAATCTGCACCGTTGAATTACGATCGCGCGTATGGGAGCAGAGACACCCTGGAACTTATTTATGCAAAGTTCCTGTGGGGGGTTTTTAGTCGAACCGGGCGGTTCGGGTGGCAAGCACAATCCAACAAGCCAAATTAAAACAAACCAGGAATTACGTGGAAAACCCCTTCTCAACGACGAAGGGGAAAAAACCACGGGCGGGGCGAGAATGCACTAAGACTATTCTTTCGGTTACAATCTCTCACCTTAACCCCGATTACATACCCTGAGGACCGGTCTCCCAAACTACCGACCTCTGTAATTTCACTCCGACTACCGACCGCTGCAGACAGCGTCTGTCTGCAGGTCGCTTGCAAACAGTGTCTGGCTGCCGACCGACCGACCTCCGCAAACAGCCTCTGGGTGCAGACCGACCGACCTCCGCAGACAGCCTCTGGGTGCAGACCGACCGATCTCCGCAGCTCCATAAATTCCGGGACGAAACGGGCAGCGTCTCCTCCAGAATTCTTCCTCCTCTTTGCTGAAGGGGTAGGTCCCCTTTTATAGTGGCGGGGTGACGGTTACGGCATTCCGCGAAAATCGGACGGTTGACATGTCCCCGCAATGAGCTCAACCGCCGCGGTGACGTGGCGCACGGTTGACACCTGGTCACTTTGGCCCGAAAACGCAGAGCGTTGTTGGCTCGTTGCGCGTCCCATCGAGAGAGGGGGGGTGCCTCCTTGATGACCAACCGACCCCCCCCCTTCTTTTCTGGCTACATGCCGACCCAGGGGGGGTGCCTCCTTGGTGACCAACCGACCCCCCCCCCCTCTCTGGTTACATGCCGACCTAGGGGGGGTGCCTCCTTGGTGACCGACCGACCCCCCCTCTGGCTACATGCCGACCCAGGGGGGGTGCCTCCTTGGTGACCGACCGACCCCCCCCCCCCCCCCCTCTGGCTACATGCCGACCCAGGGGGGGGTGCCTCCTTGGTGACCGACCGACCCCCCCCTCTCTGGTTACATGCCGACCCAGGGGGGGGTGCCTCCTTGGTGACCGACCGACCCCCCCTCCTTCTGGCTACATGCCGACCCAGAGAGAGGGGGGGGTGTTTGTTGCATGGCCGATCCCCCCCTTCCTTCTCTCCGAGTCTTGCTTTGCCAGCTCCAAAAGGGAATGGTACACACAATACCCCCTCCTGACCGGACGGTCTTCGGTCTCGCCCGGTTAGGATCACTTCGCCTCGATTTGTGTGCAGTCTCAACTTGCATGCTAGCATCGCCTTGCGTGCCCGCACTGGTTTGTGTGCGTGTCTCGGTTTGCATGCGTGTCTCGGTTTGCATGCCCACCTCGGTTCGGGGCTGTTGTAATTCAAAAACAGTTGTCTGGGTTTTTTCTGATTTTTTTCCACATGGCGTCACCGAGCGCCGCCACCTTGCCTCCTCGAAATTCGAACCCATCCAGCTCCAACTTCGTCTATAAATAGGAGCCAGATGGTTCATTTCTTTCCTCTGCTTCAGATCTTTCCTCTGCGGCTGAAGGTTCATTTGGGAGAAGTTTCGCTTGAATACACGCCGAAGACCTGCGTGTCGGTTCACTTGGATACACGTCGAGTACCTGTGTGTCGACTCGTTTGGATACACATCGAGTACCTGCGTGTCAGCTCGTTTGGATACAAGTCGAGTACCTGCGGCGAAGATGACTTTCACCTGGTTCTCGATGGTGAACAAGTTCCCTCTGATGGAAGAGGTGCGGGCAGCATACGGTATTTCAAATGCGATTTCGCTTGCCTTCGCTACCGGTCCTTTGGACCCGTCAGACAACGACCGCACTGTCGTCACGCTCGGCCAGCTTCGCTGCGGCCTGCGACTTCCCCTGGCGAGCTTCTCTGGTCGTCTGCTGGAGCGCATGAACGTGTCTCCTGGCCAGATAGCTGGCAACGGCTGGAGGATCCTCCGCTGTATAGAAGAATTAGAAGTGCTGGCGGGGCAACAGCTCTGCATCGCGTACCTTTTGAAGAAATACTTCATCAAGGATTACAAGGTAACGCCTGGCAGCGTCTTCTCGTACTTCAGCCTGCAGGCGCGCGCAGGCAGCCGCCCTCCCATTGGGGGTCTATCTGACACGGTGAGGGGTTGGAAGGAGTGCCCCATCGTTGTCGGGGGACCCTGGAGGGGTCGCTTCAAAGTCCCCGGTCACATCTCCCATCTCACCGCGACCATCGAGAACTACTACCCTTCCAAGCAACTTCAGTGCCCTGAGGCCGTTGAGGAAGAGCTTGACCAACTTATTAAGCGGGTGACGAACAACGACGATGACTGGCGGCAGCTGTTTCCGAAGCTACCGGTCGTCAGGTCCTACGGCTCCACTTCAAAGAAAGGCAAACAGCCTGCGGCGTCCGGTAGGGGAGAAGAGCCCATTACTTACTCTTCTGAGCTTCTTGACAGGTACATCAGCTCCGTCAGACGCTTCAACCCAAACACCGCTACATCTAAACTCTGCGTGGTCTTCAGGCGGCGCGCGAAGTCGACTAAAGCTGCAGGCGAGTGCAGCCGTCCGGCTGTGCGCAACGTAGCTGCGCCGACGGGGAAATCAAGGAGGCGAGCTCTGCTAAACGAGTCTTCCAGTGACGAAGATGCTGGACGCGCTCTTTCCGCTCGCTCCATGCGACGTGCTGCTGCCGACGACCTTCGCTCCCTCCCTGACGACTGGGTAGAGGACGTGCCGTCGACGGGTAAGCAGTATGTGGAGGTAGAGGAATCGGAGAGGTGCTCCGGTTATAGTCTCTCTCCTTCCCTCGGGCGAGACGAGCGAGCCATGCCATCTGGCTCGGCTGGGTCGCGTGGGCGAGCTTCACCCTGCGGTCCCCCTGCTGCACCTACCGTTGCACCACCTGCTGCCCCTGCCACTAGAAAACTTGATCGCGCGGAGGTCCGGGAGTTTATGCCTTCGCCTTCCTCCTCTGCTTCTGGGGGCGCCGCCGGGCCACCTCCTCATTCTCCCCTCGGGGCCGCTGAAGCTATGTCTCACCGCCGTTCCCCCGGGCTCTCTGCCTATCAGGGAGAGGAAGATGATACCGGTGTGGGTAGTCCTAGCTGGGAGCGTCAGCTCGACGACTTTCATGAGGTAAGTCTAAGTCGTTAACGAGTTGACTGCATGTCGACGATGCGCGTGACAACACGCCGACGATATGTGTAACTACACGCCGACGATATGTTTTGACTTCACGTAGTAGTAACTTCTCCCATTAACTCTGTGGTATATGTTGTTTCCTTCTTTGTCAGGCGGGCTGTCGACTTGTTGAGGGGGGCATGCATAGGATGACGCGGCTTAAGGACTCCCTTCGGGCTGCTCGGCAGGACTCGAGAGAGCTACGCGCTCAGTAGGTGGAAGCTCGACGGGTTCACGCCGAAGAGCTTGCTGCAGTCCAGGCTCAGCTCGAAGCCGCGCTGGAGAACGCTTCTGACTCCTTCGGGCTCCAAGAAGCGTTGGACTCTGCTCAGGTGGAAAATGAAGGGCTGTGGGAGAAGTTCAGGGTGCAGGCGGCTACGATCAGGGAGCAGCGTGCAGTGGCTGATGCCGCCCGAGCCGCTTACGAGGCCGAAATTGCCGCGTTGAAGGCCTCCCTTGACCAGGCCGAAGCAACGCATAAGGCTGCGCTTGACAGGCAGCATGCTGAATACACCGCGGATTGCAAGTCACTTCTTGCGGAGCAGGCGGCGGAATGGTGCAAGAAGGTCGTGAAGCTGCGCGGCAAGCTCCCGTCGGGATCGTAGAAAGCTGGGGGCGATGCTTGACCGATCTTACTCGCTGCCTTACTTTGTTTCGTGATGTAATAAAACAAAACGCTTGTTTGTGTTGGGGTCTCTTGATATTTCATCTGAATGCCATGATCATTATCCTTTTCATCAACTTTACATCTCAAGTTCATGTCGATGTCTTGCTATTAAAACTCGGATTTTGTGTCTTGACTACACGTCGACGACATGCGTAACCGCACGCCGACGACACGCGTAACTACACGTCGACGTGCGTAACTACACGTCGACGACGCGCGACCAAAATCTGGCCCTTATATTAGTATGGGGTGCTATACCCTGCCTTGTTTGCATTGGTCGATCAGTCGTTTCCCCCGCGGGTTCTGTTGATCGATTTTTCCAAGTGTTCATCGGCCGGTCTCGCCCTTCACAGGGTCCTGTCGACCGGTCGGTCAAGTGGTAAAACTCATTCGGAGTATCACATACCACTTGGTTTAGGCTGGTTGTCCGGTCGTACCCTGACGGGGTCTGTTGACCTATCTTTCTAGTTGTTCACTGGCCAATCTCGCCCTTTGCAGGGACCTGTCGACCGGTAGGCCAAGTGGTAGAACTCGCTCGGAGTGTTATGTACCACTTGGTTTAGGCTGGTTGACCGGTCGTACCCTGATAGGGTCTGTCGACCGATCTTTCCAGTTGTTCACCGGCCGGTCTCGCCCTTCGCAGGGACCTGTCGACCGGTCGGCCAAGTGGTAGAACTTGCTCGGAGTGTTATGTACCACTTGGTTTAGGCTGGTTGACCGGTCATACCCTGACAGGGTCTGTCGACCGATCCTTCCAGTTGTTCACCGGCCGGTCTCGCCCTTCGCAGGGACCTGTCGACCGGTCGGCCAAGTGGTAGAACTCGCTCGGAGTGTTATGTACCACTTGGTTTAGACTGGTTGACCGGTCGTACCCTGACAGGGTCTGTCGACCGATCCTTCCAGTTGTTCACCGGTCGGTCTCGCCCTTCGCAGGGACCTGTTGACCGGTCGGCCAAGTGATAGAACTCGCTCGGAGTGTTATGTACCACTTGGTTTAGGCTGGTTGACCGGTCGTACCCTGACAGGGTCTGTCGACCGATCCTTCCAGTTGTTCACCGGCCGGTCTCGCCCTTCGCAGGGACCTGTCGACCGGTCGGCCAAGTGGTAGAACTCGCTCGGAGTGTTATATACCACTTGGTTTAGGTTGCCTCGGTTAACCATTATTCTCTCAGATGAACAAAAACGTTGAGCAAGTGCATTTTTATTGAATAGATTCGGAGTTACAAAGCGGTTACATGCGTCTTGCCCATTTAACTACCCTGGTAGAACTTACGCAGATTGGCTGCATTCCATGGCCTTGCCAGCGCGTCGCCATCTTGAGTCTTCAGGCGGTAGGCTCCGTTTTTCCCCATACCATCGATGATGTACGGTCCTTCCCAAGTAGCTCCCAGCTTGCCACTTCCCAGCTCCTTGGTATTATCAAAGACCTTCCGCATAACTAGGTCCCCTTGTTTGAATACTCGCCTTCTGACTTTGCGATCATATGCCCTCTTGATGGCCTGATGGTAGTTAGCTAGGCGCGCCCTCGCTCTCTCCCTCTTCTCTTCCAGCAAGTTCAGGCCATCAAGCAGGAGTTCGTCATTCAGCTTCGGGTCAGCAGCTACGACCGTTCTCTGTGTCGGGACCAGGGTTTCCATTGGCAGGACTGCTTCAGAGCCGTAGGTAAGACTGAACGGGGACTCTCCCGTTGGTCGCTTCGGTGTCGTCCGATATGCCCATAGAACTTCGGGTAGTGCTTCTTCCCACAATCCCTTCTTCTGCTCCAGCTTCTTCTTCAGTATGTCGAGAATGGCACGATTCGTCGACTCTGCCTGTCCGTTGCTCTGGGGGTACCGCGGTGTAGAGAAGAATAACTTGATGTTGTTACTGGCGCAGAACTTCTTGATTGACTCCGCGTCGAACTGTCGCCCGTTGTCTGCGACGAAAACCCGCGGCAGTCCGAATCGGCAGATGATGCTGCTCCATAGGAACTTTCCTACTTGAACTTCCCCGATCTTCAGCAACGGGATCGCCTCCACCTACTTGGTGAAGTAGTCGGTGGCGACGAGGAGGAACTTCCTCCGGTTGGGCGACGTCGGGAAGGGGCCCAAAATATCCAACCCCCACTGTTGGAAGGGCCACGGGCTGGATACTGGGTGCAGCTCTTCTGCTGGTCAATATATGGAGGGAGCATGCTTTTGACATTGCAAGCACCTTTTCGCATATCCCCCCGCATCTGCTTCCATGGTGGGCCAGTAGTAGCCCTGCAGCTTTATTTTCCGCGCCAGGGATCTTCCTCCGGAGTGGTTCCCGTACCCCCCTTCGTGTACCTCCTTCATGATTTCTGCCGCTTGTTCCTTCATGAGGCACTTGAGGTACGGTCCGCCAAACGAACGCTTGTACAGCTCGTCGTCAATGAGGGTGTATCTTGGAGCGTGCGCCTTAGTTCTACGGGCCTCATCGACGTCCTCCGGTAATATCCCATCAAGTAGGTACGTCTTCATGCTGCCTATCCAATCCGCTCCGACCGCAATAGTATGGGCCGCCTCAATGGCTTGCGTCCTTCTCGTCAGGCAACTATCTTCTACGGGGCCGATAGTTCGAGGTTCAGCTTGCACCTCGATGAAAACCCTTTTCTCTTTGTCTTCTCCGAGTACCGATGCTAGATTAGCAAGGGCATCCGCCTGCTTGTTTTCCGCTCTGGGGAACTGATGGAAGCTTATGTCTTCGAACTTGGCGATCAACTCCCGAGCTAGCTTCAGGTAGGCTTGCATCCTTGCGTCGCGGGCTTCATACCTACCGGTAATCTGATTGATTACCAGTTGGGAGTCACCGTAGACCTGCAGGCTGGTCACCCCCAGCGCTGTTGCCATCTCCAGTCCTGTCAGCATCGCCTCGTACTCAGCTTCGTTGTTCGTCATCGGGAAAAGTAGCCGCACTGACTTTTCGAGCTTCGTGTGATCGGGGGTTACTAGGACTACCCCCACACCACTTCCGACTGCGCACGACGAGCCATCCACGAACAATCTCCAGCCTTTTCCTTCGTCCTCCTGTCCTGCTGCCGCACCGACTCCCACGGGTCGACCGGCAGCTACCGACAGGTCTTCTAACATCTCTGGCACCGGTGCAGTGTCTTCCACCGGGAAGTCGCTGAGGAAGTCTGCAAGTGCTTGACCCTTGATTGCTTTCCGAGGTACGTACCGAGGGCCAAACTCTTGCAGCTCTGCAGCCCACTTGCTCAGCCGACCTGCCCGAGTAGAGTTATCCAGTACTTCCTTCAGGGGGTGCTCAGTGATGACTTCGATGGGGTGAGTGACGAAGTACGGGCGAAGCCTCCTTGACACGTACACTAGAGCTAGAGCCACTTGTTCGATCCTCGCGTACCTCGTCTCAGCTGACGTCATGATGCGACTGACGTAGTAGACAGGCCTCTCCGCTCCTTCACATTCGCATATTAGTACAGCGCTGATTGATGCCTCTGATACCGAAAGATACACCCCCAGCGTTGCACCTGGCTGGGGGGCTGTAAAGATAGGGGGTCATCCAAGATACGTCTTCAGCTCCTGAAATGCTTCTTCACAGCGTTGGTCCCAGTCGAAAGGTGCGAGCTTACTCAACCTCTCGAACAGGGGCCGACACCGGTCTGAGGACTTGGAAATGAAGCGATTGAGGGCGTTGATCCGTCCGGTCAACTTCTGGACTTCCTTTCGTGACCTGGGCGACGGCATCTCCTCCAAAGCACGGATCTGCTCCGGGTTGGCTTCGATCCCCCGTCGGGTGACCAAGTATCCCAGGAATTTTCCCGACGTCACGCCGAAGGCGCACTTGGCCGGGTTCAACTTCATGTTGTACCTCCGCAGGGTTGCGAAGGTTTCCTCCAGGTCTTGCATATGCGCTTCCTCCGCCTGGCTTTTCACAAGCAAGTCGTCGACGTAGACTTCCACGTTCCTTCCGATTTGGTCGACGAACATCTTGTTCACCAGCCTCTGGTACGTTGCTCCCGCGTTCTTCAGCCCGAAAGGCATCATCTTGTAGCAGAAGAGCCCTCGACCCGTGACGAAGGTCGTGTGCTCCTGGTCTTCCGGATTCATGGGGATCTGGTGATAGCCCGAGTAGCCATCCATGAACGAGAGCCTCTCGTGTCCCGCCGTGGAATCCACCAGGGTATCGATGCGTGGTAACGGGTAGCTGTCCTTTGGGCATGCCAGGTTGAGATTTGTGAAGTCGATGCAGACCCGAATGGCTCCTGACTTCTTGGGGACGGCGACCACGTTAGCGATCCACTTCGGGTACCGAGCCTCTCTGATGATGCCCACTCGTAGCAGCTTCTCTACCTCCACGTTGACAGCTGCTGCTTTTTTCGGTGCTAGCGACCGGGGCTTCTGACGTACAGGTGCAGCTCCTTCTCGAATATTGAGGTGATGACAGGCTACCTCGGGGTGGATGCCTGGCATATCCTCAACTGACCATGCGAACACGTCCAGGTTTGCCTTGAGAAATGCCGTCATAGCTTCGGCATGATGCTTCGGCAGCTGTAACCCGAGAAAAGTTATCCTCGGATGGCCTGCTTCTCCTAAGTCCACGGGTAGGATTGGCTCGACGGCAGGCGACTCCTCCCACTCGGTGTTCGGGCTCTCCGACTCGCCCGGTTCTTTAGGTTCAACCGGTCTGTCGGTCTTCTGAGGGTGCGTCCTCCTGCTCAGCTCTTTACCTTCAGCTGGTAGGTCAGTCTCCATTGGGTCGCTCGGACCAGTTAGCTCTTTAAGTTCAGCTAACTGACCGGCCTTCTTCAAGCTCCTCGACGCATTCAGTTCTTTACGTTCAACTGAATGGTCGGTCTTCTGTAGGTCCCCCGACACTGTCAGCTCTTTACGTTCAGCTGACAGGTCGGTCTTCAGCAGGTCCCCCGACACTGTCTGCTCTTTACGTTCAGCTGACAGGTCGGTCTTCAGCAGGTCCCCCGACACTGTCAGTTCTTTAAGTTCAACTGACAGGTCGGTCTTCTCAGACGCTTGGCCTCCTCGCGCTCCTGCGCTTGATAGGGCGTGGTGCTGGAGCGTTGGTGCTTCTTGACTCTGCTTCGCAGTCCAGAGGTTGAGGATGCCCAACTCAGTGCCGCCTTTACCTGGCTCTCCTCCTTCGATTTGGCATGTCGTCTTCAGATGGATGGCACTGAGCTCGCACTTGGCTGCCGAGGACTGGTCACCTCGAATGCTCATCACACCCTTGTCGGTCCAAAACTTCACTACCTGGTGGGCCGACGAGGGGACCGCATCCAAGTGGTGGAGCCACGATCTTCCGAGGATGATGTTGTACGCCGAGTGAGCTTCGATCACAATGAACCGGGTAAGATTAGTGAGATGCCATGTTGTGATCGGGAGGGTGATCTCACCAACCACCCTTGCAGCCTCCCCCGTGAAGCCCGTTATCGTCGACGACGACTCGGTCATCTGTCCGCGATCTAGCTGCATGGCGTCGAAGGCGCTGAGGAAGAGCACATCTACCAAACTTCCGGCGTCGACCAGAATTCTCTTCACTAGGCAATTGGCTATCTGGAGCCGTATGACCAGGGGATGGTTGTGAGGCCTCTCTATTCCGACCAGATCAGCCGCCAAAAACTGTACTGCAGCTTCCACTCTTGGCTCGGGAGGGATGACAGGGTCGAGTACCACATGGTGGACTTGCCTTGCTTGTTCAATACGTCGCACCTGTCGATCGATGGCATTTGAAGATGGTACCGGGCCATGGTACCCGTAGACTGCATCTACCTCTCGGAGCTGGCGCCTTTCTGGCGGAGGACCCGGTAAGCGCTGTGCCGTCGCTCCTCGCTGGACTTCCCCTACAGCCTTAGTCTCTTTACGTTGAGGGAGGTTAATGAAGCAGCCAAGGTGGCCGGCCTCAATGAGATCCTCAATATGATGCTTGAGCGCCCGGCACTGCAAGGTGGTGTGACCTTGGCCTTGATGGTACTCGCAGTACCTTGATGCATCTCTGGCTCCCCTCTCCCCGGGCTCAAGCGGTTGCGCCCACTTGAAGTATGGTTCGCCCTTGATAGCTTCCAGGATCTGGTCTATGGGGGCGTTCAACTCTGTGAACTCTCTGTTCCACTGCGGCCTCACTGGCCTGTCTTGCCTTTGCCGCTTCGCCTCGTGCCGTGTCGCATCCCCCTGCTGCTTGTTGACGTTCTTCACGGCAACTGGCTTGGCGTAGCCCTGGTGCGGGGCCCTGGTTTCCACCGCCTTCCTCTTGCGGTCCGCGTCTTCGATCTTGATGTACTTCTCAACGCATCTCGACAGCTCGTCAATCGTCTCCGGGGTTCGCTTAATGAGCAACGCGTTGACGAGCTGGGTAGGCTGAATGGCGTTCTTGAAGGCCGCAATCACCATACGATCCTGCCCGTCTACGTCCGCCAAGCTCAGGTACTCGGACCTGAACCTATGGTAGAATTGTCGGAGCATCTCCTTCTGGGTCATACTCATCCCGAAGAGTGACTCCAGAGTCTTCAGCTCCCGGCGATTACATCGGTACTGGTCGATGAACCGCGTGCTCAGCTCCGAGAAAGAGGAGATGGACGAGGGCCTAAGCTTGTGGAACCATTCGAGGGGGGTTCCCGACAAGCTGTTGGCGAAGGTCCGACAGAGGATATGATCATCCTCGTGCGGGACCAGAGCATCCCGGAAAGCCAGTACATGCTCCACCGGGTCTTTCGATCCGTCAAACTTGGGAAGGCGTGGAGGATTCCATCCGTGAGGGAATGGCTCCCGGAGTAGCTTCTCGACAAGCGGTGACCGTGCGGCTCCTCGGATGGCGACTTCCTCCAACCGGTCGGGAGCTCGAACCCCCGGTCGGTCTCGCTGGATCTCCTCTCGATCCCCGAGTCGCTCTGACGCATGTACCCGAATGCGTTCGTGTACGCTCCTCCGATCAGTAGTACGAGCCGGCTGCCGACTGGCTGGCGTCATCCGAGTGTGATGACTATCACTCGGTTGACGATGATGTTCTTCGTCTCGCTTCGGGCGATGCACTTGTGCCGAGTCCGTCTTCGAGTGATGCTTGGAGGCATGCGGCTGTCGGGGGTGTGCCCCGAGCCGGGACCAGACATCCGAGCGTGCCGACGTCGCTCGTGCATGCTTATTTCTCTCCGCAGGCTCCGGGCTACTCGAGTCTCGCCCGTCGGGATTTGCACTCTGGACCTCCACCGAGCGATTAACCCTGACCTCCACCTGAGGCACTAGTTGCGGCTGCATTTGCACTGGTGGGGCAGCTTGAGTGGGGAGACTCTGTCCCGCTTGGGCCAACATGCCCTGATTGAGTAGACCACCCGTCGGTGCGGCCCGCACGAAGTCACGTAACTCCTCGTAGTTGCGCTGCATCATTTGGAGCTGGGTGGTGAGAGCTTACTGGGTCATCATCATTGTGGCCAGAAAAGCTTCCGATAGACCCCCTGTCAGAGGAGCCAGGGTTACTACCGGAGCTTGACTGGATTCCCCGACCCCCAGTACAGGATTCGCCAACGGGGCTACGCGCTCCGTGTCCGTTGGCTGTTGAACAAGACGTCCGACATCATTGGCATCTCCAAGTGGAGTAGTTTCGGACGGGAGCTGCGACGTCGAGCGGGTACGATACGGTCCACCGGCCATCGTTCTTCAACCGCGTAGTCGTGGACTGCTGGTTGCAGGTAGCCTCGGACTGGTCGACACCCACGGGTCAACAGTCGAAAGCTCTAGTAGGAAGTCTCGAAGACTATCCCACAGACGGCGCCAAGATTGTGGGGGGTTTTTAGTCGAACCGGGCGGTTCGGGTGGCAAGCATAATCCAACAAGCCAAATTAAAACAAACCAGGAATTACGTGGAAAACCCCTTCTCAACGACGAAGGGGAAAAAACCACGGGCGGGGCGAGAATGCACTAAGACTATTCTTTCGGTTACAATCTCTCACCTTAACCCCGATTACATACCCTGAGGACCGGTCTCCCAAACTACCGACCTCTGCAATTTCACTCCGACTACCGACCGCTGCAGACAGCGTCTGTCTGCAGGTCGCTTGCAAACAGTGTCTGGCTGCCGACCGACCGACCTCCGCAAACAGCCTCTGGGTGCAGACCGACCGACCTCCGCAGACAGCCTCTGGGTGTAGACCGACCGATCTCCGCAGCTCCGCAAATTCCGGGACGAAACGGGCAACGTCTCCTCCAGAATTCTTCCTCCTCTTTGCTGAAGGGGTAGGTCCCCTTTTATAGTGGCGGGGTGACGGTTACGGCATTCCGCAAAAATCGGGCGGTTGACGTGTCCCCGCAATGAGCTCAACCGCCGCGGTGACGTGGCGCGCGGTTGATACCTGGTCACTTTGGCCCGGAAACGCGGAGCGTTGTCGGCTCGTTGCGCGTCCCATCGAGAGAGGGGGGGTGCCTCCTTGATGACCAACCGACCCCCCCCCCCCCTCTATTCTGGCTACATGCCGACCCAGGGGGGGGTGCCTCCTTGGTGACCGACCGACCCCCCCCCCCCCCCCCCCCCCCCCCCCCGCCCTCTCTGGTTACATGCCGACCTAGGGGGGGTGCCTCCTTGGTGACCGACCGACCCCCCCCTCTGGCTACATGCCGACCCAGGGGGGGTGCCTCCTTGGTGACCAACCGACCCCCCCCCCCCCTCTGGCTACATGCCGACCCAGGGGGGGTGCCTCCTTGGTGACCGACCGACCCCCCCCCCCCCCCCCCCCTCTCTGGTTACATGCCGACCCAGGGGGGGTGCCTCCTTGGTGACCGACCGACCCCCCCCTCCTTCTGGCTACATGTCGACCCAGAGAGGGGGGGGGTGTGTTTGTTGCATGGCCGATCCCCCCCTTCCTTCTCTCCGAGTCTTGCTTTGCCGGCTCCAAGAGGGAATGGTACACACAGTTCCGAACTCTGAACTTTTGTTCCGTTTTGTGTGTGTGTGTGTGTTGGTTGTGGGGTTTTAATTGGGATCGTTTGTAGAGTAGAGTAGGCATGATAGTTTCTTTTAATGCACCGGATCGGAATTCTACATAGAGTAGAGTAGGCATGATAGTTTCTTTTTATGCGAAGGGTAACACCTTCCATCAACTATTGGAGGGGGACCGTACGATGACCGTAATCCTCCCCCATAGCTTGGCACCATCTGTGGGATCTTAATTAGGACTACTTAAAGTCATAGCAGCTGCGGGTCCCACTATCGGGTGTTAGCCAAATTTTGCACCCACACCCTCTCTTATGCTCCTTCCTACCATGATTTCCTTTCTGCTATTCACACCACTCCTTCCAAGTCCCGCTCTTATCGTGAGGCAGTTCAGTACCCCGAGTGGTAACGAGCTATAGACGAAGAACTTCATGCGTTTGCTCAGACTAAGACCTGGTCTGTTGTCCCTCTCCCTGTTGGAGTCGAGCCTGTCAGCTACAAATGGATCTACAAGGTCAAAAATCAACCTGATGGATCTATTGGACGGTACAAAGCTTGGCTCGTTGCCCGCAGTTTTACTCAGGAGACTGGTTTTGACTATGGCGAGACTTTCGCTCTAGTTGCTCAAATGACCACCATTCTCACTCTCTTTGCCATTGCTTCCACACGCCAATGGCCTCTGTTTCAGATAGATGTGAAATATGTCTTTCTTCATGGCACCTTTTCTGAGGTCGTTTACATGCAGCTGCCTCTTGGCTACTCCACGCCTCCTCAACATGTCTGCCTTCTTCACCGCGCAGTTTATGGTCTGTAGTAGGCACCATGTGCTTGGTTCGAATATTTTTGCAACGCTGTTCGCCGGATTGGTTTCATCGAGAGCTACTAGGATCACTCTTTGTTTATGCAGTCCTCACCGTAGGGGCGGATTCTCCTTATTCTCTATGTGGATGACATGATCATCACAGGTAATGATGTTGCCAAAATTGCATCGCTCAAAGATCATCTCTAATGATAGTTTCAGATGATGGATTTGGGTCGTCTTCGCTATTTCCTTAGCATTGAAGTAGCACAAAGTCGGGATGGCATCCTTATTTCTCAGCAGTGATACACTTCAGATATTATAGCTCGAGTTGCACTTGTTAATCAGAAGGTTGCTAATACACCTGAGGAGCTTAATGTTAAGCTTCGACCCACAAATGGCGAGCCTCTTTCCAATGCTACATGATATTGGCAGATAGTAGGGCAGCTTGTCTACTTGTGCATCACAAGACCTGACATTGCTCATGTTGTCAGCATTATCAGCCAATTTGTTCAAGCCCCTCGCTCCGATTACTATACAGCCCTTCTAAGGATCCTTTGCTACCTACGAGGTACCTGGTCCCTCCTTTTTCCTGCAGACTTGTCTTTGGTTCTTTTGGCTTTCTCCGATGCTGATTGGGCCAGTGATCCTACTACTCGACATTCCACCACCGGTTTCTGTCTCTTTCTCGGCGACTCTCTTATCTCCTAGCGCAGTAAGAAACATGATATTGTCTCCCTCTCTAGCATCGAATCCGAGTATCGAGCTATGACTTCAACCACCAAAGAAATCGTCCACGTCAGGCACCTTCTCTCAGACTTTGGGGTTGAAGTATCCTCACCTACTGCTCTCTACTGTGACAACAAGAGCGCAATTCAGATCACCTGCAATCCAGTCTTTCATGAACGAACAAGGCACATAGAGATCGATTGCAACTTCACTCGAGAGCGTTACAAGGCCGGAATTATCTCTCTACCACACGTCTCATCCGCTGAACAAATCACAGACTTCTTCGCAAAAGTCTCACCCTAGTCATCACTTTCAATTTCTTGTTGACAAATTCACGTTGTTTTACCCACCATGAGAATGAAGGGGGGTGTTAAGATTGTGTGTGTATATGTATCATGTCTAACCCTAAGTTGCTATGCAAGTCACTTGTACCTATTTATACATGTCCATAGAGGCCTAATTAGATAGGAATTCTCCCAATTCTATCAATAATGAAATCGAATCCACCACTCTACAAAGAACTTCCAAAGGTAAAAAAGATCTAATTGTTTTTGTTGTATTTTAGAATGCATAGCTTCATATAGTCTAAAGGTGAATCAGCTCAAACAAAATTTTCAATAGAATAACCATCAGTCAATGTGTTCATAGTCTAGATTTTAAAATTGGACCAAGACAATAGATTTCATTATTAATTTCAATCCTAGCACCTACAAAAATAGACTTTGTAAGGAATTTTTGTTTGTATACATAACCTGACCATTTAAAAGATAGCAACTCTTGATCAAATAGATCAAACAATGATGATCACACGATCCTAATTATTCCTCGTATAAAATTCATTGAACGATGTTTATGAATAGAAAAATGAATGATGCATTATTTATATTATGGAAAAACAAAGGGGGAAAAAATAACAGTACTTTTAGGGCGTGTTTGCTTTGTTTATAAAAATAGAAATAACAAAGGAAAAAAAAAAAATGTGACACCTTGGAATGGTAGGCAGACAGATAAGAAAGGCTCATGCATGAGTCTTCGATCAGGAGGCTCTCGATCAAATTCCCCTCATTTAATCTTGAATGACAGCCCTCAATAACAATGGAATTTATGGTTGAGACCCGCATTCACACACGTTTGTGCATCTTTTTGGTCTTCAAAAAGGGGTCCATGTGTCAAACAATGGGAGAGAGCTATGTTTTGGTATTTATACTGGTGTGTGCCTATCGGCATTCGGACGGTCGCCTTCGACGGCAACACTCCCCAAGCCGCCTTCGGTGCATCGGCAATGCAGCAGCCGCCTTCAAAACACATTTGGCAACCCCCCCCCCCCCCTTCTCCCCATTATAATATAATCAATTAAAAAATAAAAATGAGGAAGCATTACACATCGATTACTGCCATGGTCGCCCTTTGCACGAAACCCGCGTCATCACCTTCCAGGTGATGGTTTTTTTTTTTTTTTGGGGGGGGGGGGGGGGGGGAGGGGGAAGCATTCTCATTTATGCCGAAAAATTTCGCCTATGATTTCGCATGGGAGCAGAGTTGTGATATTTGGGCATTTAATCGACGGCCAATTCAGAGACGTTGAAGGATGCCGATCATTATGAGTATGTAGTGCAGCAAGCTTTGGAGTCATCAACGGACGACCACGTGTTTGTAGTCGTCAATGGACGACATTTGTCTGTCTGCCAACAAACAGTGTTTGATGTGTTTGACATTTGAAGAGGTGCCAACAAACAGTGTCCGGATATCTTGCCTTATATTTTATGCTCCTGGTTTGTGTATGTGAAACTCCCGCTTCCACTGCGCACAACACATACTATGTCACTATGGCATACAATAACATGGTGCTCTTGTAGGCGAATCCAAGCCTGGTCATTGGCAAGATATTTGCTCCCCTGTGGTTGGTGCAGGCTTCGAACCATGGTATCCCTTGTGCGTAGGCGAGGGTTGACAATTCTGGAACCGACACGACAGACCTGACACGAATTTAGTGGGTCTGTGTTTAGGTTAAATGGGTTCAAGTCGTAAAGGGTCGACACGGTAGGTCTGTTTAATAAATGGGTTGGGTTCGGATTTAGTGTCATGTCGGGTCGTGTCTACCCGCAATCCATTATTATGTATGTAGGGCAATAGGATAATATTATAAGTATTTTTGTTTGGACCACATTTATAATTAAGCCAAATGTTTTGGGTTTAAAATCAACTAAGAATGAACCGTGTGGTAAAGGGGTCTAATGGGTCTACCCGTTTATATGTAGGTCCGGTACGAGTTTAGGGTCTAGACACTTTTAGTTAAACTTGTCGGATCTGGATCTAGGGGTTCTGGACACGAGCCAAAACCTGACACGACCCATTACCAGACCTTGCGTCCACACCTACATTCACCCATCTAACCAGACATGTGTGTAAAGAATAAAAAAAATTATTCCAGAGTTACAACCTTTAACAAGAGCCCCACTAGTGTGGTTTGTATAACGAGATTCTTATCACATGCAATCATGAATGTGCCTTCAAATATTTTTTCCCTTTATAGAGCACCTCTTGAAAAGCTCAAAAAAGATGAGTGATCTCTTTGAGAACATACAAGCTCAAGAAAGATGAGCATCATAAAAGTTCAATGGCAGTGGACCAGTGGTCTCTCTCCGAACATAAAAGCTCAACAACGATGATGACTATCACTGACCTAACACATGGTCCCATAGCTTTTGGGAATCTAGGAGGCATACTTGATGGACGTTGATTCTCTCAGGCTATAACCTCAGGTTACATGATAGGGAAAGGCACAACTATTCATTGCATGCCGGGCAGGGCTGAGTGTTCACCATTAAAAACTGGATGTAATGGACAGTTGTGAGTCAATTTTAGCTTTCAATTATCATATTCTCCGAGGTTTATAAACCTCACACTTCCAAAATTCTAGGCCATGCTTTATTACCTAACAGCTACCCTGACAATATGTTCTCAGTTCAAAATGAGTGAACATTATGTCATTTCACACACTCCAGACGAAGCCATATTAATACAAGCAATGCCTACCTTAAGTTGCGAGATATGGTGGTTGAACTACCTCTTGAAAGATATAGTAATTGCACATCACAAAGATGACAAGCTTTTATTTCCAATAGTGTGGGCCAACTTGCAAGATTTTATTTGTGACGGGGTGGGGTTTTATTTCCGATGGGGTGGAGCTACTTGGAAGCATTTATTTCGGAAAGGATGGGTCTACTTGCAACTCAAGAAATACATAAGATAGTCATTTTTTTTTAAAGAAATAGCCCTAATTTAAATTTAGAAAAAAAAATATTTGGTGTGCTTATATGTCAATCCTGTTTTTTTGCCAATGGTAGCCCATGCTTGCCATCTCATTACTGACCATGTGCAGGCTGTCGTCGGGTGGGCAGCACATGCAAGGAGGAGGAGAAAGAAGAATGCAAAGAGGAAGTGGGGGGGGATGAAAGATAAAGAAGAGGAGGAGAAGTAAGAAGAATGCAAAGAGGAAGAAGGAGGAGGAGACGATGACGACCGGTTGGATGGGCGACGGCGGGCGGGGGTGGGGTGGGCAGCATGTGCACAATAGAGGAAGAAAAAAAGGGTGTTCTATAGACATGGGTTGTCTATGGAAAAAAGTTGTGTGCCTTTAAACATGATCAATTTTTGGTATATTGAGGGTTGTCTATAGCCCCACCCATTCCCATAATCAAGCTGCTATTCACATTGCTGCAAACTATACCTTTCACGAGTGTAACCAACACATTGAGCTTATGATCTCAAGGTGGACATAATGAAATCTTATGATCGGGTAGAATGGATTTTTATCATCCAAGTCCTCACAGCACTAGGCTTTGCCATGAATTTCATTGCCCTGGTTTATGCTTGCATTCTAATGTCACATTTGTTGTGTTGATCAATGGGGTACCAGAGGGCGGTATTCATGCCCAAAGGGGACTGCGACAGGGCTGCCCCCTGTCCCCCTTATCTTTTCCTGCTTAGCACTGCGGCACTCTCCCATTTGATTACTACTGCTGTAGACGATAAGTTGATCCACAACATCATAATCGGCAAACAAGGTGCTACGATCTCTTATCTGATTTATGCTGATGACATTTTCATTTTTGGCAGGGTTGTTGATAGGAAGATTGACCATATCAACAATATCTTTGATCTCTATTGTGAATGGTCCGGTCAGAAAGTTAATAGATCCAAATCAAAAATTATTTTTCTCAAGAAATATGGCAAGGGCTAGACAGAAGATCATTGCAGCGTATGCAGGGGTGGCAGTCATGAATCAAAATGAATTGTATCTAGGCTCCCCCCCCCTCTTCTATGGGAGATTGAGAACCTAAGCTTTTGTCTTTCTTGAAGATATAAGTTGAAATCCAAACTTAAAGGATGGAAATTGAAAATGATAATTACATGAGTGATAACTATATAAGTTGAAAGCTCAAAAAATGATGAGTGATTACTTTGAGAACATACAAGCTCAAATAAGATGAGCACCGCATATAGAAGTTCAATGGCACTGGACCAGTGGTCTCTCTCCGAACATAAAAGCTCAACAACGATGATGACTATCACTTACCTAACATATGGTCCCATAGCTTTTGGGATTCTTGGAGGCATATTTGATGGGCGCTGATTCTCTCAGGCTATAACCTCTGGTTACATGATAGGGAAAGGCACAGCTATTCATTGCATGCCGGGCAGGGCTGAGTGTTCACCATTAAAGACTGGATGTAATGGACGGTTGGGAGTCAATTTTAGCTTTCAATTATCAGATTCTCTGAGGTTTATAAACCTCACACTCCCAAAATTCTAGACCATGCTTTATTACCTAACAGCTGCCTCGACAATATGTTCTCAGTTCAAAATGAGTGAACATTATGTCATTTCACACACTCTAGCCGAAGCCATATTAATACAAGCAATGCCTAACTTAAGTTGCGAGATATGGTGGTTGAATTACCTCTTGAAAGATATAATAACTGCACATCACATAGATGACATGCTTTTATTTCCAATAGTGTGGGCCTACTTGCAAGATTTTATTTGTGAAGGGGTGGGGTTTTATTTTCGATGAGGTGGAGCTACTTGGAAGTATTTATTTCGGAAAGGATGGGTCTACTTCCAACTCATGAAATACATAAGATAGTCCTTGTTTTTTTTTTTTTTGAGAAATAGGCCTAATTTAAATTTAGAAAAAAATACTTGGTGTGCTTATACGTCAATCCTTCATTTTTGCTGATGGCAGCCCATGCTTGCCATCCCATTACTGACCATGTGCAGGCTGTCGTCGGGTAGGCAACACATGCAAGGAGGAGGAGAAAGAAGAATGCAAAGAGGGAGTGTGGGGGGATGAAAGATAAGGAAGTGGAGGAGGTGTAAGAAGAATGCAAGGAGGAAAAAGGAAGAGGAGACGATGATGATCGGTTGGATGGGCGACGATGGGCGGGGGTGGGGTGGGCAGCACTTGCACAATAGAGGAAGAAAAAAAGGGTGTTCTATAGACATGGGTTGTCTATGGAAAAAAGTTGTGTGCCTTTAAACATGAGCAACTTTTGATATATTGTGGATTGTCTATAGCCCCACCCATTCTTATAATCAAACTCCTATTCACATTGCTTCAAACTATGCCTTTCACGAGTGTAACCAACACATTGAGCTTATGATCTCAAGGTGGACATAGTGAAAGCTTATGATCGGGTAGAATGGATTTTTATCGTCCAAGTCCTCACAGCACTAGGCTTTGCCAGGAATTTCATTTCCCTGGTTTATGCTTGTATTTCTAATGTAACCTTTGCTGTGTTGATCAATGGGGTACCAGAGGGCGGTATTCATGCCCAAAGGGGACTGCGACAGGGTTGCCCCCTGTCCCCCTTATGTCTTCACTGTGGCACTCTCCCATTTGATTACTACTGCTGTAGACGATAAGTTGATCCACAACATCATAATCGACAAACAAGGTGCTACGATCTCTTATCTGTTTTATGCTGATGACATTTTTATTTTTGACAGGGTTGTTGACAGGGAGATTGACCATATCAACAATATCCTTGATCTCTATTGTGAATGGTCCGGTCAGAAAGTTAATAAATCCAAATCAAAAATTATTTTTCTCGAGAAATGTGGCGAGGGCTAGGCAGAAGATCATTGCAGCGTATGCAGGGGTGGCAGTCATGAAACAAGATGAATTGTATCTAGGCTCCCCCCCCCTCTTCTATGGAAGATCGAGAATCAAAACTTTTGCCTTTCTTAAAGATATAAGTTGAAATCAAACTTAAAGGGTGGAAATTGAAGACGATAATTACATGAGTGATAATTATATAAGTTGAAAGCTCAAAAAAAGATGAGTGATCACTTTTAGAATATACAAGCTCAAATAAGATGAGCACCACATATAGAAGTTCAATGGCAGTGGACCAGTGGTCTCTCTCCGAACATAAAAGCTCAACAACGATGATGACTATCACTACCTAACACATGGTCCCATAGCTTTTGGGATTCTTGGAGGCATACTTCATGGGTGCTGATTCTCTCAGGCTATAACCTCAGGTTACATGATAGGGAAAGGCACAGCTATTCATTGCATGCCGGGCAGGGCTGAGTGTTCTCCATTAAAGACTGGATGTAATGGACGGTTGTGAGTCAATTTTAGCTTTCAATTATCAGATTCTCCGAGGTTTATAAACCTCACGCTCCCTAAATTCTAGACCATGCTTTATTACCTAACAACTGCCATGACAATATGTTCTCAGTTCAAAATGAGTGAACATTATGTCATTTCACACACTCCAGCCGAAGCCATATTAATACAAGCAATGCCTAACCTAAGTTGCAAGATATGGTGGTTGAACTACCTCTTGAAAGATATAGTAATTGCACATCACATAGATGGTAAGCTTTTATTTCCAATAGTGTGGGCCAACTTGTAAGATTTTATTTGTGATGGGGTGGGGTTTTATTTCCGATGGGGTGGAGCTACTTGGAAACATTTATTTCGGAAGGGATGGGTCTACTTGCAACTCACGAAATACATAAGATAGTCCTTGTTTTTTTTTTTTGAGAAATAGCCCTAATTTAAATTTAAAAAAAAATACTTGGTGTGCTTATATGTCAATCCTGCTTTTTAGCTGATGGCAGCCCATGCTTGCCATCCCATTACTGACCATGTATAGGCTATCGTCAGGTGCGCAACACGTGCAAGGAGTAGGAGAAAGAAGAATGCAATGAGGGATTGGGGGGGGATGAAAGATAAGGAAGCGGAGGAGGAGTAAGAAGAATGTAAGGAGGAAGAAGGAGGAGGATACGGTGATGACCGGATAGATGGGCGACGGCGGGCGGGGTTGGGGTGGGCAACACGTGCACAATAGAGGAAGAAAAAAAGGGTGTCCTATAGACATGGGTTGTCTATGGAAAAAATTTGTGTGCCTTTAGACATGAACAACTTTTGGTATATTATGGGGTTGTCTATAGCCCCACCCATTCCCATAATCAAGCTGTTATTCACGTTGCTGCAAACTATGCCTTTCATGAGTGTAACTAACACATTAAGCTTATGATCTCAAGGTGGACATAGTTAAAGCTTATGATCGGGTAGAATGGATTTTTATCGTCCAAGTCCTCACAGCACCAGGCTTTGCCAGGAATTTTATTTCCCTGGTTTATGCTTGCATTTCTAATGTCACCTTTGCTGTGTTGATCAATGAAGTACCAGAGGGCGGTATTCATGCCCAAAGGGGACTCCGACTGGGCTGCCCCCTGTCCCCCTTATCTCTTCCTGCTTAGCACTGAGACACTCTTCCATTTGATTACTACTGTTGTAGACGATAAGTTGATCCACAACATTATAATCGGCAAACAAGGTGCTACGATCTCTTATCTGCTTTATGCTGATGATATTTTCATTTTTGGCAGGGTTGTTGACAGGGAGATTGACCATATCAACAATATCTTTGATCTCTATTGTGAATGGTCCGGTCAGAAAGTTAATAGATCCAAATCAAAAATTATTTTTCTCGAGAAATATGGCGAGGGCTAGGCAGAAGACCATTTTAGCGTATGCAGGGATGGCAGTCATGAAGCAAGATGAATTGTATCTAGGCTCCCCCCCTCTTTTATGGGAGATCGAGAACCAAAGCTTTTGTCTTTCTTGAAGATATAAGTTGAAATCCAAACTTAAAGGGTGGAAATTGAAGGCAATAATTACATGAGTGATAATTATATAAGTTGAAAGCTCAAAAAAAGATGAGTGGTCACTTTGAGAATATACAAGCTCAAATAAGATGAGCACCACATATAGAAGTTCAAGGGCAGTGGACCAGTGGTCTCTCTCCGAACAAAAAAGCTCAATAACGATGATGACTATCACTTACCTAACACATGGTCCCATAGCTTTTGGGATTCTTGGAGGCATACTTGATGGGCGTTGATTCTCTCAGGCTATAACCTCAGGTTACATGATAGGGAAAGCCATAGCTATTCATTGCATGCCAGGCAGGGCTGAGTATTCACCATTAAAGACTGGATGTAAAGGATGGTTGTGAGTCAATTTTAGCTTTCAATTATCAGATTCTCCGAGGTTTATAAACCTCACGCTCCAAAAATTCTAGACCATGCTTTATTACCTAACAGCTGCCCTGAAAATATGTTCTCAGTTCAAAATGAGTGAACATAATGTCATTTCACACACTCCAGCCGAAGCCATATTAATACAAGCAATGCCTAACTTAAGTTGCGAGATATGGTGGTTGAACTACCTTTTGAAAGATATAGTAATTGCACATCACATAGATGGCAAGCTTTTATTTCCAATAGTGTGGGCCTACTTGCAAGATTTTATTTGTGAAGGGGTGGGGTTTTATTTCCGATGGGGTGGAGCTACTTGGAAGCATTTATTTAGGAAAGGATGGGTCTACTTGCAACTCACGAAATACATAAGGTAGTCCTTGTTTTTTTTTTTGAGAAATAGCCCTAATTTAAATTTAGAAAAAAATACTTGGTGTGCTTATATGTCAATCCTGCTTTTTTGCTGATGGCAGCCCATGCTTGCCATCCCATTACTTACCATGTGCAGGCTGTCGTCGGGTGGGCAGCACATGCAAGAAGGAGGAGAAAGAAGAATGCAATGAGAGAGTGGGGGGGATGAAAGATAAGGAAGCGGAGGAGAAGGAATAAGAAGAATGCAAGGTGAAAAAAGGAGGAGGAGACGGTAACAACTGGTTGGATGGGCGACGGCGGGTGGGGGTGGGGTGGGCAACACGTGCACAATAGAGGAAGAAAAAAAGGGTGTTCTATATACATGGGTTGTCTATGGAAAAATTTTGTGTGCCTTTAGATATGTGCAACTTTTGGTATATTGTGGGGTTGTCTATAGCCCCACTCATTCCCATAATCAAGCTACTATTCACATTGCTGCAAACTATGCCTTTCACGAGTATAACCAACACATTGAGCTTATGATCTCAAGGTGGACATAGTGAAAGCTTATGATCGGGCAGAATGGATTTTTATCGTCTAAGTCCTCACAGTACTAGGCTTTGCCAGGAATTTCATTTCCCTGGTTTATGCTTGCATTTTTAATGTCACCTTTGCTGTGTTGATCAATGGGGTACCAGAGGGCGGTATTCATGCCCAAAGGGGACTCCGACTGGGCTGCCCCCTGTCCCCCTTATCTCTTCTTGTTTAGCATTGCGGCACTCTCCCATTTGATTACTACTGTTGTAGACGATAAGTTGATCCACAACATCATAATCGGCAAACAAGGTGCTACGATCTCTTATCTGTTTTATGCTGATGACATTTTCATTTTTGGCAGGGTTGTTGACAGGAAGATTGACCATATCAACAATATCTTTGATCTCAATTGTGAATGGTCCGGTCAGAAAGTTAATAGATCCAAATCAAAAATTATTTTTCTCGAAAAATATGGCAAGGGCTAGGCAGAAGACCATTGCAGCATATGCAGGGGTGGCAGTCATGAAGCAAGATGAATTGTATTTAGACTCCCCCCCCTCTTCTATAGGGGATCGAGAACCAAAGCTTTTCCCTTTCTTGAAGATATAAGTTGAAATCTAAACTTAAAGGGTGGAAATTGAAGATGATAATTACATGAGTGATAATTATATAAGTTGAAAGCTCAAAAAAAGGTGAGTAATCACTTTGAGAACATACAAGCTCAAATAAGATGAGCACCACATATAGAAGTTCAATGGCAGTGGACCAGTGGTCTTTCTCCGAACATAAAAGCTCAACAACGATGATGACTATCACTTACCTAACACATGGTCCCATTGCTTTTGGGATTCTTGGAGGCATACTTGATGGGCGCTGATTCCCTCAGGCTATAACCTCAGGTTACATGATAGGGAAAGGCACAGCTATTCATTGCATGCCGGGCAGGGCTCAGTGTTCACCATTAAAGACTAGATGTAATGTATGGTTGTGAGTCAATTTTAGCTTTCAGTTATCAGATTCTCCGAGGTTTATAAATCTCACGCTCCCAAAATTCTAGACCATGTTTTCTTACCTAACAGCTTCCCTGACAATATGTTCTCAGTTCAAAATGAGTGAACATTATGTCATTTCATACACTCCAGCCGAAGCAATATTAATACAAGCAATGCCTAACTTAAGTTGCGAGATATGGTGGTTGAACTACCTCTTGAAAGATATAGTAATTGCACATCACATAGATGACAAGCTTTTATTTCCAATAGTGTGGGCCTACTTGCAAGATTTTATTTGTGATGGGGTGGGGTTTTATTTTCGATGGGGTGAAGCTAATTGAAAGCATTTTTTTCGGAAAGGATGGGTCTACTTGCAACTCACGAAATACATAAGATAGTCCTTGTTTTTTTTTTTTTTGAGAAATAGACCTAATTTAAATTTAGAAAAAAATACTTGGTGTGCTTATATGTCAATTCTGCTTTTTTGCTGATGGCAGCCCATGTTTGCCATCCCATTACTGACCATGTGCAGGCTGTCGTCAGGTGGGCATTACGTTCAAGGAGGAGGAGAAAGAAGAATACAAGGAGGGAGTGGGGGGGGATGAAAGATAAGGAAGCGGAGGAGGAGGAGTAAGAAGAATCCAAGGAGGAAGAAGGAGGAGGAGACAGTGACTACCGGTTGGATGGGCGACGGCGGGCGGGGTTGGGGTGGGCAACACATGCACAATAGAGGAAAAAAAAAAAGGGTGTTCTATAGACATGGGTTGTCTATGGAAAAAATTTATGTTCCTTTAGACATGAGCAACTTTTGGTATATTGTGGGGTTGTCTATAGCCCCACCCATTCCCATACTCAAGCTGTTATTCACATTGCTGCAAACTATGCCTTTCACAAGTGTAACCAACACATTGAGCATATGATCTCAAGGTGGACATAGTAAAAGCTTATGATCGGGTAGAATGGATTTTTATCGTCCAAGTCCTCACAGCACTAGGCTTTGCCAGGAATTTCATTTCCCTGGTTTATGCTTGCATTTCTAATGTCACCTTTGTTGTATTGATCAATGGGGTACCAGAGGGCGGTATTCATGCCCAAAGGGGAATCCGACAGGGCTGCCCCCTGTCCCTCTTATCTCTTCCTGCTTAGCACTGCGACACTCTCCCATTTGATTACTACTGCTGTAGACGATAAGTTGATCCACAACATCATAATCGACAAACAAGGTGTTACGATCTCTTATCTATTTTATGCTGATGATATTTTCATTTTTGGCAGGGTTGTTGACAGGTAGATTGACCATATCAACAATATCTTTGATCTCTATTGTGAATGGTCCGGTCAGAAAGTTAATAGATCCAAATCAAAAATTATTTTTCTCGAGAAATGTGGCGAGAGCTAGGCAGAAGACCATTGCAGCGTATACAGGGGTGGCAGTCATGAAGCAAGATGAATTGTATCTAGGCTCCCCCCCTCTTCTATGGGAGATCGAGAACCAAAGCTTTTGTCTTTCTTGAAGATATAAGTTGAAATCCAAACTTAAAGGGTGGAAATTAAGAACGATAATTACATGAGTGATAATTATATAAGTTGAAAGCTCAAAAAAAGATGAGTGATCACTTTGAGAACATACATGCTCAAATAAGATGAGCACCACATATAGAAGTTCAATGGCAGTGGACCAGTGGTCTCTCTCCGAACATAAAAGCTCAACAACGATGATGACTATCACTTACCTAACACATGGTCCCATAGCTTTTGGGATTCTTGGAGACATACTTGATGGGCGCTGATTCTCTCATGCTATAACCTCAGGTTACATGATAGGGAAAGGCACAACTATTCATTGCATGCCGGGCAGGGATGAGTGTTCAACATTAAAGACTGGATGTAATGGATGGTTGTGAGTCAATTTTTGCTTTCAATTATCAGATTCTCCGAGGTTTATAAACCTCATGCTCCCAAAATTCTAGACCATGCTTTATTACCTAACAGCTGCCCTGACAATATGTTTTCAGTTCAAAATGAGTGAACATTATGTCATTTCACACACTCCAGCCGAACCCATATTAATACAAGCAATGCCTAACTTAAGTTGCGAGATATGGTGGTTGAACTACCTCTTGAAAGATATAGCAATTGCACATCACATAGATGGCAAGCTTTTATTTCCAATAGTGTGGGCCTACTTGCAAGATTTTATTTGTGATGGGGTGGGGTTTTATTTCCTATGGGCTAGAGCTACTTGGAAGCATTTATTTCAGAAAGGATGAGTCTACTTGCAACTCATGAAATACATAAGATAGTCCTTGTTTTTTTTTTTTTTAGAAATAGCCCTAATTTAAATTTAGAAAAAAATACTTGGTGTGCTTATATGTCAATCCTGTTTTTTTGCTGATGGCAGTCCATGCATGCCATCCCATTACTGACCATGTCCCGGCTATCATCGGGTGGGCAGCACGTGCTAGGAGGAGGAGAAAGAAGAATGCAAGGAGGGAGTGGGGGGGATGAAAGATAAGGAAGCGGAGGAGGAGGAGTAAGAAGAATGCAAGGAGGAAGAAGGAGGAGGAGACGGTGACGACCGGTTAGATGGGCGACGGGCGGGCGGGGGTGGGGTGGGCAACACGTGCACAATAGAGGAAGAAAAAAAGGGTGTTCTATAGACATGGGTTGTCTATGGAAAAAATTTGTGTGCCTTTAAACATGAGCAACTTTTGGTATATTGTGGGGTTGTCTATAGCCCCACCCATTCCCATAATCAAGCTGCCATTCACATTGCTGCAAACTATGTCTTTCACGAGTGTAACCAACACATTGAGCTTATGATCTCAAGGTGGACATAGTGAAAGCTTATGATCTGGTAGAATGGATTTTTATCGTCAAAGTCCTCACGCCACTAGGCTTTGCCAGGAATTTCATTCCCCTGGTTTATGCTTGCATTCTAATGTCACTTTTGCTGTGTTGATCAATGGGGTACCAGAGGGCGGTATTCATGCCCAAAGGGGACTACGACAGGGCTGCCCCCTGTCCCCCTTATCTCTTTTTGCTTAGCACTGCGGTACTCTGCCATTTGATTACTACTGCTGTAGACGATAAGTTGATCCACAACATCATAATCGGCAAACAAGGTGCTACGATCTCTTATCTGTTTTATGCTGATGATATTTTCATTTTTGGCAGGGTTGTTGATAGGGAGATTGACCATATCAACAATATCTTTGATCTCTATTGTGAATGGTCCGGTCAGAAAGTTAATAGATCCAAATCAAAAAAAAAATTTCTCGAGAAATATGGCGAGGGCTAGGCAGAAGACCATTGCAGCATATGCAGGGGTGGCAATCATGAAGCAAGATGAATTGTATCTAGGCTCCCCCCCTCTTCTATGGGAGATCGAGAACCAAAACTTTTGCCTTTCTTGAAGATATAAGTTGAAATCCAAACTTAAAGGGTGGAAATTGAAGACGATAATTACATGAGTGATAATTATATAAGTTGAAAGCTAAAAAAAAGATGAGTGATCACTTTAAGAACATACAAGTTGAAATAAGATGAGCACCACATATAGAAGTTCAATGACAGTGGACCAGTGGTCTCTCTCCGAACATAAAAGCTCAACAACGATGATGACTATCACTTACCTAACACATGGTCCCATAGCTTTTGGGATTCTTAGAGGCATACTTGATGGGCGCTGATTCTCTCAAGCTATAACCTCAGGTTACATGATAGGGAAAGGCACAGCTATTCATTGCATGCCGGGCAGGGCTGAGTGTTCACCGTTAAAGACTGGATGTAATGGATGGTTGTGAGTCAATTTTAGCTTTCAATTAGGGCTGGCATTTGGTCCGGACGAACCCGAGCAACTCGATCAAATTCTGAATTTGAAAAATCACGGGCAACAATATTTGAGAATTTGGACGGGCATGGGTAAAATTTTTTTGCCCAAATTTGAATTTGAGCAAACATGGTTACTCGTATGACCAACTTGAACAACTCGAAGAACCCGAGAAATATATATATATATATATATATATATATATATATATATATATATATATATATATATATATATATATATATATATATGGGTCAGGATCGGATGACCCAGCAAAATTTTGACCCATTAATAACCCAGCACCCTTTGAGGCACCTAGAGGTTTTAGAATGGGCTGATTTTTTGTAGATATGTTGTCTATGATATGTTGATCATCCTCACAAAAAATCAGCCCATTCTAAAACCTCTAGGTGCATCAAAGGGTGCTCTTCAAATCAACGGTTAAAATTGACAGTGAAAACCCGTTGATTTGAAGTGCGCATTTGATGCACCTAGAGGTTTTAGAATGAGCTGATTTTTTGTGAGGATGATCAACATACCATAGACAACATCCCTACAAAAAATCAGCCCATTCTATAACCTCTAAGTGCCTCAAAGAGTGCTGGGTTATTAATGGGTCAAATTTTGCTAGGTCATCCGATCCTGACCCTATATATATATATATATATATATATATATATATATATATATATATATATATATATATATATATATATATATATATATATATTATATATATATATATATATATAGGGAAGTGCTAGAATGCGGCATGCGGTGCGTGCGGCATCGCACCGCAGCCGTCTGATGCACTGCTGCGTGCATCGCATGCACGCAGCGCGTGCATCAGACGGCTGCGGTGCGATGCCGCACGCACCGCATGCCGCATTTTAGCATACCCCTATATATATATATATATATATATATATATATATATATATATATATATATATATATATATATATATATATATATATATATATATATATATATATATATATATATATATATATATATATATATATATATATATATATATATATATATATATATATATATATATATATATATATATATATATATATATATATATATATATATGGGGAGGGATACTATCATTAATGGGCTCTTACTAATAAAGGTTACTAATGATCCGGGCCGTCCATTCCTATTCGATGGAGGGCTGAGATTATCCATCCCTTTCTCTCTCTCTCTCTCTCTCTCTCTCTCTCTCTATCTATCTATCTCTCTCTCTCTCAAACGGTGAAGTAAACCCTCGACCCCGACCTTCCCCTTCGGCTCAGGCAGCCCCTTCCGGCGACACCGGTAGCCCCGACCGGCGCCTCCGGCAGCCCCGACCGCCCTTCTCCTCCTTCTCCAGCGCCGATCGACCCCCCCCCCCCTACGGCGTCGAACGCTGATCGACCCCCCCCCCCCCCCCCCCCCCCCCGACGCCGAGCATAAACCGACCCCCCCCCGCCACCGGCGCGATCGCAGATCGACCCCCCCGGTACTGAAATCAGGGCTGCAGGGTGCTGCAGTCGGGAAGGGGGATCGGTCGGGGAGGGGGTTGCGGGGAGCTGTGGTCGGGGAGGGGGATCGGTCGAGGGGGATGGCCGGAGTCGAAGGCCAGAGCCGGTGGGGCTACTGTTCACCGTTTGAGAGAGAGATAGAGAGAGAGAGGGAGGGATAATCTCGTCCCTATATCGAATAAGAACGGACGGCCCGGATCATTATTAACCTTTATTAGTAAGAGCCCATTAGTGAGAGTATCCCTCCCCTATATATATATATATATATATATATATCTATATAATAAGGGACGACGGTTGTGGGGGGGACAAATGAACTGAGACAAAGCAACGGCTCAGATTTATGCAGAGGAGGGGGATAAACAGGGAGAATAAATCATAGTCGTCCATTTCCTAGCCCTGACCAAGAATCCCACTCAGCCTTAAATTCCATCCCAAAGCCTTCCAAGCCCGTCCGATCCAAATCCCATCCGATCTGAGCCATCTAATTTTCAAGTCCCTCCAACCAACATATCCCACTCACAGTCCTTCTTAAATCCACCTCTTAAAACCCGTCAACATTGGAACCGACACTCTCAGCCCACCCCCTCTCTCTCTCTCTCTCTCTCTCTCTCTCTCTCTCTCTCTCTCTCTCTCTCTCTCTCTCTCTCTGAAGACCAAACCCCCGCCCTCCTTTGGAACCCACGCCATCAGCCCCACCCACCCATTCTCTCCCCCCCCTCCCCCCCCTCTCTCTCTCTCTCTCTCTCTCTCTCTCTCTCTCTCTGAAGACCAAACCCCCGCCCTCCTTTGGAACCCACGCCATCAGCCCCACCCACCCATTCTCTCCCCCCCTCCCCTCTCTCTCTCTCTCTCTGAAGACCAAACCCCCGCCCTCCTTTGGAACCCACGCCATCAGCCCCACCCACCCATTCTCTTCCCCCCCTCCCTCTCTCTCTCTCTCTCTCTCTCTCTCTCTCTCTCTCTCTCTCACGGGAGACCAAACGCCCGCCCCCACTACCCTCGCTCTCTCTCAAGCCCTTAGCCCCACCCCCGCCCCCGCCCCCGCCCCCGCCCCCAACCCCGCCACCGCGATGAAGTCTGCCGATTCTCCCCAGATCTGAAGCCCGCCTCCCCCCTCCCTCGCGATGAAGGCCCTGCTGACCCCCCTCCCTCGCGATGAAGCCCCTGCTGGCCCCCCTCCCGCACCCACAGGTTCATCTCTGTTTTTTTTCCCATTTTCATAATTTTCCTTTATTTTTTCCCATATTTTCTCTATTTTTTTCTCAGTTCCAGTATTTTTTTTTACCTGTTGTATCTCTCTCTCTCTCTCTCTCTCTCTCTCTCTCTCTCTCTCTCTCTCTCTCAGTTCCTCCCCCCCTCTCGCTCTCTCTTAACCCTCCCAGGTTCTTCTATGTTATTTTTCATTTTTAATACTGATTTTTCTTTTTCAGTTGTCTCTTTCTCTTTCTCTCTCTCTCTCTTAGGTTTTAGTACTGATTTCTCTTTTCAGTTTTAGTTCTGATTTCTGATCAGTTTCATCTCTGTTTTTTTTCCCATTTTCATAAATTCCCTTTATTTTTTCCCATATTTTCTCTATTTTATTTTCAGTTCCAGAATTTTTTTTTACCTGTTGTATCTCTCTCTCTCTCTCTCTCTCTCTCTCTCTCAAACCCCCACGGTACTTTCTCTTTTCTTTTTTTTTTCAGTTTTAGCAAGTTCTCTTTTTTTTTTGTTAATTTTCTGATTTTTTTTTTCAGTTGTCTCTCCCTCTCTCTCACAACTGAACCCCCCCCCCCCTCTCTCTCTCCTCAATTGAAACCCCAAGTTTTACTGATTTTTCTTTTTCAGTTTCAGTTTCAGTATTTTTCCCAGATTTTCTCATTTTCTTTTTTTCGGTTTCAGCATTTTTTTTTTTTCGGTTGTATCTCTCTCTCTCTCTCTCTCTCTTTCTCCCTCTCTCTCTCCCTCTCTCTCTCTCTCTCAAACCCCCAATGTACTTCTCTGTTTTTTTTTTCCCGTTTTAGCAAGCTCATTTTTTTATGGTTTCAAGGTTTACTGATTTTTCTTTATCTGTTTCAGATTCAGTATTTTTTCCCAGATTTTCTAAATTTCTTTTTTTCACTTTCACCATTGTTTTTTTTTTCCCGGTTGTATCTCTCTCTCTCTCTCTTTCTCCCTCTCTCTCTCTCTCTCTCTCTCTCCCTCTCTCTCTCTCTCTCTCAAACCCCCAAGATACTTCTCTGTTTTTTTTTTTCCGTTTTAGCAAGTTCCTTTTTTTATGGTCTATTTTTATGATTTTTTTTCAGCTCTCTCTCTCTCTCTCTCAACTGAACCCCCCCTCTCTCTCTCAACTAAAACCCCAAGGTTTTCCTCTGATTTTTTTTCCCAAGTTCAGCAGTTTCTTTTCTGTTTCTTTTTTCCAGTTTCACAATTTCTCTACTTTTTTCCCAGATTTTCTCTATTTCTGTTTTCAGTTTCAGCATTGTCCTTTTTCAGCTGTTACAGTTTGGGAAATGCTATCAGTGAGTTTTAGAGAACAATGCTATCAGATTTCCAGCATTAACAATGTATTTTCTGCATTGTTACTCATTTTTAGTACTGATTCTAGATAACAATCAGTTTTAGTATTGACTTTTCTTTTTCAGTTGTCTCTTTCTCTTTCTCTTTCTCTATCTCTCTCAATCAGTTTCTCTTTTTCAGTTCTATTTTCAGCTTTTAGTACTGATTTTCCTTCTCTGTTTTTATTTGCCAGTTTTACAATTTTCCTTTAGTACTATCAATGATTTTGCTGAAACTGAAAAAAAAAAATGTTGAAACTGAATAAAAATTTGGGTTAATCCGGGAAACCATAAATTAAATCAAGTCTGATCAACATGATTTTCAGCATTGCTATCACTGATCTTCTCGGCTGGGTACGGTCCCACTGAAGAATCCCACGAACCATACGCTAGAAAAAACATTGGGTTAATTCGGGAAAATTAGTGATTTTACAGTGATTGGGTTAAGTCGGGAAAATTGAAAAAGCTGAAACTGGAAAAATTGATTGGATTAACCCAATTTTCCCATTTTCAGAAAAAAATTAGGTTACTCCGGGAAACTGAAAAAGCTGATAGTACTAAAGGGAAACTAGAAAAAATTCAGTGATTTTACAGTTTTATCATTTTCTTCTCTATGTTTCCCAGTTTTACAATTTCCCTTTAGTACTATCAGCTTTTTCAGTTTCAGCATTGTTTCTTTCCGATTGTCTCTCTCTCTCCCTCTCTCTCTCTCTCTCTCTCTCTCTCTCAACCCCCCAAGGTTTCTTCTATGTTTTTTTCAGCAGTTCTTTCAGGCCAACCCGAATATCTCACTGATTTTTTTTTTTCAGTAGCAGCTCCCACCACTGAAACCACACTGGATATCCCCGATCGCCAATACTTTCCAACACCGATCGCACCAGGTTCTCTTTCACTGTCTTCTCAAAAATATCTATATAAATCATTTTTTCACTTTGTTAGTATTTTAGTGTGCCGATATAAGTCATGTGATATCACTTTGTTAGTACTATCAATGATTTTTCAGTTTCAGCATTATTTTCTCTGTTTCTTCTCTATTTTTCCCAGTTTTACAATTTCCCTTAAGTACTATCAGCTTTTTCATTTTCAGCATTGCTATTACTGATTTTGCTTTTAGTACTAAAGGGAAACTAGAAAAAACATTGGGTTAATTCGGGAAAATTAGTGATTTTACAGTGATTGGGTTAAGTCGGAAAAATTGAAAAAGCTGAAACTGAGAAAATTGATTGGATTAACCCAATTTTCCCAGTTTCAGAAAAAAATTGGGTTACTCCGGGAAACTGAAAAAACTGATAATACTAAAGGGAAACTAGAAAAAATTCAGTGATTTTACAGTTTTAGCATTTTCTTCTCTATGTTTCCCAGTTTTACAATTTCCCTTTAGTACTATCAGCTTTTTCAGTTTCAGACACTGGATATCCCCGATCGCCAATACTTTCCAACACCGATCGCACCAGGTTCTCTTTCACTGTCTTCTCAAAAATATCTATAACAATCATTTTTTCACTTTGTTAGTATTTTAGTGTGCCGATATAAGTCATGTGATATCATTTTTTTTTCTTATACAATAAAATCTTTTAACTGTTTTCGGTTGGTACTTGCTGAAATTCAATATGGTGAATGTATGATGTGGTCTCTATTTTTTTGTTGCACCTTCTTTTTTACCTGGTGAGAGTAACATTCTTCTATTAACCCGACCATGTATTATGTGGTCTCTATCTTAATTAGGAGGAAAGTAGGAAAATTTTAACCACACAGGGGCCTCTTAGCATCATGAACACTTCAACTTCATATGATGGCAAAATGGTCTCCCTTCTCCGGCAATGATCGACCTCGACCTCGCTTCGGCAGCGACAAATCCTCTGATCGACCAAGGTGAAAACCCTAATCACTCATTTTCCCTTCAATAAAAATTCTTCCATGAGCCTCACAGAACAGTGGAGAGAGAAAGAGAGAGACTCTTTTTTCTTGCTGTTAGTTTTTTTTTCCGTCTAAATGCTGATGTATATGGTCTGAAGGTGTAAATTTTGTTAAGTGGGATAATGGACTTTGGGCTTCCGATCCAAATCCCGTCGCTACTCTTTTTTTCAGTCGGGCCGGCGGCGGGGAATCGGGGCATGAGTTGCACATCCTGGTGATGGACAACAGCTCCGGCGACCTTTGGGTGCTTAGCTGGCAATTCACATGACGGTGAGTGATTGCTCTCTTTGCTACTCATTGTTTTGTTGAGTCGGGCTAATTGCTCTCTTCCCTACTTATTGTTTTTGTTGAGTCTGGGCTAATCTGGATTTCATTTTATATGAGCAGTTGCATTTTTCCAAAATATTTATGAGGTGGTTTGAAAATTTTATGAATAGTTTAGGGTATGTTATTGCATCTAGATTTCGTTCCGTACTCTTTTAAAGATGCTATAAATTATATATTTCATTCTCTCTCTCTCTCTCTCTCTCTCTCTCTCTCTCTCTCTCTCCTTCTGAATTCTTAGTTTCAATCCCATGAACCTTTAAATTTGGTCATTAAGTAAGCATTGCAAGTACTGAGTAACATAATTATGTGAGGCCATAAACTAATTGGAAGTATGGAAATTCCATAATTGATTGGTTCCACTCACAATCCACAGCCTTTATTGGGTTTAAAGATTCAAATTGAATGGTTCCATTAACTATTAGAGTCAAGTATATTTGTTTGACCATATTGATCTTGCCACTCCAAACATTCGGGTTAGGTTTAACGTTCGATGGGTTAGTGAGCTCGGGTTGAAAGTCTAATGGGATTTTGCTCTTAGATCCGTCTGCTACTGATTCACCGCTGGAGACCGTCGATTCGATGGCTGAGCAGGACTAGCCAGCCCAAGGCACGCCACAACAAAACTGCACGCTTGCGCTCCCTCCTCGAGGTCTGGAATCTTTGCATGTTTTCCATGTGTGATGTTTTATTTGGGTTTAAAAATTTTAGTATTTTTTTCATGGTTCCAATTTGAAAATATTAATTAGATTATAATTTTTTTGGGTACATCTGCAGAGGCAGAGCAATTGGTGAATGGTGAAGCTACTTGGGCCACTAGATTTGCCAAGGATGCAGCCCGTGACAACTCAGGCAGAGGTTGCGCGGGGGGGAAACTTCTCCCACAGAGATCACATGTATATATAGATTCCTTCATGTTTTCGTTGAAAATATTTAAAAGTTCTTCTATATATGGATATGTACTATTTGGCTCCAAATTTGACTGTATAGGAAATAATCATAGAATGGAACATGTAATTTCATTTTGTGCTTTAAAATACTCTACAAAATATATAAAACCAGTCCCTTAGCAGAATTTTTGATAAGGTATCTTAAATGTATTCTTGGTATCATAATTTAAAAGACAAATAAAATAACAATAATGAACCCCCAAATAGACATTTCAGTCACTTGAGGTCATTACTATACTAGAAATAAATTTGATCACCAATCTAATTGAATGATTTTAATACAATATGATACAAATAATCGGTACAAACGCATGATGAATCATAGTTAGTCCAAATTGGCATGCAAAGGGTTGTCTACTCACATTATTGGCTTGCTTTGCACCTTAATGCAGCTATTCCTTTGCATGTCGGTTTGGGCTTACGTTCGATGCACCGATCGGGCAATCCCAATGCAGCAAAGAGTTATCGGTAGTGCACCCAAAAAGAGAGAGAGAGAGAGAGAGAGAGAGAGAGAGAGAGAGAGAGCGGGGGGGGGGGGGGGGGTGGAAGACAACCTGCGAGGGATTATTCTTCATTGCGAGGGAGTGAAAGACCATTTTCTCGGCCGGCTACCACCCGATCTGAGATCTGAGCCGGTGACCACCGCAGTCCCAACCAGATTCCTGGCCCGACGACCACCCTCCTTCAGATTGACCTCTAGATCTGAGCTCCGGCGACCACCACGCGGCCCTCCCGGTCCAGCGACCATCTGATCTAAGCTGCTGCCTCCAGATCTGCGGCCCTCCCGACAAGATCCATGGCTGAAATCGCCTGTGCACGTCTCCCCTGCATCGAATCTGCTGGTCACCCCTGTGATCTGATTTGCATCGAAGTCACAGGGGTTTGGGGGATGGGGCGCGATCAGCGGGAGGAGGAATGGGGCACGGATGAGGGAAAAGTGGAGGGGGGGGCGGGGTGGGTCTGACGTGTAGAGGGGAGAGGGCGCGCTCGATCAGCGGCAGAGAGAGGCCGGAGACTGGTTTTCGCTGGATCGTGTGGTTAAGAGTGGGTTAGAGAGCAACGATAACAACCGTTGTTTATACCCCCCACAATAATAGAGGAGCATACCAAGAGGACATGTTGTCCCTCCTCCTCCAACAAACTTCATATTCTTTCACCTTCTAAATATTGGCACTTCCATTGAAATATTTCTAGCTTTTTCAAAATATTATTGTCAATCTCTAAATATTGTCACCTTCGTCGAAATATTGACTGCCTTCGAATTATTGTCACCTCCCTCAAAATATTATCTAAGCCCTTAAAATATTTTTCATCTCTCTCTAAATATTTTTCGTGCCCTCGGGCACGGGGTTTTCACTAGTATATATATATATATATATATATATATATATATATATATATATATATATATATATATATATATATATATATATATGGGGACGGGGAGCCTGGACGTCAGGTGCAACGTCAACGCTGCACCCGGCGCGGCATGATGCCACGTGTCCGAAAAAAACTCGGAAATCGGATCGGATCGGCGGTATAAATTTCGGATCAAACCTCAGTCGCTCGATCGCAGGATCCAACGGATCGGATTCCCCCGCGGGCTGGTTTTCGTTGTTACTGTTGGAAATAAATCCATGGTAGAGGCCCGCAGCGGAAGCAAAGTGAAGGCCCGAGGACCGTAGGCGGTGTGCGTTACATATCAAAATTTTCATCGAAACGATCTACATATGCGTGTATGAAACTAGCATGGCAACTACGCGAACCCCTAACGACGATCTAACGCGAAAGAACAAACTAGCATGAATGCATGTTCTAATTATGTTAGATCTACTTGTTAGAGGTCATACCTGCGTGCGAAATCTTTCACCGCGACAAATTTCTTCTTTGTCGATGGAGACGGGCTACGGATCTGCTCGACATAGCTTCGGTGCGACGGCCATAACTTTCTGTTCCGAACTCCGATTGGGCTGAAATTTGAACTACAGGTAGCCAACTTCGAGACGCAACTTTTCCAATAAGTTTCACGTCTTTTGGACTTCTATAGATCCCGGAATCGTAGAAACAATGTTGATTTTCTGTGCAGATTCTGGACAGCAAAAGGTTGCGGGAGACGCCTTCTAGTTCACCCGATCTCACACGATGCACGGCACCTCGTCGATGGATCTCTGAGTGCCTCCATACGACGAGCCTTCTCCTTCTACAAAACACCACGTGAGGAAGACGAGTCGCCATCCAATGGCGCAAGCGAGGGAGAGAGAGACGAGAGAGGAGATGCGAAGAGAGGAGAGGGGGCGGCTAGGGTTTCCCCATGCCATGGCCGGCCCTAGGGCTTGCATGGCTCTATTAATTTCGTGCCCCCTCTCTCTCCTTCTCATATATATAGTCGGCCTATCCATATGGATAAGGACAGTATGGATAAGGATGATTGATTCAAACCTTATCCCTATATATCTCTTTCTTTATCTCTATCCTTTCCTTGTTTTCGAAAACGGTCAAAACCAGCCCGTTTTCTGCGCCTCATAACCGGCCCCTTCATCGGAGGCAACAACCTCCCGAAACTAATGGGGCCGGCCTTGACCAGTCTCTCAACACTTAGGGCCGGCCCCCTTAGTGCATAGTGGCGCATGGTATGACCAAAACGCCCTTATGCCACTAGTTGGCCGTTCCTCGTGTACGAGACTTTGCAAGGCACACATAAGTGAAGTGCACCAGTGATTTCACTATTCTCTGAGGTTCCCATAGGGTGCCCCTAGTGAAGTCAACTCGCAACATGTCCCGGTGCATCGCACCCATGTGGCAAAGTCCACTTATGGCAAGGAATTGCTACATGCGTCTCTGCACTAACCTAGGGTTTCCCCTTAGTGCACACACGTAGCTACGCATCTACCGAGCACTAGTGCGAAGCACTCACGGAGCGTATGCTTGGACTTCTCGCTTCCTCTAACTACGTTCTGTGTTTCGATGAGATGGTATAAGAACCATACATAATGTCGATAAGGTGGAACCTTCAGGGACCAGGGTTCATGGCTTCCAACTCAGACTCGATCGACACACTACCCGAGTGTACCATCGATCCTCTGAGTCCGAGTTAACCTGCGTAGCCACCCAGAGTGCGACGCAGGCTGCACTCCAATCCCCCCGGACTTACTATGTTCTCCCACATACCCCTGCTCTCCACTTAGTATGGTAAACTCGCTGTCCCTCCACTGGTGCCATGACGCAACTCGAGCGGTGGAGAATACCGTCAAACTCGAGTGCTCATATGACTCGGTTCCTTCCAGGTTGACCACGTACATCGTACCTCCGATAACTCTGCCGAGTAACCGGATCCGTCACCAGTCGAACTGATGACCACCTGGCCAGGGTTTAATACGACGTAGGTCAGACCAAGGAACGCACCTCCCATTAGGGGTGTGGATAGCCTGCAGGAGTGACATGCTGATGCAACGCCAGCCGGGTAACCCAGTACACCGTGGTTTTGGATCACTACATCCGGATCCTCACACATTGGTGCGCCAAAGCACCACACAACTGGTTAGTCCACCAGACATGGCTCCTCAGGGTTTAGGACCGTTTTACCCTAAGCAGAAACACGGTTTAGTGCACCGGTGTCTGCTCACCGATCTGTGCACCGTGTTGGTTCCGTTCGGCCACAGACACTGTGCCTGGTAATGACCGTGGTGGAGACACCCACGCTCTGTCATCCCAACAGCTTAACCTGATAGGGCGACCAACCCTAATCAGAGCTGCGAACGTATTTAGGTTACATGGGACCAGTCCCTTGAGTCTCCCACTCAAGTGGATTACCATGTAGCCATGGCTCTCTGTTCTGTAATCAGAACACGTACTAAGGTACGTACCAATATGTAATCCTATACTATCAACCATACAAAGCTAAACACTAGGTTTTTACGAGCTATAGACCTTACCAATTCTAACAATCTCCCACTAGGTCTAACGAGGAATAACGGTGTTGAGCTCTGTAGCTTCTACATGCTGCCCAAAAGCCTTTGCAGGAATTCCTTAAAGGAATTGACAACATTGTCTGTAGATTCCACCTCAGTACCGCTACTTGCATTTCCTCATATAACTATCAGATCAAGTGGAGTTTGTACTTGATGGGTTTCCCCTCACGGCGGTGCCTAGTCTCCTTGGACCTTGCTTACCGCTCTTCTGTTGTAACAACAGATAACTGAGCCTCTGGTACGCGTCCCAAGTTCTCTAAGAACGTCCTAAGCCTTACCACCTGATATACTACTTCGCACGCAACAACGTGCTAAGCATCTGTGGTAGAGTCTGTGATGCACTTGCTTCACACTCTATCAATTACCGCTTCTAATCCCAAGATAAAAATAATCCCTGAAATCGATTCTCTGGAACACACATCTGACACTAAAGTTAGATCCTGTGTGTCCAATCGATATCAGGACCTGTGAAGTGCAAGCTAACTCACAATCCTTACTTAACAAGGATTTCTGAGTATACCCTTCACATCGGTCCAAAGATCTGGACCCGGGTTCGACTGAAACCGACCCATCTTCCTGCTGCGCAATAGATATCTAGCCTCGTAAAACGAATCTGGCTAGAATCTTATCTTCATGCGTAGCCTGTGACAGCAAGAGAATCTTGCTCTGGTTATCTAGAGTTACCTTGATTCCCAGAGCATAACTCGCCTCACTAGGGTCTTTCACATCGAATTGTGATGACTACAAACCTTTACCGTAAACAATATTCTTACGTCATTTTCAATCAGTAGGATATCGTTAACGTAAAGTACTACGTACACCCTTGTAGCTTTTTCACCTTTCTTGTACCCACTTGGTTTATCCTCATTCTGATCAAATCCGTGTGAGCGGATTCCCTTGATCAAAATAGACATTCCATCCTGGATGCTTGCATCAGTCCATAAATGGACCGTTGCAACTTGCATTCCATATCTTCCTAACCCACTGACACAAACCTAGGGCTACATCATCCATATGTCCTTTCCAAATTCCCGTTAGGGAATAACTGTCTTGACATCCATCAACCAGATCTCCCAACTATAATGAGCTGTGATGGATTAAGAGAATCCGAAATAGACTTAGGCATAGCTACCAGTGAGATGGTTTTGACATAGTCAATCCCTTCTCCTTTGGCAACTAATCTAGCCACTTAAGTCTTAACCGGATGCTCTTCTTATACACCTCTTACACCCCGAAGGGTGATAGTGCTATAAGTGTCAAGACTGTTCCAAGGGACATTGATATAAATTTACCTCCATGGTCTTTTGTCAGTCAGAGCTGTCGAAAGCTCCCACTACTTCTTCATAGCTCTAGGGATCATCCTCCTGAAACTCTGGATTAACTATCGAAGTTTCTCCATAGTATCTTTCAGGAGCTCTGATGGTCCCACAACGACGAGGTGGTGGTGGTACAAAGGAAGCTGTTTCTACGGTACCTGGTATACTAGTTTCTTGTAATATCTACTCCCACTACGTTTTCAGATGCGCACTCTCTACCAGTACCCAGTAGTTCACCCAGAACTACCTTAGTGATAAACTTATGGTCTATAATATAATCCTGGTCTAGGTGGATGGTATTCGTAGAAACGATTACCTTCCAAACCTCAAGATCATAGAATAGTCCATCTTATGCCTCCTAAGGGTAACCTACAGACAGATATACCTGGAACTATATCTCCATCTCATCCCTCTTGTCCTTTTGCACAAGTGCAGGACAACCCTATATCTCGAGACACTATAGTGTCAGCTTTCGCTTAGACCATAGCTCTCTATAGGTCTGAGGCACTGATCTAGATGAGAGATAGTTTCATATATAAGCTACTGTTTTAAGGTACAACCCCACCAATGGTGGGTAGTACACTTGGCGATATTCATCATACTACGGACCATGTCTAACAGAGTCTGATTCCTTCTCTCGGAGACTTTATTCTGACGTGTCATCCTAGGAGCATTTAACTGGGAGATAATCCCATGCTCCCTCAAGATCCTATGGAACTCGTCCGATAGGTTTTTGTTCCCTCGATTAGATCGAAGAGACTCCTATTGTCTGGACGCTCTTGGAACCATAGATGTCAAAATTAACTAATTCTCATACCTTCGTGGCCCTTTTAGTTATTCTCCCTTCCAGATTACACTCATAGGTTAGAAGGATCTCCGATGATTCTGTGAACAGAAACTCGGCCTTCTATCACCTCTGAATTTATCTGAGGCAAGATATCTAAATCAGAGGGGTCACAAATGGGATAGCTTCTCCGAAGGATTTAGATGAATTTAAATTAGACGCTGCAGCTGTCATGAAATCTATTTCCGAATTAGGATTAAATATAAAGAGATTATTCTGATCTATTTCTCTAGTAATGAAGCTATCTATTTAGTTTAAGATACACACCTACGGTGCTGTCTAAAACTAAAAACTTCATTTACCAAGGAGGAAACAGAACTACATCTCTAAATATCAAAATCCGTGTTTCGGAAAAACTAAGACAATCATATCTAACAGCTTCCGCAGCGGCTTATGGCATCAGTACCTATGTTAGGATTCCTTCACTATAAAGTAGCCTTCTGCTTTCCTTGAATCTCTGTAGACCCGAAGTCTACATTCCAAGAAGCATAAGAACTGCTACTAGATAGCGACTCAACTCCTAACATCCAGAGGCCATACTCAATCTTCAAATACCCCATATGCTCGCCACAGAGAAAATACTTCCGTCCTTGGCGTTACCAGACTTAGGATTCCATACCAGTTTCTGCACTAGAATAGTTTTCGATCTCTTATAAGTTACTCCCTTAGGTTCTTCTAAAGAAGACCTAGGTTAAGCACTAAAGGCTTTGCCTTTAATCTTGATCCCATCCTTTGTCTCTTGGAAATCTCCTTAGAAGTTCTGCGTTTATCATCTCTAACTTGTTAAAGCTAAAGTCTCTGATAACGCCTTCGAAGGTTCCAGACAAGGATGCAAGACAGACGTCTTCCACCACCTCGTCATCCGGTACTATATCTTTGGAATCTAGTTCGATCTGGAACTCAAAGATATGTTCCCGAACAAGCATACCCTCAGACATCTCGGTACCGACAAGTATCTTAGTGGAAAAGCGATGAGTCGACTGACTTCGCCTTCCAGACATCTAATGCAAGTAAAACTTAATTAGAGAACACCCGGCATATCTCTGACTCGCTTCTAAAGAGTTGTCCGCAAGTCTGCTATAATCATAGCACTTGCACATCTCCTTAGACTCTTGCTAGTCGTCATATGCCCTAGTTAGTGCCCTAATGATATCTGAACCCGTTAGTCTAGTACAGGGATATTTAGATTGCATGCCAATGTACGTTAACTACCCTATGCATAAGCTAAAGAAAGCGCTTCCGCTCTACGTAGTTAGAGACCCGATAACTGGTTCTCTTATGGGATAGCGGATAGGGGAACTATATGGTTGAATGAAAATGAATGCAAAATAACTTATTTTATGGATTTTGAAAATAAGCTAATTATATCCAAATGTCAGCGCTACCCTCACAGCGAAGACACCTCAATGGATTAATTAATCATGTATGTAAGATCTCGGAATCGACTACACCTGCCCTAGGGGGCATCATGCAGCGTCAATCCGCTTACACGGGCCTTTCCTTGACCCAGTCCAAATCTGCCAACTAAGGGCTTTGATGGACCATGGTTATCTTTTGGCCAGTGCCACGTGATCACCGTTGTCTTTGCAACGAATACCTCACGTGCACTTAGGATGCTTACCCACGAGCCTAAGCAATTACGGCACGGGAGTTCATGCGGCCCCCACTAGGGTGGGATAAAAAGCCCTTCTCTCCTGGCCCCATAACTGCCATATCCTTAAGGAGACCGCTAAGTTATCTGGCATGGAAAAACATAACCCTCACCCTAGGGGGTGTCGAGCTACGCCCTTCCACCCAGACACAGAGCAGTTGGTTGTGGAGGCCAGAGGATCTCGACGAGTCCTCTTACACATCCCTTATTATAGTTGAGGGTTATTTAATGCAAGTATGAGTGTACACTAAGGTCACGACAACCTATACACTAGACCCTGGTCATACCGTGCTCCCATTAGCGTTCAAGCCTTTCGTGAAGCATTAATCGATCTCGGAATATCATAGTCCCTGCCTCAAGTGGATTTCTCCACTCGAGGGTCACATTACATATTCCAAAAACATCGATGCTCCGCAAACTTGGCTATCACGCTAATGCCCTGGAGCCTAGCCTAAGGTCAGACTGACAGGAAAGGTCTTCCACTACCATGGCGCCTCGCTTATAAATTTGACGAATGATGTCATAGTAGAATTCCAACTCATTCTAGGTTTTGATGCTTGCCAAATAGGCACACCCGACTAATCGGGTGTTGACCTAATGGGGGCATAACCAAATGTGAGGAATTCATGCTATCATCAAAGGTCAATTAAATAATAGGCGTCACTAGTGGAATCCTATCCTAATAAGGTCGCTAGGACCCGAGGGGAAAGGGCATCCCTCTAACACAGATAATCAAATTATTGCATCGGGGTTCTCTACATAAATATAAAAAACTACTGAAAGAAACAAGCACACAATTGAATCAAGTTCAGGGTCCGACCCCTGAACCTGACTGGCACAGCGCAGGCTCTCTGTCTCCTTCGCAAGGTTCCTCGATCCGGTGCAAGCCTCTGTATACGATCTCCTGACGCTTTCTGCCCTTTGCCGTCATCGTGTACGCTTCGCCGGATCGCCATCGTCCTCCAAGGTTTCGCTCATCTTCCCGGTGGTGGATCTCCACGGCAAGTCCTCCTCTTCAATCTGTAATCGAAAAAGATCTAGTACGCTTCGAGCAAGTGCTCGCTCGTACACAATTTCCTAGAAAGAAAAGGAAAACAAACCTAGCAAAAGCCTGGGAATCAAGGGTGGTAAATCTTCACCTCTTGCCCGACTATGGCTCTAAAATCTATCCACACACAGAAGAAAAAAAACATCCAGACAAAGTCGCTAACACGGGGTCCGACCCCCGGTAGCAATCAATCACATATCCAGAATAATTTTAGAAGCGGTGCCCTGCAAGAACGATTCATAGAACACACAAAAAATATACTATGCATGATCTACTCGTAGAACCCCGATGGCGGCACATACTATTCATGCGCGCACATGACGGTTTCATGAAAAACATGAAACGCACACCACTAGCGGGCTCTGATACCAATTGTTGGAAATAAATCCATGGTAGAGGCCCGCAGCGGAAGCAAAGTGAAGGCCCGAGGACCGTAGGCGGTGTGCGTTACATATCAAAATTTTCATCAAAACGATCTACATATGCGTGTATGAAACTAGCATGGCAACTACGCGAACCCCTAACGACGATCTAACGCGAAAGAACAAACTAGCATGAATGCATGTTCTAATTATGTTAGATCTACTTGTTAGAGGTCATACCTGCGTGCGGAATCTTTCACCGCGACAAATTTCTTCTTTGTCGATGGAGACGGGCTACGGATCTGCTCGACATAGCTTCGGTGCGACGGCCATAACTTTCTGTTCCGAACTCCGATTGGGCTGAAATTTGAACTGCAAGTAGCCAACTTCGAGACGCAACTTTTCCAACAAGTTTCACGTCTTTTGGACTTCTGTAGCTCCCGGAATCATAGAAACAACGTTGATTTTCTGTGCAGATTCTGGACAGCAAAAGGTTGCGGGAGACGCCTTCTAGTTCACCCGATCTCACACGATGCACGGCACCTCGTCGATGGATCTCTGAGTGCCTCCATACGACGAGCCTTCTCCTTCTACAAAACACCACGTGAGGAAGACGAGTTGCCATCCAATGGCGCAAGCGAGGGAGAGAGAGACGAGAGAGGAGATACGAAGAGAGGAGAGGGGGCGGCTAGGGTTTCCCCATGCCATGGCCGGCCCTAGGGCTTGCATGGCTCTATTAATTTCGTGCCCCCTCTCTCTCCTTCTCATATATATAGCCGGCCTATCCATATGGATAAGGACAGTATGGATAAGGATGATTGATTCAAACCTTATCCCTATATATCTCTTTCTTTATCTCTATCCTTTCCTTGTTTTCGAAAACGGTCAAAACCAGCCCGTTTTCTGCGCCTCATAACCGGCCCCTTCATCGGAGGCAACAACCTCCCGAAACTAATGGGGTCGGCCTTGACCAGTCTCTCAACACTTAGGGCCGGCCCCCTTAGTGCATAGTGGCGCATGGTATGACCAAAACGCCCTTATGCCACTAGTTGGCCGTTCCTCGTGTACGAGACTTTGCAAGGCACACATAAGTGAAGTGCACCAGTGATTTCACTATTCTCTGAGGTTCCCGTAGGGTGCCCCTAGTGAAGTCAACTAGTCAACTCGCAACATGTCCCGGTGCATCGCACCCATGTGGCAAAGTCCACTTATGGCAAGGAATTGCTATATGCGTCTCTGCACTAACCTAGGGTTTACCCTTAGTGCACACACGTAGCTACGCATCTACCGAGCACTAGTGCGAAGCACTCACGGAGCGTATGCTTGGACTTCTCACTTTCTCTAACTACGTTCTGTGTTTCGATGAGATGGTATAAGAACCATACATAATGTCGATAAGGTGGAACCTTCAGGGACCAGGGTTCATGGCTTCCAACTCAGACTCGATCGACACACTACCCGAGTGTACCATCGATCCTCTGAGTCCGAGTTAACCTGCGTAGCCACCCAGAGTACGACGCAGGCTGCACTCCAATCCCCCCGGACTTACTATGTTCTCCCACATACCCCTGCTCTCCGCTTAGTATGGTAAACTCGCTGTCCCTCCACTGGTGCCATGACGCAACTCGAGCGGTGGAGAATACCGTCAGACTCGAGTGCTCATATGACTCGGTTCCTTCCAGGTTGACCACGTACATCGTACCTCCGATAACTCTGCCGAGTAACCGGATCCGTCACCAGTCGAACTGATGACCACCTGGCCAGGGTTTAATACGACGTAGGTCAGACCAAGGAACGCACCTCCCATTAGGGGTGTGGATAGCCTGCAGGAGTGACATGCTGATGCAACGCCAGCCGGGTAACCCAGTACATCGTGGTTTTGGATCACTACATCCGGATCCTCACACATTGGTGCGCCAAAGCACCACACAACTGGTTAGTCCACCAGACATGGCTCCTCAGGGTTTAGGACCGTTTTACCCTAAGCAGAAACACGGTTTAGTGCACCGGTGTCTGCTCACCGATCTGTGCACCGTGTTGGTTCCGTTCGGCCACAGACACTGTGCCTGGTAATGACCGTGGTGGAGACACCCACGCTCTGTCATCCCAACAGCTTAACCTGATAGGGCGACCAACCCTAATCAGAGCTGCGAACGTATTTAGGTTACATGGGACCAGTCCCTTGAGTCTCCCACTCAAGTGGATTACCATGTAGCCATGGCTCTCTGTTCTGTAATCAGAACACGTACTAAGGTACGTACCAATATGCAATCCTATACTATCAACCATACAAAGCTAAACACTAGGTTTTTACGAGCTATAGACCTCACCAATTCTAACAGTTACTGTGGTAGGCACAGTAACAGCGAGATTTTGATCCGGATGAATCCCGACCGACTGATCGTCTTGACTCGGCCGTCTGATCTGTGCAGTGCACCCCCGCTCGGTATTTCAACCTTCGGTTCGATTCCCATCCGTTCAATCGAGGGAATCGAACGGACAAAATCTTTTTTCGCTGTTACTGTAGCGGCTACAGTAATAGCGAAAAAGATTTCAGTCCGTTTGTTTCCCATCGATCCAACGGATGGGAATCGAATCGAACCGAGCGGGGTGTGCTCCACGGATCAGAGGGCCGAGTCAAGACGATCAGACGGTCGGGATTCATCCGGACCAAAATCTCGCTGTTACTGTGCCTGCCACAGTAACAACGAGAATCAGTCCGCGTGGGAATCTGATCCGTTGGATCTTGCGATCGGGCGGCTGAGGTTTGATCCGGCATTTATACCGCCGATCCGATCCGATTTTTGGGTTTTTTTCGTACACGTGGCATCCATGCCGCACGGGTGCAACATTGACGCTGCACCTGAGGTCCAGGCTCCCCTTCCCTTATATATATATATATATATATATATATATATATATATATATATATATATAAAGAGAGGGAGAAAGCGGAATGCACATGTTCTCTACAATCAAGTTAAACTTGTAATATTCTTTATTGCATGGTTTGCACCGAATTATTTTTTGCTCGAGTGAAAAGAAGCCTTATATTGAACGGTGTAAATTTTAGATAGGACGTATCTCTACATTTTAGTGAACGGTCCGGACGAATCCGATGAATTTCTATGGTCCAAACTCGGGCATACTCTCTACAAGTTTCTCGGGCAACTTGGATAATTTAAGCAAACGTAATACAACTTGGTCCAAACACGATCAGACTTTCAAATCCGACCAACCCCACCATGTTCAACCCTATTGTCGATCATGTTAGGGAACCCATGCTCACAAAGCGTTTCACACTTAAACATTACTTGCCACTCAATGAATGCTCCCCCTCCCCCTTCCCCTTTCAAGTCTCAGAAACAGGCGTTGACTGCAGCCTCGGTAGATGCTCAGCTGGTTCCATAACACATCAATGGCATGATGCCACGTTAAGGCAGGAACCACCCACTAGACAAAGCAATCAACCCAAAAGGGAAGTAGAGGGCCCCTCAACCCCCACTTCATGCAAACCAATTCAAAACACATTAGAGGGGATTTTTGCATACACTCCCCTATCAAAGATATTATAAATAATCCTCTTCTTTTTCAAATTTTATAAGTAATCCTCACTTGCCTCAATTTATGCAAAAAAAAATCTGTAACTAATTTTTTTGAGCATTAATGTTTGGACTACTTGATCTTTGTGCACATCATCACCATGGATCCCCATACATGTTGTCGTTGTTCCCTTCCTTCTAGTCATTATCCTTATAGTCTGTTTCCTCCTTTCCTCGAAATACACTGATATGCACAAGCACTGGTGATTAGGGGTGGGACTTGGGCGGGTCTGACCCGAACCCGACCCGCCCAACGCGAACAATGGACAAACATGGGCAAAGGTGGTTAAAAACTTGGACGGGTTTGGATAAAAATAGATCAACCCGATTTCAATTTGGACGGGTTTGGGCACCAATCTCCCCAACCCGAGGAACCCGAGGAAGTGGCACACTAAGGTGGAATGCTTTGATGGTTTTTTTTTATGGAAATCAAAGACTTAGTTTGAAATATGTGAGGATATGGGTTGGACTTTATGTTTTTGTTATGCAAATGATAGATTTTTTTTATCCAATTCAAAATCTATTCGATTTTTTTTTCATCTATTTACGTGCACAAGCATTTTTAATTGGGCAACCCGCCCAACTCGTTTTTTATTTTGCAAATTGGGCAACCCGAGCAACCCGAGGAACCCGAGGAACTAGAATGGGCAAGCACGGGTTGGGCTTCCACGGGTTCCCCGGGTTCCACGGGCAAAACAGGCAAAGGTTTGTGCAAGTCGGGTTGGGCATGGGCAGACCCTTCAACCCGCCCAACCCGCCCAAGTCCCACCCCTACTGGTGATGACCAATGGGTAAAATGATCATAACGTTGTTCATATGATTCTTTTTGCAAAAATTGAGATACATGAATGGGTTATTTGGAAACTTAAAAAAATATAAAATAATTTATAATATTATTATTTTTTAGGGGGTTGTATCAAAAAATATTTTTAAAAAAGGAAAATTTTATTCATACTCCAAAAATCCGTAAGTAGCCTTCATGTTCCACCCGTTTCCTAATAACTTACTCAAAAATATTAAATATCATTTATACCCTTATCTTATACTAAAATCCAACTAAAACCTAAAACAGAACCTTTTGGACACTGACTGCAATTGAAAAGAAATTGAGCGGTGGCAACGACATGACTGTGGCATCATTGGCAGCAACATCAACAACATGGCTCGAATATCATACTTCCCCCGATCAAGTCCCTCATAGATAGCAACAGAGCTCGAAGATCCCACTTTTTTCGATCAGATTCCTCCATACGAGATCTAACCCCTGATCAGATTCCTCCATACGAGATCTAACCCCTCTAGCAATGGTGAAAGAAGTGGGACATCTCTCTCTCTCTCTCTCTCTCTCTCTCTCTCTCTCTCTCTCTCTCTCTCTCTCTCTCTCTCTCTCTCTCTCTCTCTCTCTCTCTCTCTCTCTGTGTGTGTGTGTGTGTGTGTGTGTGTGTGTGTGTGTGTGTGTCTCTGTGTGTGTGTGTGTCTCTCTCTCTCTCTCCCCCCCCCCTTATCAAGCCATGAATGAATGGCAGATGATCAAAATAACCCTCCCCACGTTCGTATACTCATGGGGATTCAACATCAGAAAGAAATGGGGTATGATCAAGAAGGGACATGGGGCTTCAACATCAGAAAGAAATGGGGTATGATCAAGAAGGGACGTGCCATTTAATTGGGGTGTATTTAAGGTGGGGTGTAAGAGGAAAGGGTATTTTTGGGATAGGAATGGGGTATGATAAAAAAAAAAAACGGGTGAGTTCAAGTTTGTAGGAAAATGGGGGACTAATTACAGATTTTTGGGTATAAATAAAACTTCCCTTAAAAAGCTTGGTTTAATTGGTGATAAGTCCCCAAAATAACATACTTTGTATGTGCAAGACATCTTAACTTTTCAATTAACGATAAATCCCTGCTTTGTTTTAGAAATTCCAAATTAACTCTCTTTCTTCTTCCATTTCTTTCGTGAGCGACAGCGACGAGAGCAGCGGCGCGAGCAACGACGGCGAGCTCGACCTCGACAACCCCAACGAGCTTGACCTTGACCTCAACCCCGGCGACCTCGATGACCCCGACAAGCTCAACCTCGACCCCGACAAGTTGCAACTGCTCATCGCTGCCGAGGCAACGACAATGAGTAGCGACAACGAGAAACATCACCATTCAGTTCAATTTAAGACATCTTAGGTTTATGGTTTATCCCATGGCCCATAGATTTTGGATTTAGGTTTGGTTCGGCGATGGCGATGAGCTTCGTAGGTTTGCTGTTCAGCTGGTTTAGTAAGATAAAGAAGAATTTTTTTTTTAATATATTACATAAAGTGATAAAGAAGAAAATTTAAAAATACTTTGGAAGATATTTTCTTTCACAGAATTTCAAAGCCCTTCAGTTTAAATCATTTGTTTGTCGGGGGCCGCTCACACATTCGCCCAAAAATCTTCTCAGTAAGCACAAAGTCCAAGCCCCAAACCCCTTTGCACAATATCCACTTCCCCACCTCCTCCGCCGGCCCAAAATGCGGAACCCCTGGCTCCCAATCCTTGCCCTACTACACCTCTCCTCCCTCAAAGCCTCCGCTTCGATTGGCATTGGCATTGGTGGCGGCGGCGGTGGTGTTGGTGTCTGGATCGATGGGAGGGGCATCACCACCATCAGCACTCCCCCAACACTGAAACCACCCCCCACCTCCTCAGATCCCAGCCCCAGCAGGGAGTACACGGCCCTTCAGGCCTGGAAATCAGCCATCACAGACGACCCAAATGGGATCCTCACCACTTGGGTCGGCGCCGATGTCTGCAATTACAGAGGGGTCTTCTGCTCTGACCCACCGGAAGCCACGTCCTCCCTTTCAACGGCTAGAGTGGTGAGAGGCATCGACCTCAACCATGCCAACCTCAAGGGCGCCCTGGTCGACGACCTCTCCCTCCTCACCCACCTCTCCATCCTCCACCTCAACACCAACCGATTCTCCGGCACGGTCCCGGAATCCTTCACCGAGCTCCGCTTCCTCACCGAGCTCGACCTCAGCAACAACCTCCTCTCCGGCCCCTTCCCCACCACCACACTCCTCATCCCCAATCTCATCTACCTCGACCTCCGGTTCAACGGCCTCTCCGGCGAGCTCCCTAACGAACTCTTCGAGAGCAACCTCGACGCCATCTTCCTCAACAACAACCAGTTCGATGGTCAGATCCCCATGAGCCTCTGGGCCTCGCCGGCCTCAGTCGTCACCCTCGCCAACAACCGATTATCCGGTTCCGTCCCGGCGGGGTTCGGCTTCATGGGTTCGGGGATCAGGGAGGCCCTCCTCCTCAACAACAGGCTCACCGGCTGCGTGCCGGAGGGGGTCGGGTACCTCCCGGAGGTGGAGGTGCTGGATCTGAGCTACAACTCGCTCACCGGCCACCTCCCAGGATCGCTGTCGTGCCTCCCCGGCGTGGAGGTGCTCAACATCGCGCACAACCAGCTCTCGGGGGAGCTGCCGGACCTGTGCGGCATCAGGAGCCTCGCGAACCTCAGCGTGGCCTTCAATTTCTTCTCCGGGTTTGACGAGGACTGCACAAAGCTCGTCTTTCGGAATGTGGGATTCGATTTCTCCGGGAACTGCATCCCGGGGAGCGACATGCAGCGGCCGCCGCCAGAGTGCATGGTGGTGCCTGGAGGGGGGCTGAGCTGTTTGAGGATACCGTCGATGAGGCCGGCGGTGTGCAGCAGCGGCATGGCCTTGGGCCAGGCCGCGGTGTATCGGGGGCGTGAGTACGCGTTGCCGGCCTCCACGCCAGGTTCCGTTCCATGAGGAGGAGCTAGCTGTGTGTCAGGGAGTGGAGTGGGGAATGGTGGTTCTTTTTATTTTTGTATGTTTCCATTAGTGCATCTCCAATGGCCTCGCTTAAGGTGTTCTCTCCATCACATGTAGCGATAAATCTATTGTTCATCCCTCTAACGGCCTTGCTCAAGCCTTGTTAGATCTGAAAAAGAGGTGCGATGCTCGTCCAATTTTTTTGGCTCGCTCGGGAATAGCTAGTGGGTATAAATGAGGTTTGCTACATTAAAGGCCATCCGATTAAGTGAAAATGAAACATTTAATTAAAGGGAAATATTATTCATACCCCATAAATCTGTAATTAGCCCCCGTTTCCAACAAACTTGAATACACCCCATTTTTTTTTTTTCATACCCCATTCCTATCCCAAAAATACCCTTCCCCCTTACACCCCACCTTCAATACACCCCAGTTAAATGGCCCGCCCTAACTTGATTATACCCCAATCAAACACATACCCCCTTAAATATACCCCAATTATATGCACTCTTGAATACACCCCACTCTTAAATAAACCCAATGCAATTGGCTGATACTTGAAGGCACAAGTAGAGCTGCAACCTGAACCCAACCCGAGTCCAACCCGAACCCAACCCGAATTTGGGCGGACTAATCCGAGCTCAACCCGAATTATTTCTCCTCGACCCGACAGGACCCGACACGAAGTTAGCGGGTCTAGGTCAAGACTAAACGGGTTCGGGTCATAAACGGGTCGACACGATAGACCCGTTTATTAAACGGGTCGGGTCCGGGTTTAGGGTCTGGACACGGTAGACCCAGGAAGATCCGTTTAGTATTCAATAGGTCATGTCGGGTCGGGTCGGGTCTACCAGCAATCCGATACTATAATATATAAAACCAGTGGGTCTTTCGGGTCAGGTCGGGTCAAGTCGGATTGGGTTGGATCGGGTCAACTGAATAGATCCGGGTGGTAAACGGGTCTTATCGTGTCTACCTGTTTATTAGCGAGTTGGGTACGGGTTTAGGATCTAGACTCGATTAGTTAAACGGGTCGGGCCCGGGTTTAGGGGTTTTGGACACGACACGAAACTAGACACGACACGAACCCGACACGACTCATTGCCACCCCTAGCTGCAACTTGGGCGGGCCAACCCGAACCTAACTCGACTTTGGGCGGGTTAACCCGAACCCACCCCGCACAACCCGACGGGTTGGGCGTGGGCTAAGTTTAAACGAACATTGGGTTGGGTTGGGGTACAAAAGACGCTGAGCAGGGGCTTTGGGGTTTGGGGTATAAAAAAAAGGGCATTGTTGGTATTAAAGGATTGTTGAGTAAGTTATAGAGAAACGCTAGGGATACGGGGGCTAATTACAGATTTTTGGGGTATGAATAAAATTACCCTAATTAAATCTCTTGAACCGATCAAACGCAAAACCATTTGAAATTATTATACTGTAGAGAATGGGTAGAGAGACCATTGGAGTAGAAGCAAAACTCACTCACCAAAAATACTAGCATGGTATTTTTGGCTCACTAAATCTAGATATGAGGTAGGGAGGTCGTTGGAGATGCTCTTAGGGCTGCACTGTTATAGTGACAACATCTATCACGGCTCCGACAACCTATGATGGCTATAACTACTATACAAGTGATTGACAGCTTTAATGACCCAACCACCTTCTTGTAACCCCATCTATAAATGGCTGTTAATATATGTGAGAAAGTGAGCCAACTTCATAACAAAACTTATGTCCCTTCTCTTTTCTTCTAACACGTTATCAACATGATTGTTACACTCACGGAAGAAAGATCGTCGAGAGAACAACGAATCTTGTGGTGCCGATCTGACGAACCTCCACGACGACGAACCTCTAAGGTGACGAACCTCCTCGCAAGGTACGCCATGAATCCCGTTGTTTTTCCGATGCACATCGGACCTCTCATCTGCAACGCCGTCGGTGTTGCTATGCTCGGAAAACCAAACCCGATCCATTGGCTCACGGCCAACTTATAGCCGGAAACCATGGGCTTTTGATGCTAAATGTTGAACTATTATCGAATACGATATGGAGTGGCATTACAATATGAAAAAACATATATATATATATATATATATATATATATATATATATATATATATATATATATATATATATATATATATATATATATATATATGGGCATGCTATAATGCGGCATGCGGTACGTGCGGCACTGTACCGCAGCTGTCTGATGCAAGTGTTGCGTGCATCAGACGACTGCGATACAGTGGCGCACTTACCGCATGCCACATTATAGCATGCCCCATATATATATATATATATATATATATATATATATATATATATATATATATATATATATATATATATATATATATATATATATATATATATATATATATATATATATATATATATATATATATATATATATATATATATATATATATATATATATATATATATATATATATATGGGTCAGGATCGGATGACCCATCAAATTTTGACCCATATGTTACCCATCACCCTTTGATGCACCTAGAGGTTTTAGAATGGGCTGATTTTTTGTAGACATGTTGTCTATGGTATGTTGATCATCCTCACAAAAAATCAGCACATTCTAAAACCTCTAGGTGCATCAAATGTGCTCTTCAAATCAACGGTTTTTGACTATTAATTTTAACCGTTGATTTGAAGAGCGTATTTGTTGCACCTAGAGGTTTTAGAATGGGCTGATTTTTTGTGAGGATGATCAACATACCATAGACAACATGCCTACCAAAAATCAGTCCATTCTAAAACCTCTAGGTGCATCAAAAGGTGCTGGGTTATTTGCTGGGTCAAAATTTGATGGGTCATCCGATCCTGACCATATATATATATATATATATATATATATATATATATATATATATATATATATATATATATATATATATATATATATATATATATATATATATATATATATATATATATATATATATATATATATATATATATATATATATATATATATATATATATATATATGTTACAAAGAGAGGGAATAGGTTTGGAGAGAAAAGCTCCTTGTATTATCTCATTAATCTCATTAATATTACATAAGACTACCTCTATTTGTATAAAGAGAGAACGCACACCATTATGTTACCACAACCGAGGTGGGACTAATAGAATACTAACACACTACATCTAATACCCCCCGTCAAACTGATGTAAGGTATAAACTGACATCAGTTTGCTTAATAAAAGGAGGAGAAAGAAAGAAAAAAGAAAAAAGTACATCAAATAACCCTTTTGTTTTTTTTTTCTGTAAAGTAAAGATAATGCCAGGGCGACCTGCAAGCAAGTCGTCCTGGAAACTCGATTGACCTGCAAGCAGGACAACCGGGAAAATTCGGCCAACCTGTAAGTAGGTCAACCGGAAGAATTAGCAATGATCACTAAGGATCGGAGCGGAGGAAGCCGACGGTGATGGAAGCCGGCAATAAAGGAGGCCTAAAGGAGAGAGATTGGCTAGGAAAAGGTGTGAATGCGTGAGACCTCATAGGAGGCAAGCACCCCGCCGAAGCAAGTACTTGACGCCTCTTAGAAAATCTCAATCATCACAGACAAAGAAGAAGGAGAGAATGTAGAGTCATAGCTCTGATAGGGTCACATGACCAAAGAAAAGGAAGAGGATCCGAAAGTCGGCGCAAGAATTACCGGAACGAAAATGGATCTAAAAGCCAGCACAAGACAAGTGTGACAAGAACAAGAGAGGATCCAAAAGCCGGCACAAAACAAGTGTGATCGAAACTAGAGAGGATCAAAAGCCGGCACAAGACAAGCGTGACCGGAACGAGAAAGGATCCAAAAGGCGGCACAAAACAAGTGTGACCGGAACTCGAAAGGATCTAAAAGCCGGCACAAGACAAGTGTGACCGGAACAAGAGATGATCCAAAAGCCGGCACAAAACAATTGTGACCGGAACTAGAGAGGATCAAAAGAAACCGGCACAAGACAAGTGTGACTGGAACAAGAGAGGATCCAAAAGCCGGCACAAATCAAGTGTGATCGGAACTAGAGAGGATCAAAAAGCCGGCACAAAATAAGTGTGATCGGAACTAAAGAGGGTCAAAGGGTGCAAGGCGGATCGGTAGGGCGCAGAGCGCAAAAATACCAAGGTGCAAGGGCACAGAGCGTGGCGATGGGGCAAGCGGATCGACAAAGCGCAAGGGCATAGGGTGCAAGGCGGGCTGACAAAGCTCAAGGTGCAGCGGATGGCGGGCGCGGAACGCCAAGGCCGCCGGATCAAACGGCTTAGGGCTCCGGCTGCCAGCAAGACCGATAGGCACGGGCTAGAGTCGAAGGAGGAGCGGCAGCTCGAGCGCAGGGCCACAGAGAAAGCGCAACAGATCAGAGCGCAAGGCGAAAATGCGAAGAGCCGGCCAAGTACGAAAGGTCCAGATCGGGTGGCGAGATGCTATGAGCACAGGATCCGGGCGGCGCAAAGGGCCAGGTGAAAGAGGGCCGGATATGGTATAGAGGGCCGTGCCGGGTCGGATGCAGCAAGTCGCAAAGCACAGCCATCCGATGCAGGATGGATGGCTGTGATCATTTATATAGAGAGAGGTGTAGAGCACGGCCGCACGGCGTAGTCAAGGGCTCAAAAGGGATCACCGGGTCGAATCTGGTGTAGAGCCATCCGATGCAAATTGGATTGCTCTGATCAGTTATAGAGAGAGTGAAGGAATAAAAGAGAGAGAGAGAGAGAGACAAGAGAAGATAAGGAAAGAGAGAGAGTCCGGCTGTGATTCAGATAGAGAGACAAGAGGAGATAAGGGAAGAGAGAGTCCGGCTGTGATTCAGAGAGAGAGAGACGAGAGGAGATAAGGAAAGAGAGAGAAAGAAGGAGAGAAAGGAAGGGGATCGGATCGGAGAGATAGAAGTCCGGGAGAGAGTGAGAGAGTCGGAGAAGGGAGAGGAAATCGGACGGCACGCGGGCACAGGGTGGGCTGGCGGGAGCTCGAGGCTGGCGCGGAGAAGAGGTGGCCGCAGGGAGCAGCTCCGACGGGCGCGGCGGGCGCAGGTCTGCGCAGAGGGCAGGCAGTTGGTGACAACGGCGGGCGCAGTAGCAGCCGACGCAGGCGAAGAACAACGGGCCGGCGATGAGGGGTGGGGATCCGACTCACCCCCCCCCCCCCCCCCCCCACGGGCTTTGGGCTCCGATGGGGACGGCGAGCGTGACGCAAGGCCGGTGCGAGGGAAGGAGGTGGCCGGTGCGAGGGAAGGAGGCCGGCGCCCCTCGGCGCAGGGTACGACGGGCACAGGGAACGACGGGCGCGGCAGGCCGGTAGGCGCCAACGAACTCATCCCTCATCATTAGGCGCTCTGCCTAGGGATGGCAACGGTGCGGTTTAAAACTGCAAACCGCGGAAAACCGCACCGTATGGTGCGGTTTTGGTTTGCCAAAATATAAAACCGTCGCGGTGCGGTGCGGTTTCGGTTTGCGGTTTCGGGGTTGCAGTGCGGTTTCGGTTTTACCCAAAACCGCAAAAAACCGCACCGTTTAGACCATTATAATATAAAACCGCGGTGCACCGCACCGCACCGTATGGTGCGGTTTTGGTTTTACATATGGTACACCGTCGCGGTGCGGTGCGGTTTCGGTGTGGCGGTGCGGTGTTGCGGTGCGGTTTCGGTTTTGCCCAAAACCGCACTGAAACCGCACCGTTGCCATCCCTAGCTCTGCCCCTCCCGTCGAACAACAGATGGACGCCACCCCGCCAGAGGACCTCATTGCAGTCGAGCGCGAGTCCTCCGGCATCTCCGATCGCAGTAGCCATAGAGGAGGTCAGCCAGGGAGGCGACAGATATAGCCCCCCGTGCCGCTGTTGCTGCTATACCGGAGAGAGGATGGCCGGAGGTAGAGGGCGTGGAACAGGAGAGATCAGGGGGGTCGTGCAGGGTCGATTGCAGGCCGCTTCGCACTCGGGATCAAGGGCGCAGGGATCGCAGACACGCATCACACAATGAGGCCAGGTGCTCGACGGCGAGGGGTGCAGACGTTCTGTCGGCGAGGCTGTTGATCCGGTGGTTCTACAGATCCGGCAATTCTGTAGCTCACGGGAGAGCGACTGAGGGATCGCCCGAGGAAAAAAAGAGAAAAAAAATTACTTTTCTGGCCTCCTTGATGTCATCGACGACGACCGAGGAGGCCGAGGCCGGAGAGGAGAGCGTCAAAACCCTAGGCCAAGAGGGTTGGCTCTGATACCATGTTACGAAGTAAGGGGGAGAGAGAATAGGTTTGGGGAGAAAAGCTCCTTGTATTTTCTCATGAATCTTATTAACGTTACATAAGACTACCTCTCTTTATATATAGAGAGAACGCACACCATTACGTTACCACAACCGAGGTGGGACTAATAGAATACTAACACACTACATATATATATATATATATATATATATATATATATATATATATATATATATATATATATATATATATATATATATATATATATATATATATATATATATATATATATATATATATATATATATATATATATATATATATATATGGAAGGGTAAGTTTGTATACCTATGCATTAAAGGCTTAAATGTATGCTCAACTTGTAACCCTTGGATACAGGTCTAAGGGTATTAAATGGGCTTTTGAAAAAGAGGGCCACTTCCAAAAGAGACAAGGACTTGGATAATTAATGCTAGATGGGACACTAGAGTTCAAAAGCCCATCGGATACCCTTAGATCTGTATCCAAGGGTTATGAATTGAGCATACATTTAAGCCTTTAATGTATGGGCATACAAACTTACCCTTCCCTATATATATACTAGTAATGCCCGTGCTTGTTGGCACACAATAGATTTCGACGGCGGTAAAAAAAAAATCGAGGGCATAACAAAATTTTAAGAGTGGAGGTAATATTTTAAGGGTGGTAATAATAATTTAAATGTGATGATAATATTCTGAGGGAGGTGATAATATTTCGAGGATGGCAACAATCTGTGCAGATGCCCACATTCGACGGGGGAGCCTACATTCTACGCAAACATCCATATTTATCAGGGGGCATGCTCGAATGAGCAACATACTGAGATGGATGACAGCCAAAATAAATACATCATCTTGTTACTTACCTAAACCTGAATTCAGAGAGTAACAAATTCAAGATACTAATAAAAAATACACATCCATTGGGCCTCACAACTATTAAAATATCAGAGATTACAACTCAAAAAATATGGGCAGCTGATTCATTGTATTCTGTTAATGAGTTGGGACAATAAAAAGAGAAGTGGGCTACTATGCTGAAGTTCTGAACAAGATACCAAATATGCATGAAAATCCAGTATCAAACATGAAAATGATTTAATTGAAATATGGAATACCAACTCTCTCTCTCTCTCTCTCTCTCTCTCTCTCTCTCTCTCTCTCTCTCTCTATCTCTCTCTCTCTCTCCACCATGGAGGCGGATGTTTTCAATGGTGCCTCTGTGCAACCTTGGCAACTTGGCGATAGTGGATGTGGGTGCAAAATCAGGCTAACACCCAACAGTGGAACCCACAGCCCTGCCTGGGGCCTACTTGCACTATCTAGGGTCTGGTAAATCCCCCTGGGTATTTACCAAACCCCGGATATTTTTGGAAATATTCTTGGAATATTTCTCAAATAAACTAAGCCCTTATAAATAGTAACCCCTGTAAATGATAGAGAAGGCAAATTTCAGACCAGAAACCCACTTTCTATTTTCGAGAACTCCCTGAGTTTCTGGTTTTCAGACTCCTTTTCCATCCTCTGATTACTTGTAAGAAGCACTCCTCGGCCTGTCGATAGTAGCTCGACTGTTTACTCAGAGATAGTGGATTCCAAGGTTGCATCTTACCGCACGGAGACGTAGGCTTCGGCCAAACTTCGTCACCATATCCTGTGTCATCTCTTTCTCTACCTTTCTACTCTACAGTGCTTGTGTGACGGCCTAGCAAGTCACAACTCAGTGCTTCGAGACGCAACACATCCCGAAGGGTCAAACCTTTAATTGACTGTTGGAGGAGGGTCACGTACGACGGCCGAAAACCTCACCCCATAGTTTGGCGTCGTCTGTGGGATCCTAATCCCATCAACTTGCAACATCCAAGTTTCCTAACTCCTCCGGTAGCAGGTACCGATTGCTCGAGTAATCCGTCTGCCTCCATCGCTGCACTTAAATGGCGAAGACATCGATGGACCAGCCAGAGGAAAGCGGCATACACCCAAACGCTCAGCATCTGACAACTCGATCAATGAGCCGTCGGTTCGCAACGAGCCAACACCCTAAACAGTAACTTGCTGTTAATTCAAGGAGTCGCCCGTCGATTGATCGCGCCGCCCAGGTTCAACCTCGACAGTCACCTCAACTCGCCCCCCAAATTCCTCAGCGCTTGGGGAAAACACATGTCTCTCCCGGTACCGGTGCTCAAGTGTCATACCAAATCACAGCCGAGGACTATCAACTCCTCACCCTTATGAAGCAGAATGTCGCTCTTATAGTGGAAAGAGGCTCCCTCCGATAGATTATCGTCGAAGCAGGAACTGACCTCCCATGGTCTGCCGCTGGCATCAAAGACGAAGCAGATATCTACCGATCAATTGACAAATCTCCCGCTCCTTCCAGACGATCCGTCGTCGACATCCCTCGACGTTCTCTTAAATCCCTCTCGAGAGGACCCTCGCCTATTCCTCTCAGGCTGACTGACTAGGATCGTCTCAGTTAGTCTACTCGCCATCCCAAGACTCTTAGCTCCGATTCATCCTTCGAGCCCTGTATCGCGAGGGATGTTCAGAATGATAGGCACAGCTCCAAAGTTCGGCAACATTACAATGGCGATCGAACCCCAGTTGGGCATTGGACGACGAGATGGACTCCAATGCCCTTCTATACCTCCTCTTCCTCCGAGACGTCTCTCCGACCAACGAGGTGATCGTCAGAACAATCACGCCTCCGAAGGGCCACTTCATCAGCACATTCTTTGAGCCCAGTTTCCTCGAAGCTGGAAAGCCCCCGCTCTCCCCAGGTTCAACTGTTCAAAGGGAGATCCGATACTGCACGTCCTCGCCTTCAAACAGGCACTGACGTCACACGACCATAACAACCAGGTTCTATACCGCACCTTCGCTGGCAGCCTAGATAACATGTCGTTGGACTGGTATCACAACCTCTCCACGGCCTCCGTAAGTCAATTCAGGGATCTGACGGACCTCTTTGTTCAACACTATCGGCTGAACCTCAAGTCGGAGAAGAAGCTAGACTCCGTCTACCGGCTCAGGATGGGATCGGATGAAACGCTCCGAGAGTTCTCTCGGAGGTTCCGGAACGAGCATGCTGCGTTCTCCGGATATCACCTCGACGATAAAGCCATCATGCTCGTATTTCAAAATGTCATATGCTTTGACCTCCACATCTACAATGACCTCATCCACAATCCTCCTGCCTGCTCCCTCGAAGTGTTATTCGATCGAATTCAAAAGGAGATCAAGGTGGAGGATGATCAAGTCACTCGCAAGAAACGTGTCCTCGAGAAGCACCTTTCTGATAAGGAACCAACGAGACCAACAACTTAAGCTTGCAACACTCAGGCTGACAAAGATGGAGCCTCCAAGAGGTCGAGGCAGTCAAGCGATAGACTTACAGAGTCTCAGAAAACCACAGATACCAAAGGAAGCACCCCATTGATCGATCAGAGTAAAATACCGCCAACTATCAACAACTCGGAAGGTCTCTCATCTGAAATCTATGATGTAACATCTTCCACGTTATCAATGAAATGATAGTTGCTTCAAGTTCTATCAAAGACTATCAGATTCTATCTCAACTTCTACTCAATGCCACAGTTAGTTCGGTTCGCGTTGGGACACAACCGACTAACCTGCAACGGTACAACACTATGTATCCCGATACGTAGGTTCGACTGAAACGGTGCTTCGCCTAAGTCTAACCGATATAAGGGTGCTACACTGAGTACTCCGAATCATTGGCGTCGCACATGTTTCCATTGTCACGTAAGGACACATACACTAGTGCCTCGCCACAGTTTGTTCGGTTTGCGTTGCGACATGATCGACTAACCTACAATGGTACAAAGCTACGTTCCCCGATAAGTAGGTTTGATTGAAACGGCGCTTTGCCTAAGTCCAACCGATACAAGAGCACTACGCTGAGTACTCCGAATCATTGGCGTGACACATGCTCCCATTGTCACGTAAGGACACATGCACTAGTGCCTCGCCACAGTTAGTTCGGTTCACGTTGCGACATGGCCGACTAACCTGCAACAGTACAAAGCTATGTGTCCCAATACGTAGGTTCGACTGAAACGATGCTTCGCCTAAGTCCAACCGATACAAGGGCACTACGCTGAGTACTCCGAATCATTGGCATCGCACGTGCTCCCGTTGTCACGTAAGGACACATGCACTAGTGCCCCGCCACAGTTAGTTCGGTTCACGTTGTGACACAGCCGACTAACCTGAAACGGTACAAAACTACGTGTCCCGATACGTAGGTTCGACTGAAACGACATTTCGCCTAAGTCCAGCCGATACAAAGACACCACGCTAAGTACTCCGAATTCTTACCCCCTGTCGATCAGTAAGTCCAAGGTGATAACCTTGGCATTCAAAAGCAAAATCCGAGGCAGGCTCTACTGCCTTAGCACCAGACAAAGCCCGAGACAACAAAATCGTCTCGGCCCAAGGTGACGACCTTGGCATTCGAAAGCAAAGCCCGAGACTTCGGCATCGTCTCGGCCTGAGACGACCTTCGCCTCGACATTCAAAGACAAATTCCGAGGCAGGCTTTACTGCCTCGGCACCAGACAAAGCCCGAGACGGCAACATCGTCTCGGCCCAAGGTGACAGCCTTGGCATTTGAAAGCAAAGCCCGAGACGTCGACACCGTCTCGGCCCGAGGCGACCTTCGCCTCAGCATTCAAAGACAAAGTATGAGGTAGGCTTCACCGCCTCGGCACCAGACAAAGCCCGAGACGGCGACATCATCTCGGTCCAAGGTGACAGCCTTGGCATTCGAAAGCAAAACCCGAGACATTGGTACCATCTCGGCCTGAGGTGACCTTCGCCTCAGCATTCAAAGACAAAGTCCGAGGTAGACTTCACCATCTCGGCACCTGATGAAGCCCGAGACATCGACATCGTCTCGGCCCAAGGTGACAACCTTGGCATTTGAAAGCAGAGTCCGAGGTACTCCGTACTGTCTCGGCGCTCGCAGACAAAGTCCGAAGCAAGCTTTGTCGCCTGGGCACCTAACGAATCCCGAGACATTGACATTGTCTCGGCCCAAGGTGACAACCTTGGCATTCGAAAGCAAAGTCCGAGGTGCTCCACACCGTCTCAGCATTCGAAGACAAAGTCCGAAGTAGGCTTTGCCACCTCGGCACCTGACGAAGACCGAGACTTCAGCACCATCTCGGCCCGAGGCGACCTTCGCCTCGGCATTCGAAGACAGTCCGAGGCACCCTTCGCTGCCTCGGCACCTGACAAAGTCTGAGACGTCAGCACCATCTCGTCCAGACGCGACCGTCGCCTTGACATTCAAAGACGAAGCCCGAGGCATCGACACCGTCTCGGCCCGGGGCAACCTTATCCTCGGCATTCGAAGGCAAAGACCGAGGTAGGCTTCACCGCCTCGGCACCTGACGAAGCCCGAGACGTCGGCACTGTCTCGGCCCAGGGCGACCCCTTGGCATTCGAAGACAAAGTTCGAGGCAGGCTTCGCCACCTCGACCCCTGACAAAGCCCAAGACGTCACCACCATCTCGGCCCGAGGCGACCTTCGCCTCGGCATTCAAAGACAAAGTCTGAGGCAGACATTACTGCCTCGACACCTGACGAAGTCTGAGACGTCGACGCCATCTCAGCCCGAGGTGACATCCGCCTTGGCATTCGAGGACAAAAGTCCAAAGCGTTCCGCATTGCCTTGGCGCTCGCCGGCAGAGTGGGAGGTGCTTTGCGCAGCCTTGGTGCTCACCAACAAAACCTGAGGAGCTTCGCACAGTCTCGGCATGCAATCCAAGATGTTTTGCACCGCCTCGGCACACAGCAAGCCCGAGGGCCCAGAGTGCTGAGTCCATTGCCGCCAGTTTCGTCAGATTCCGACACCGGATGACAAAAGTGGAGCAAACCAATCCAATGATCGTTAGGCAGGGTCAAGACAAACGGGTCGGGTTTTAACCCACAACGCAATCCAACACTCAAATCCAACTAAGCACTCAAGCAAATATAGCCATTTTACTCTAGTGCCCTTGTAGGGCTTTTGAATTTTCAAAATGTGCCATTAAAGCCATGCACGAACCCGGGCGCAGGGAATGTTTTTGTGTCGCTCCCGGGCCGCGTACAGTTGACGGCCGTCCCTCCAGTCAGCGTCGATCCGACGAGCGCTTGAAGGAGGCCCACCTGGAGGTTTCAATGCACAGTTGGGACAGCCGGATCCACGTCGACGGACTCCGGAGTTCGTCACAGACCATTGACGGTGGAATTCTGATGAGTCTGATGCTTTGGTGCCGGTCCCACCTCCCCTTGCCCGACCCCCCCCCCCCCCGGCTGCAACAAAACATAGAGAGAGTCAGAGGGAGGGAGATGAGAGCCGAGAGAGGAACCCCCTGCTGCAGCGCGACCAACCCGACCCCAGCCCTGCACTCGACCCCCCCTCCCGCTACCCGACCCCGCCGGCGCCCGACCCCTGCTGCCGTCGCCGTCGGACCCGATCCCGAAGCCGCCGCCGCTGCTGTCGAACCCGAGCCCACCCACCCACCTGTTGGATGTGTGTGTTGTAAAACCACACAACACATGGGGTTTTAGTCCCATATCGGTAAGGGGAGAAATCCCCTACCAACATATAAGGATTTCCCCACTTCCCCCCACTAGTCATCACACTAGAGGAGGGGCTCCACTAGCTCACACACGCGCGCGCGTGCGTGCCGTGCCGAGCCGAGCCGGGCCGGGCTTGGGCTTGGGCATGGGCTGGGCGGCGCGTGTGTGTGCGCCCGCGGACCCGGACACGATAGCACCTCCGAAATGGGCTGGTCCGCACCTGCCACCTTTTTGTTTTTTGCTATTAAGTCCTCCCCCATTTATTAAATTCCTTTTTGGCTACTAGCCGTTTTGCATGCGATAAGTCCTCCCCCATTTATTAAATTCCTTTTTGGCTACTAGCCGTTTTGCATGCGACCCGTTGCTGCATGCGAGCCGTTACGAGACTGCTCTCTGCGAGCTGTAACGCGCGAGGTTAATGGGCTTAATCGCAGCCCATTAACCGCTCCCCTCTTTCAGCCTCCCATTAACAGCCCGAGGCCTATATAAGGCCCGGTGCAGCAATGGGATGTACACACTCCGAAAATCGGAATTCTTCTCTACTCTCTGCCTCTCCCTCTTCCATTCTCTCGTGCCGTGTTGCTGTGGTGCTGCCCCTTTGCTCCGAAGAGACTTCCTCTCTCGGACCAAAGCTTTGCTGCGGTGCTACCTCCCGGCCTCGAGAAGTCGTCATCGAGTCGCTGGGTTCCTGAAAGTCTACGAGGTTCGCAAAGCCTTCTTGGAGTCGTGCCGACGAGAAGGAGGTCGCCTGACCGGGGTCGCCGTATCTCCGAGAACAATTGCCACGAGACCCGCACGAGGGGGGCAATAAGATTCTTGGGACAGTGCCTAGCACGCTTCGACCACAGGCCAGAGTTTTCTAAGTCTTCTTTTGTCCTGATATTAGATCTAAAATAATATACTTGCATCTAATAGAGAAATATAAATAATTAGATATATTTTAGATAGATTGTATCTCTCTTTTAGAAAAGTTCGGCAAGGTGAATGACGGTTCCATAGAACCCGCTCTGCCTTGGCAAACAATTTCTAAAAGAAATTTGTGACTTGTCCTTGTTTGCAAAAATAACATTTGCTAATCAATTTTAATTTTAATAATTTGATTAAATCCTAAATTTGCTAGTTTAGAACGATTAGATTTCCAACAATCCAAGAATCTTATTGTAATTTAATCGTTCATAAGTTATTTTCTTTGCAACGTGCTCACTAAGTTAGCCTACGTGATCATCTATTAGTCTTTATTTCGTGCTACCTATTAGTTGCTACTAATTACAAATCTATTTTCTACAAAAGTAAATTAGAAGCATAGATTATAGAAAAGACTAAAAGTCGTCATTGAAATATTCCACTGCCTACGGTGTCTAGAAAGGCTTGTCAAACCGGCATTAAATTGCCCAAGGTAGCTTGGTATTTGAGCGAGCCTAGTGCTCCACCTCCTACCTGGAGCCCATCTGGCCGTTAGGATTTGGAAGTTTCATTTGGACTTCTAAAAGTCGAATCTATCTAGGTGTATTTTAAAATTGACAAAACTTATTTTTCAATCCACAGATTACAACTCCTTACTTTGGTCCGAAATGGCCTCACCAAACCGTGAAACCCTTAGTGCTAAACCCGAGAAGTTTGACGGGTCTAACTTCAAGAGGTGGCAAAACCAGATGCGATTCTGGCTAACCACACTTGGGTTACTGTCAGCCATAGGTGAAACCGCACCAGGAATATCCAACGGGTCTAGCCAAACTCGTCGTACCCGAGCCTCCACTTCTCAACCTGAATCTGAACCAACTTCTGGTATTCCCACTAGGACCCCAGAAGAAATCAACTACCATGGCCTTCATAGGATCCTAGGGGCCTTATCTGATAGACTATATGATATCTACTATACCATCCAAAACCCTAAGGACCTATGGGATACCCTAGAGCGTAAGTATGGCCTAGATGATGCTGGAGTAAAACGCTTCAAAGCGTCTGACTTCAACAGCTTCAAAATGGTTGACTCCAAACCCATGAATGATCAGAGTCATGAGTTTGAGAACCTAGTCCAACATCTGAAAACTAATGGTTCCACCCTTGATGAAACCTTCCAAATAGCCTGTCTTATAGATAAACTCCCCGCTTCTTGGTCCGAGTTTTCTAAACACCTAAGTCATACTCAAGGTGACCTAACCCTAACTCAAGTTCTAAACTCTATTAGAATTGAGGAGCAACATAGGCTCAGGGAAAAGGGATCCTCTGAATCCAAACCCAAGGTCAACAACATAGAGGGTCAACCGCCTAAGCCATTCCAAAAACCTAGACATAAGTTCCAGAAGAAACCCTTCCACCCTAAACCTAAGCCATATACCAAGAAGCCATACCATAGCAACCATAACCCAAACCATCCCAAGGACCAAAAGAAGGAAGGAGTGCGTTGCTGCTATGTCTGCGGTCGGACTAACCACATGGCCAACCAATGCTTCTACAAGAAGACAGCACCACCTCCAAATCCAAGAAGGAATGGTCAAATGCCACCCGGCTCTCAAGTCAACATGGTGACCTCTGGAGCTGGCTCTTCTGGGACCGCTTTCAGGTCTGTTCTCTTCACCTCTGAAGTTAACATGACCTTTCAAGCATTTGATTGGTGGATTGACACAGGAGCTAACATTCATGTTTGCTCTGATCAATCTTTGTTTTCCACCTATCAGGTCTCAGGTGGAGGAGCTGTAAGCATGGGGAACAATGCTGAGGCTCGTGTGCTAGGGATAGGACGAATCGACCTGAAGCTGACATCGGAGAAGACCTTGACCCTGCGCGGAGTCCACCACGTTCCAGAGATTAGGAGGAATTTAATTAGTGGGTCCTTATTAGTCCAACAGGGCTATAAGCTTGTATTCGAGTCCAATAAAGTTGTAATAACTAAAGGAATGAATTTTATTGGAAAAGGATTTCTTTGTGATGGTTTGTTTAAATTAAATGTTTATAATCCTTCTTCTACTATTTTAAATGTTGAGTCTTCGGTCACTTGGCACCAAAGACTAGGTCATGTAAATTATAATTCAATTAAGAAACTCATGACCTTAAATATCATTCCCAAATCCGATACTAGGAATCTCGACAAGTGCGAGATATGCGTAGAAGCCAAACAACCTAAGAAATCTTTTAAAACTATCGATCGAGACTCCCATATACTTGAATTAATTCACAGCGATGTCTGTGATTCTGGGAGAACCTCGAGAGGTGGCAATAGATATTTTGTAACGTTCATAGATGACACTTCAAAATATTGCCACCTCTACCTTATTAAAACTAAGGATGAAGTTCTCAGTAAATTTAAAATTTACAGAGCACTGGTTGAGAACCAATTAGACGAAACCATTAAGATCCTTAGGTCAGACCGAGGAGGGGAGTATACTTCAAATGAGTTAAGTGAGTACTGTGATGACTATGGAATACTCCATGAAGTCACAGCTCCTTACACTCCCCAATCCAACGGTGTAGCGGAAAGGAAAAACAGAACCCTAATGAACATGGTCAATTCCATGTTACTAAGCTCTGGAGCGCCAGAGAACTTGTGGGGGGAAGCCCTAATGACGGCTTGTTTTATCCTTAACCGCATTCCGTTCAAACATAATGACTTGACCCCATACGAAGTATGGAAACATAGGAAACCTAACTTAGAATACCTAAAAGTGTGGGGGTGCCTAGCTAAGGTAAAAATCCCCGATAACAAAAGGAAGAAGATAGGACCTAAGACTGTAGATGCTATCTTTATTGGCTACGCTTCAGACAGTAACGCTAATCGTTTTTTAGTGTTTAACTCTGAAATAAGCGAAATAGCCAATAACACCATAATCGAAGCAAGAGATGCCTCATACTTCGAAAACATCTTTCCCTATAAGACTAGGATCAATACTAGGATTAATACTAATAACCAGGCCTCCAGTTCTAATCAGGTGACTCAGATCGAACCTGAAGTCCAATTAGAACCTGAAGACCAGACTGAACCGGTAACCCAAACCGAACCTAGGAGGAGTAAACGTGCCCGTGTAGAGAAAGTCTTTGATGACTTCTATGCACTTATGGTGGAGAACTCCCCCTCCACCTATACAGATGCAATGAAGTCCATAGACTCACCTTTTTGGAAAGAAGCCATAGATAACGAGATCCAATCCATACTTCAAAACCATACCTGGGAACTCACCAATTTACCTCCTGGTTGTAAAACCATAGGATGTAAATGGGTGTTTAAGAAAAAGCTTAGACCCGACGGTACCATAGATAAATTTAAGGCACGACTTGTAGCCAAGGGCTTTACCCAAAAACTAGGGATAGACTACTTTGATGTCTACTCACCTGTCGCTAGGATAACCACGATTAGGATCCTCATCGCCTTAGCTTCAATATATAAGCTAGTCATACATCAAATGGATGTAAAGACTGCTTTCTTGAATGGCGACCTTAATGAGGAAATATACATGGACCAACCCGAGGGATTTACTGCACCTGGACAAGAGGGAAAGGTGTGTAAGTTAATTCGATCCCTCTATGGACTTAAACAAGCCCCAAAACAATGGCACATGAAATTCGATGAAGTTATCTTATCCTATGGATTTGATATCAATTCAACGGATGAATGTGTATACCATAAAGTAGATGGTAATAATATTGTCATTTTATGTTTGTATGTTGACGATATTCTGATATTCGGTTCAAACATACAAATCATAAATGATATCAAACAGTTTTTGTCCCAAAACTTTGACATGAAAGATTTAGGACAAGCCGACGTTATTTTGAACACTAAGATCATTAGGAAGAACAATGGTTTAGTGTTATCCCAATCCCACTATGTCGAGAAAATCCTTAGGAAATTTTACGACCCCGATTGCCAACCGGTATCCACACCATATGATCCAAATACCCATCTGACAAAGAATACTGGACTTCCTAGACTACAGAGCGAGTATGCTCAAATCATAGGATCGCTAGGTTTTCTAGCAAACTATACTCGACCAGATATCGCTTATGCGGTAAATAGACTTAGTCGTTATACGTCTAACCCGAATTTGTCCCATTGGAATGCGTTAGAAAGAATTTTTAGATATCTTAAGGGAACCATATCATACGGTCTCCACTATAGTGGATATCCAGCTGTATTAGAGGGATACTCTGATGCTAACTGGATTAGTGACTCAATAGATATTAAGTCCACAACCGGATATGTATTCCTACTAGGAGGTGGAGCCATATCTTGGAAATCCACAAAACAGACCGTTATAGCTAGGAGTACTATGGAATCAGAAATGATAGCGCTAGATACCACTAGCACAGAAGCAGAATGGCTTCGAGATCTCCTATATGAGATCCCACTGATAGAAAAGCCTTTACCGGCTATATCTATCCATTGTGATTGTCGATCAGCTATTGATAAATGTAATCAAGAAAACGCTGATGTAAAAATAAATCGACATCTGAAAGTGAGACATAGATCTCTCAGATATAAGATGAAAAATCAAATAATTGCCCTAGATTTCGTTAGATCCGAAAAGAATTTAGCGGATCATCTAACTAAGGGCCTTTCTAGGACAGTGGTCTTAGAATCGTCAAGGGGGATGGGATTAAGCCCATAAGAAAAATCACCGCAGTGGGAACCCAACCTCACGGAGGTTCAATGGGTAGAAACAAACTGTAGTAGTGATTGAAAATGAGGAGCACTGAATAATGCTCCCGTCCCTATGACGTCAGTGCTTATTAAAAGCAAGGGGTAGGATGAGTTTACAACTCTTAATAAGTCCAAGACCCATGAGGCGGGGTGTCGCCTTGCTCACACCCCTATTAGGACTTACCTATATGTATGTCGTTGTGAGGCCGCAACTCTGGGACCAGGGCTGCTCCCTAGAAACATACAAGAAAAGATATCTGCGCAAGGCCATTAATAGCGCAACCCGCTTAGAACCATCGAAAACTGTACTACGTGTACTACTTGTAGAAACCCGATAAATGAGACTGGTTCAAGGCGTAGTCCACCAAGTCCTCACGGATGTATACAACTGTACTAAGTGGAGGTTCAAACCGGAAGGTACCTACACCTACTGCGTAGTATAAGGAATCCAGCAAAGTCTTTTTACTTTACTTTTTGAATTTTTTAATTATTTAACTATTTAGTGGTTTTAAACACATGTGGGGGATTGTTGGATGTGTGTGTTGTAAAACCACACAACACATGGGGTTTTAGTCCCATATCGGTAAGGGGAGAAATCCCCTACCAACATATAAGGATTTCCCCACTTCCCCCCACTAGTCATCACACTAGAGGAGGGGCTCCACTAGCTCACACACGCGCGCGCGTGCGTGCCGTGCCGAGCCGAGCCGGGCCGGGCTTGGGCTTGGGCATGGGCTGGGCGGCGCGTGTGTGTGCGCCCGCGGACCCGGACACGATAGCACCTCCGAAATGGGCTGGTCCGCACCTGCCACCTTTTTGTTTTTTGCTATTAAGTCCTCCCCCATTTATTAAATTCCTTTTTGGCTACTAGCCGTTTTGCATGCGACCCGTTGCTGCATGCGAGCCGTTACGAGACTGCTCTCTGCGAGCTGTAACGCGCGAGGTTAATGGGCTTAATCGCAGCCCATTAACCGCTCCCCTCTTTCAGCCTCCCATTAACAGCCCGAGGCCTATATAAGGCCCGGTGCAGCAATGGGATGTACACACTCCGAAAATCGGAATTCTTCTCTACTCTCTGCCTCTCCCTCTTCCATTCTCTCGTGCCGTGTTGCTGTGGTGCTGCCCCTTTGCTCCGAAGAGACTTCCTCTCTCGGACCAAAGCTTTGCTGCGGTGCTACCTCCCGGCCTCGAGAAGTCGTCATCGAGTCGCTGGGTTCCTGAAAGTCTACGAGGTTCGCAAAGCCTTCTTGGAGTCGTGCCGACGAGAAGGAGGTCGCCTGACCGGGGTCGCCGTATCTCCGAGAACAATTGCCACGAGACCCACACGAGGGGGGCAATAAGATTCTTGGGACAGTGCCTAGCACGCTTCGACCACAGGCCAGAGTTTTCTAAGTCTTCTTTTGTCCTGATATTAGATCTAAAATAATATACTTGCATCTAATAGAGAAATATAAATAATTAGATATATTTTAGATAGATTGTATCTCTCTTTTAGAAAAGTTCGGCAAGGTGAATGACGGTTCCATAGAACCCGCTCTGCCTTGGCAAACAATTTCTAAAAGAAATTTGTGACTTGTCCTTGTTTGCAAAAATAACATTTGCTAATCAATTTTAATTTTAATAATTTGATTAAATCCTAAATTTGCTAGTTTAGAACGATTAGATTTCCATCACCACCCCCGGATATTTACTGAGGCATCAAACGTCGATTCTAAATGAGTGCAATGCACTTATTGTTAACTTTGAATCATATGGGTACGATTCAATCTTAACCTGATCAACGACATCATTTCTCCCGACCCACCTGCCACCCAGAATCTTTAACCAAACCCCATGCCTCTGATTTTGAGGTTTTTACCGAAATGGCCACCAACTCTCAACTATTATTGAGAATGGACCCCGTCAAAAAATCTGAACGAAAATGGCCACCGGCATGTGGGAAACAGGTCGCACGGTGACACTAAACAGGTAAAAAGACATATTGACCCTTACCACTGTAAAAACCTATCGTGGCTGGGTAACTTGATTTCTTACCCACTGTAAATGGACGAAAAATGGACGAAAAAATGGACGAAAAAATGACGAAAAAATGACGGAAAAGTGGACGAAAAATGGACGAAAAATGGACGAAAAACAGACGAAAAAAGGATGAAAAATGGAAGAAAAATGAAACTAAATTGATAAAATTAACAGCACATTTTAGGACGAAAAATGGACGAAAAAAAGGACAAAAAAAGGAACGAAAAACGGACGAAAAAATGGACGAAAAATGGACGAAAAACGGACGAAAAATGGACGAAAAATGGAACGAAATTGATAAAATTGGCTATTCATCATTATGGTTAGGACGAAAAAGGAACGAAATCAACAAAAAGTGGTTGATAGATTAACAGCACATTTTAGGATGAAAAATGGACGAAAAATGGACGAAATTGATAAAATTGGCGACGAAAACTAGATGAAATTTATTATTTCGTCCGATTTTCGTCAAACAGACCATACCCAGTCTCTGCCAGAACTGACTGTGATTTTTCGGCGACGAAAACTAGACGAAATTTGTTATTTCGTCCGATTTTCGTCAAACAGACCATAGCCAGTCTCTGCCAGAACTGACTGTGATTTTTTGGCGACGAAAACTAGAGACGAAATTTGTTATTTCGTCTGATTTTCGTCTCACAGCCCAAGGCCAGTCCCGGGCAGAAATGACTGTGATTTTTTTTGTGACGAAAACTAGACGAAACTAAATTATATGAAAATATAGTGCTAAGATTTGGGTCTATAGAGCATACCTTGGCAAGACAAGCTAAATCCGACCAAGCCTGAACGACGAAGCCTCAGCGACGAAGCCTCAACGACGAAGCCTCAGCGACTGTTGAAGTTGACGCCGGTCCGACGAACCTCATCGGAAATGGACTGAGGGCCGAGAGCTGGGCCCGCGGGGAAGCCGGCCGGTGAACTCCCCATAATGATGAATAGCCAATTTTATCAATTTCGTTCCTTTTTTCGTCCATTTTTCGTCCATTTTTCGTTCCTTTTTTTGTCCTTTTTTCGTCCATTTTTCGTCCTAAAATGTGCTGTTAATTTTATCAATTTCGTTCCATTTTTCGTCCATTTTTTGTCCTTTTTTCGTTCGTTTTTCGTCCATTTTTCGTCCATTTTTTCGTCCATTTTTTCGTCCATTTTTCGTCCATTTTTTGTTCCTTTTTTTGTCCTTTTTTCGTCCATTTTTCGTCCTAAAATGTGCTGTTAATTTTATCAATTTTGTTCTATTTTTCATCCTTTTTTCGTCCGTTTTTCGTCCATTTTTCGTCCATTTTTTGTCCATTTTCCGTTCCTTTTTTTGTCCTTTTTTCGTCCTTTTTTTCGTCCATTTTTCGTCCTAAAGTTGCAGTCGAAAGAGGTGGAGGAAGCTGCCGTCCAAATAAGGGTAGTTTGGTCCCAAAGAGTTTCAGTGGTCATTTTGGTAAAGCCAAAAGCAACCTGGCCCATTCTCAACAATAGTTGAGAGTTGGTGGCCATTTCGGTAAAAACCTCTCTGATATTTTTGCCATGATTTAACCTGACTTTTTACACATAACCCTGTCCTATGATTTTTTTGCACAAAACCCCCCGCCCCTAACTTTTTACACAGAACCCCCTACCCCTGACTTTTTGCACAGAACCCCCCTGCCCCATGATTTTTTGCACAAACCACCCCTGCCCCTAACTTTTTACACAAAACCCCCTACCCCTGACTTTTTGCACAGAACCTCCTACCCCTAATATTTTTTGACCAACACCCCCTAGGTTTTTTAGCCCGAATCAATTTGCGCGCAGCTATTTTTGTGACCCTAGTCAACCAGGTTACCACCTACCCAACTGGGAGGGGGTAACACAACAGTAGTCGGTCCCACCCAACGGGTCGGCAGACGCACAATAGTCGGCCCCGAACAGGAGGTCGACAGACAGACGATGGTCTGCCCCGTGCAACGGGTCGACAGATGCACAGCAGTCAACCCTGGACAGGGGGTCGGTAGACATACGATGGTCGACCCTGGACAGGGGGTCAGCAGGCAGACGACGGTAGACCCCGCGCAGGGGGTCGGCAGGCAGACGACGATCGGCCCCGCGCAACATATCGGCATACAAACGATGGTCGGCCCCGTGCAACAGGTCGGCAGACGCATAGCAGTCAGCCCCGGAAAGGGGTCGGCAGGCAGACGACGGTCGGCCCCGGACAGGGGGTCGACAGGCAGACGAGGGTTGGCCCCGCGCAACGGGTCGGAAGACAGACAATGGTTGGCCCCATGCAACGAGTCAGCAGACACACACCCGACCGACCCCTGGCAGGGGGTCGACGGGCCCAATGGTCCGCCTCACGTAGCTGGTCGGTAGACAAACGACGACCAACTCCGGACAGAGGGTCGGTAGACGAGCGATCGACTTTGCACCAGAAAATCCCAACTAGCTAGGTTAACACCTATCTAGCTGGGAGGGGGTAACTGTGGGTGCAAAATCTGGCTAACGCCCAACAGTGGAACCCACAGCCCTGCCTGGGGCCCACGAGTCCAACAGTGAGACCCGCAGTCCTGCCTGGGGCCCACGATTCCAGCGGTGGGACCCGCAACCCTGCTTGGGGCCCACGAGTACGACGGTGGGACCCGCAGCCCTGCCTAGGGCCCACTTGCACTATCTAGGGTCTGGTAAATCCCCCTGGGTATTTACCAAACCGCGGATATTTTTGGGAATATTCTTAGACTATTCTCCAGATAAACTAAGCCCTTATAAATAGCAACCCCTGTAAATGATAGAGGAGGCAAATTCCAGACAAGAAACCCACTTTCTATTTTCGAGAGCTCCCTGAGTTTCTGGTTTTCAGACTTCTTTTCCATCCTCTAATTACTTGTAAGAAGCACTCCTCGGCCTATCGAGAGTAGCTCGACTGTTTACTCAGATATAGTGAATTCCAAGGTTGCGTCTTACCGCACAGAGACGTAGGCTTCGGCCGAACTTCGTCACCATATCCTGTGTCATCTCTTTCTCTACCTTTCTACTTTATAGTGCTTGTGTGACGGCCTAGCAAGTCACAACTCAGCGCTTCGAGGCACGCCACATCCCGAAGGGTCAAATCTTTAATCGACTGTTGGAGGAGGGTCACGTACGACGGCCGAAAACCTCCCCCATAGTGGTGACTTTTCCTCACCTTACAGTCGTGTCACTTCTGCAAACAGTAATCTACCAGCGTCAGTAGCCTCTCGTTGTCGTCACCTCGCTGCAGCCTGCAATCGTACTCTCTCTAGATACTGTCATCGGGCTATCACAGCCCACTTTCCCTGTAAAAACTACTATAAATATATAAAATTTATACTAATAAATATCTTTAAAAATATATATAAATCTACACATACGTTCAGGTTCGATGCAATGTATCACTACTCCCTCCCTCTCTCTCTCTCTCTATATATATATATATATATATATATATATATATATATATATATATATATATATATATATATATATATATATATATATATATATATATATATATATATATATATATATATATATATATATATATATATATATATATATATATAGAGAGAGAGAGAGAGAGAGAGAGAGAGGAATGATAAGTTGCGGCGTGCGGTGCGTGCGGCGCTGGCCCGCAGCCGTCTGATGGACTGCTGTGGTGCGTGCGATGCACGCAGCAGTGCATTAGACAGCTGCTGCGGTGCGCCGCACGCACCGCACGCCGCAACTTATCATTCCTCTCTCTCTCTCTCTCTCTCTATATATATATATATATATATATATATATATATATATATATATATATATAGAGAGAGAGAGAGAGAGAGGGGTGTTAGGCTGCGGCGTGCGGTGCGTGCGGCGCTGGCCCGCAGCCGTCTGATGGACTGCTGTGGTGCGTGCGATGCACGCAGCAGTGCATCAGACGGCTGCTGCGGTGTGCCGCACGTACCGCACGCACCGCACGCCGCAGCCTAACACCCCTCTCTCTCTCTCTCTCTCTCTCTCTCTCTCTCTATATATATATATATATATATATATATATATATATATATATATATATATATATATATATATATATATATATATATATATATATATATATATATATATATATATATATATATATATATATATATGGTCAGGATCGAATGACCCAGCAAATTTTGACCCATTAAAAACCAGCACCCTTTGATGCACTTAGAGGTTATAGAATGGGCTGATTTTTTATAGACATGTCGTCTATGGTATGTTGATCATCCTCACAAAAACCAACCCATTCTAAAACCTCTAGGTGCATCAAATGCGCTCTTCAAATCAACGGTTTTTGACTATCAATTTTAACCGTTGATTTGAAGATCTCATTTGATGCACCTAGAAGTTTTAGAATGGGCTGATTTTTTGTGAGGATGATCAACATATCATAGATAACATGTCTACAAAAAACCAGCCCATTCTAAAACCTCTAGGTGCCTCAAAGGGTGCTGGGTTATTTGCTGGGTCATCCGATCCTGACCCATATATATATATATATATATATATATATATATATATATATATATATATATATATATATATATATATATATATATATATATATATATATATATATATATATATATGGGTAGCAATCCAGTGAGATATGATATATATATATATATATATATATATATATATATATATATATATATATATATATATATATATATATATATATATATTAAAATTATTTATTTTAATTGACGGTCAATAAATCTTCTAACATTTGATGTCCTTAGAGGTTTTAGAATTTGATAATTTTTTGTGAGGATGATCAACTTGCCATAGATTGCATGCCTACCAATTTTCATCGATTTCTAAAACCTCTAGATAGGTTTCTCACAAGTATCTCATATAAGAATTATCTCACTGGATCACTACCTTAAGTAGAATTTTATATATATATATATATATATATATATATATAGAGAGAGAGAGAGAGGGAGAGAGAGAGAGAGAGAGGGAGAGAGAGAGAGAGAGAGAGAGAATACGGGGTATGAGCTGACAGCCTATTTTTTCATTTGAGCTGTCAGCTCTTATCCATTCGATTCAAATGATCCAACCGTTCGTTTCATTTTAGCATTAAAACCATTTAAAAAAAAACAAAAAGGCAGTTGTATTCCCTCATCCCCCACGATCTCTTTCTCTCTCTCTCTCTCTCTCTCTCTCTCTCTATATATATATATATATATATATATATATATATATATATATATATATATATATATATATATATATATATATATATATATATATATATATATATATATATATATAGGGCTGTTACGTTGAGCTGTGAGCTACGGGTGGAGAAAATGAACTGCCCTCATTTTGATCCCCTTAGGAGTTTTGAAGTTTGATAAAATTTGGTGAGGGTGTTATCTGGGATAAGATGATCATCCTTACCAATTTTCATCAAATTCCAAAACTTCTAGAGTCATCAAATGGTAGAAGCATTATCTACCATCCGCAATCACCGTTAATTTTGCTATAGTGCGGATGGATCCTGGAGATCGGACTATGGGCCGCCCAATTTAATTTGTATGGCTGTGATGCATTGGGCCGTCCGATCTCCAGGATCCAACGGATGGGAGATCTACAGTAACCGTGAAATCCTGGATCCTGGATCTCCCATCCGTTGGATCCAGTACCCGTGAAGTCTCCTGGATCTCCCATCCGTTGGATGGGAGATCCAGGAGATCTACTTGCCATCCGTTGGATCCCATCCGTTGGAGATCTACAGTAACCGTGAAATCCAACGGTAGAATTCTACAGTACAGTTGGATCCAGGATCCTGGAGATCTACAGTAACCGTGAAATGGTAGGGATTCTACCGTCCATAGTCCAGGATCCAACGGATGGGATTCTACCGTCCGTAGTCACCGTTATATATAAGGGATCATCCCGATCGGATTCTCGCTATTACTGTGGCGGGCACATTACAACGAGATTTTGGTCCGGATAAATCCCATCCGTTGGATCCTGGAGATTGGACGGCTCAACAAATTTTCACGATTACTGTAGACGTGACAGTAACTGTGAAATTATTTTGAGTCGTCCGATCGGATGAATCCAACGGATGGGATTCATTTGGGATTCAATTGGCCGTCCGATTGAATCCAATCCGTTGGATTCAACCAATCGGATGACTCAAAACAATTTCGCGGTTACTGTAGCCGCTACAGTAACAACGAAATTATTTTGGCCCGTTCGATTCCATTGATCAGACGGATGAGATTCACCCACACAACACAAATCAGATGTTACTGTAGCCGCTACAGTAACAGCTGATTTTGTGTTGTGTGGATGAATCTCATTAGTTGGATGGATTTCGATCGGACGACCCAGGCAACCCAACGGCATCCATGCAGACACCGGTTGGATCCTAGCGATCGGACGACTCAGAAAAATCCCACAAAAACACACGGGTTAGAGAGAGGCGGGTTGTTGTACGGCTAATTAATACAGGGAATTAATTAGAGGAAATGGGACACGTGGCATCCATGCAGGCACCGGTGCAGGTGCACCATCAATGCTGCACCTGAGGTCTAGGCTCCCCGTCCCCTATATATATATATATATATATATATATATATATATATATATATATATATATATATATATATATATATATATATATATATATATATATATATATATATATATATATATATATATATATATATATATATATATATATATATATATATATGTTTCAAATAGAACCCAGTATTTGGATTACAGGGTTTAAACCCGGTATTATGGATACCGGGTTTAAACCCTGTAATACAAATACCAGGTTCTACATGAAAAAAAAAAATCGCGACTCGCTTTACGGGGCTGACATGCCACGTGATTGTAAGAGCGCTTAACTGATAAATACTTTTGATCAAACGCTATTGAATTAAATATTTATTTTTTAAATATTATTTTGAAAAAAATCTCAATCCGATGTCTTCTTCCTCTTTTTATTTTTGTTTCGGGACAAACATGTCTGATTAGAGTGGTGCATGTTAGTGCTCCACACACTTGCTCAGGATCGTTTCTGCTTCTATAACGAAAATAATAGCACCTAGGCCGTGCGACACAGAATCAAGGCCCTAGCCCAATTTGGTTTTTGCTTCCGCATCTGTAGACACACGAATTTCGCTCGGACCCGACCTCGACTTACGTGTGCCGACGCGGATGCAAACCCGACACGCGGACCCGACTCGCGCGCACCGATGCGGACCCGGACCCGACTCGCACCTAGCAAAGAGGAGCGGACCCCATGCTTCAAGGGGGGCCGGCCCCTACTAGGGTCCGAACCCCATGGGGCCGGCCCCTACTAGGATCCGAGCCACATGGGGCCGGCCCTACTAGGACCCGAACCCCATGGGGGGCCGGCCGGCCCTGCAAGGAAAGAGAAGAAAAAGAAAGAAAAGAAAAAAAAAGAAAGAAAAGAAAAGGAAAGAAAAGAAAAGGAAAGAAAAGAAAGAAAAGGAAGAAAATACCGCCATGCGCGGGGGGAGGTTGCGTATGACGTCTGCACACACGCGGATCTGCACCGATCCCTCGATCCGACGCACAAGACGAAGCGCCCGATCGCCATCGATTTCGTGTGCGAAATCCAACCATAATTGCCTCGCCAGAAAAGGAAAACAAATAAACATTATTCCTCTCATCAATGGATGAATAAATCCAGGGTAATTATGAGAGAGATACAAAAGGGATTTAAAATTAAAAAGTTCCCATATCTCTCTCCCCACCCCTTTGCCTATAAATAGAGGGGGTGGGGGAATGAAGAAGAGGTCGAAGATTGAAGACGAAGCGCGGGAGCTCTGCAGAAGAGGAGACGCTTCTTCACCGACCCAAGGCTTCACGAGGCACGGTCAAGCCTGTCCCGAGGGATCGGCTTACCGAAAGCTCTCATCAACGTGAAGACCCTTGCACACGAAGATCAAGACTTCGACTCCGTGCACGAAGAAGAAAGCTCGGAGAAGAAGATCCTTCGACTCCGATCAATCCCAAAAGCCCGGAGAAGAAGAAAAGCGGCGCTACACCCGTCGTCGTCAACAAGGCCTTTGACTCCGATCAAGCCCAAAAGCCCGGAGAAGATGCCGACACCATAACCGTCACCAAGGTCGAAGATTGAAGATGAAACGCCGGAGCTCTGCAGAAGAGGAGACGCTTCTTCACCGACCCAAGGCTTCACGAGGCACAGTCAAGCCTGTCCCGAGGGATCGGCTTACTGAAAGTCCTCATCAACGTGAAGACCCTTGCACACGAAGATCAAGACTTCGACTCTGTGCACGAAGAAGAACGCTCGGAGAAGAAGACCCTTCGACTCCGAAGACGCCAGAAGCAAAGGCCGGAGAAGAAGCTCGGAGCGGCACTACCCCGTCGGCTCCAACAAATCCTCGATCCCGATCAAGCTCCAAAGCCCGGAGGAGAGAAGCGAAGCGTTATCACCCCGTCGTCTTCGACCAACGCCTGCGCCATCCACGAAGAAGAAATTCTGGAGCAGATCGTCTGAAGCGTCGCTACCCCGTCGTCTTCATCAATAAAAGCCGACGCTACAACCGTCGCACGGAGACCGTCGCACGGAGACCGTCGCTTGTGGGTGCAAATTTTGGTAAGAAAACTGCAAGTAGCGAGACCCACCGGCCCTGCCTGGTGGGTCCCCGAAGACAACAGCGGAACCCACCGGCCCTGCCTGGTGGGCCCCCTAAAATGGCAGCGGAGCCCACCAGCCTTACCTGGAGGATCCCCAGATACGACAGCAGAAAACCGTCATTTACCACCAGAGAAGTCTATAAATAGCAGAGCCTTCGAATGTAGAAAGATCCGATCTCAGATCCAGTTCAAAATCCAGAAACCAGAGCTCTGGAATTTCTATCTCCTCACCTCTCCTTGATCTTCTTTTTGTCTTTGAAGAGATCAAAGAGGCTTCAGTAATACTCGGCCTGTCGAGGTTACTTCGAGAAAAGTGTTAGTGAATTCGGGTTGCTCCCTATAGCACGGAGACGTAGGCTTCAGCTGAACTCCGAGATCACTTCTCGTGTCAAACATTCTCTCTGACTGCATCTCTCTATCTATATATCAAAGGCTTCAACTTCAATCAACAGATCGACCAACGATCTTCGACGTCAACTTCAACTTCAATTGACTGGTGCTGCGAAGTCTTCGGGTCGGCACGAAGATTTTCCCCCACAGTTTGGCGCCGTCTGTGGGATTCGTTCAAAAAGCTCAATGTGCTCGATGACAACATCGGATCAGTTGAGCAGACAACTGATCTTCAAAGTCAAACTTCTCAGCTCCCTCGGTTGAGCAGACAACCGAATGGACACGAGCGATCTGGTTGCTTACTCCGCTTTCACTGAATGGCGAAGACTCTATCAGGATCATCCAGAGGGAAGTTACTCACAACGACATCAGTTTCGACTCGAGACTCGCTCAATGAGTCGGCAGCTCAGAGTCGGCAGCTCAACTTCAATCCAACAACCCGCCCTTTCTAGACAATCCATCGTCGATATATCATATCGATATCCTAAGCCTTTCAAGTATGACTCTCCCCCAATCCCTACATTGGGGGTGAGGTTCGAAACGAAAGGGCTCACTTGAAGACTACAACGAGGTGAATGCAAAGTCCGAGGCGCACTCGCTGCCTCGGCATTCGACGAAGCCCAAGGAGACAGCCTTGGCACTCGAATGCAAAGTCTGAGGTGCACTCGTTGCCTCGACATTCGGCGAAGCCCAAGGAGACAGCCTTGGCACTCGAATGCAAAGTCCGAGGCACACTCGTTGCCTCGGCATTCGACGAAGCCCAAGGAAACAGCCTTGGCACTCGAATGCAAAGTCCGAGGCGCACTCGCTGCCTCGGCATTCGGCGAAGCCCAAGGAGACAGCCTTGGCACTCGAATGCAAAGTCTGAGGTGCACTCGTTGCCTCGACATTCGGCGAAGTCCAAGGAGACAGCCTTGACACAACTCTCAATTTCAAGCTACCAGGTCGTTTAACAAGTTTAGGGCCTCGTGTTGCGACACGATCCTTTACGTGCAAATATTAAACGGTTTCGGGTTATGAAACAGCACAACTCTCAATTTCAAGCTACCAGGTCGTTTAACAAGTTTAGGGCCTCGTGTTGCGACACGACCCTTTACGTGCAAATGTTAAACGGTTTCGGGTTGTGAAACAGCACAACTCTCAATTTCAAGCTACCAGGTCGTTTAACAAGTTTAGGGCCTCGTGTTGCGACACGACCCTTTATGTGCAAATGTTAAACGGTTTCGGGTTGTGAAACAGCACAACTCTCAATTTCAAGCTACCAGATCGTTTAACAAGTTTAGGGCCTCGTGTTGCGACACGACCCTTTACGTGCAAATGTTAAACGGTTTCGGGTTGTGAAACAATACAACTCTCAATTTCAAGCTACCAGGTTGTTTAACAAGTTTGGGGCCTCGTGTTGCGACACGACCCCTTATGTGCAAATGTTAAACCTATTCAATCATTCTATTCTATTCAGAATATCAATACTCAGATACATAATCCAAGGCACCTTCGCTGCCTCGACGTGCAGCAAAGTCCAAAGACAAGCCCCAGCACTCGAATGAAAAGTTCAAGATGCTCTACACCGTCTCGGCACCTAACGAACGTGGAGAGAGAGCTCCGGTGCTCACAGACAAAGTCCGAGGCGACCATCGCCTCGGCACTCAGCAAGTCCGAAACCCGAGACTTGCTCTCGGCACCCTAGCGAGGCCTAAAGCTCTCAGCCCCAACACATCTCGACATGAAGATCAAGGTCCAACGCGTTCTGCAGTATTCAGCCAACGTCGCTCCAAAGGCAGGACATCCCTCAAACTTACCAAGTCACTACAGAAGACTTCTACCACTCGACACTCATAAGAGAGCATCACGCGCTCTCATGCTCGAGGAAGACGCGTTCTGGAAGTTCACCACCGATGAGGGGGTGAATATACACTCTTCTATAGCCAGCATCAACATACAAAGACATGTGCTCCACGCTCCAAATTAGTTAAGAGAACGTTGCGGCCCAACTCTTGTCAATTGAGGAGATAGGAGAAACAATCCTCCAACAACTTACAGACGAAGACTCATCAACCATTCAAGGGCAAAGTCTGAGGCATGAACCGCAACATTCGAACAAAGTCCAAATTTATGCAAACTCCGAGACCGACATCCTGGCATTTGGTCGAAAGTCCAAGCTCGCAACCTTGGCACGAGGCACCAAAGTCCGAGACCTGAGTCTCGGCATTCAATCGAAGTCTTCGCTCGTGGCCTCAACACTATTCAGTAGCAAGACACTCAAATTCTATTCAGAACACCCAAACATCCAATTACTTTCCTAAGGCACACTCTACCTTGGTTAGTTTGCTAGTAGAGGATAACCAAGGAAGCAAGACATTCCAGCTACAATCGACTACATTCAAAGGTCAGCATATCGAATAAAATCGTACTCGCACCAGTTAGCAGGAAACAACTACTGTGAGAGGGCTTACGATCACAACGGCGTTCAGTGCTACAAACGTTCGGTCGGTGGTCGATCTTTCGACTACCGTCAACCTTTAGACAGTAACTGGATGTCTCAACTGATTGGCCAAGACTCAATACAATTTGCAAGATGCAGCCAACGACATATCAAAAAGTGTCTCGACACTTGTCGAGTGCGACACCAACAGCCATGACTCGCGCTTTCCTACAAGATGCCTTAGCCCAAATGCTCGACATGTGAAAGAATCAATACATTCAGTCACCCAAGGACTAGATTGCAATCAAGGAGAAGGATACTATTTAAATTGAAAAAATGTGTGAGTAGTATTGCTTCTTTCAAATCTATGGATTGGAGGGCATTGATTCAACCAAAGCACAGAGTGGCATCCATCCACATGGACCACATGTCATCCACTCTCAAGTGAAGCCCAAAAGAAAACTGCAATCAGAGAGAGAGTTACCAACCTACCAAATGGGAAGGTACCACCGAATGACCCACTGGCCCACTCTCAACTCCATTGTGCAGCCAGCAAGGTCTTCACGTGAGAGACCCACTTTCAAGTCCCATTGTGCAGTCCGCGGAGTCTTCACCAAACATCAAAGGCCTATTGACCCGATCAAACAGCCACAGTTGAAGCCATGCACAGTCCTCTACAGAAGTTCCAAACCCGTGACTGCACAGTGCAGATTTTGAGCATCCAAAGTTCCAAACCCGTGACTGCACAGTGGCTCCACTCACTCTCTCAATCAGCCTTTGAATGGAGAAAGGTGTAGCGGTGAACTAACCGGCTAATGCCATCCATTTCCTATCAAGCCCAAAAGCATCCATCAACGGCCCAGATCTGTTTGACCGAGCCAAAGAGGTGCGATCATACCAGCACTAAAGCACCATATCCCAATAGAAGGGATCGGCCACCCCTGTTCTTCCAAGCTCTGGAGCGGCAGTCCTTCATCTCCTCCACCTCCGGGACGACGACGACGACGACAACGTGGGATAACAGTGGATCCGGTGGCAGCTCTCTCTACGCCCTTGGCTACCATCGACAAAACCCACTCGATCAAGCGCAGCTGCAGCTGCAGCGTCCCCATCTTCACCAACAACGCCAACTCCGCCTCAGATCAGCAGCCGGCGACCGATCGGGCATATTCAGCCGGTCAAGGTTTCAGCGATCGGTCAAAAAGAGGGTTTTTCTCCAAATTTAGTGCAAAATCGCCCGATCGATGCTCCGATCGGTCGAATTTGCCCAATCGGTCAAATTTGACCGATCGGTCAAATTCGCCCGATCGGCGAACCTCGACCCCCTTCTTCCCCTTCGTCCTCCATCTGATCGGCGAAAAACACACTAGATTTGGAGCCAAACGTGGATATTTTGCCGATCAACCATTTCTTGACCGGCTGTTTTTGTCCGATCGGTGAAATTCACCCGATCGGCAAAATTCTCCCGATCATCCTCCATCTGATCGGCGAAAAACACACTAGATTTGGAGCCAAACGTGGATATTTTGCCGATCAACCATTTCTTGACTGGTTATTTTTGTCCGAACGGTAAATTTCACCCGATCGGTGAAATTCACCCGATCGGCGAAATTCTCCCGATCATCCTCCATCTGATCGGCGAAAAACACACTAGATCTGGAGCCAAACGTGGATATTTTGCCGATCAACCATTTCTTGACCGGCTGTTTTTGTCTGATCGGCGATTTGCACCCGATCGGTGATTTGCACCTGATCGGCGATTTGCACCTGATCAGTAACCTCCTCCCGATCGTCGATCTGCACCCAATCCTCGACCGGTCAAAATTGACCGAACGGTCAAAATTGATCGATCGGTTGATTTTGATCGATCGGTCAAAATTGACCGAACGGTCAAAACTGACCGAACGGTCAAAACTGACCGATCGGTCAAAATCAACCAATCGGTCAAATTTCTACTGTATCGGTCAAAAAACCATGTTTTTTGACCGATCACCCAATCCTCGACCGGTTGAATTTGACCGAACGGTCAAAATTGACCGATCGGTCGAAATTAACTGATCAGTCTTTTTTATACTAACCCTCGACAAGCTTCTTTCGTGCCTTCTTCGACAGGGGGTTGCTATGTTTTGCACCAAATCCAAGTCAGCCAGAACGAACTCTAGCTAACTTGGAGGGGGTAACTGTGGGTGCAAATTTTGGTAAGAAAACTGTAAGTAGCGGGACCCACCGGCCCTGCCTGGTGGGTCCCCGAAGACAACAGCGGAACCCACCGGCCCTGCCTGGTGGGCCCCCTAAAACGGCAGCGGAGCCCACCAGCCTTACCTGGAGGATCCCCAGATACGACAGCAGAAAATCGCCATTTACCACCAGAGAAGTCTATAAATAGCAGAGCCTTCGAATGTAGAAAGATCCGATCTCAGATCCAGTTCAAAATCCAGAAACCAGAGCTCTGGAATTTCTATCTCCTCACCTCTTCTTGATCTTCTTTTTGTCTTTGAAGAGATCAAAGAGGCTTCAGTAATACTCGGCCTGTCGAGGTTACTTCGAGAAAAGTGTTAGTGAATTCGGGTTGCTCCCTATAGCACGGAGACGTAGGCTTCGGCTGAACTCCGAGATCACTTCTCGTGTCAAACATTCTCTCTGATTGCATCTCTCTATCTATATATCAAAGGCTTCAACTTCAATCAACAGATCGACCAACGATCTTCGACGTCAACTTCAACTTCAATTGACTGGTGCTGCGAAGTCTTCGGGTCGGCACGAAGATTTTCCCCCACATCGCTACCCTCGTCGTCTTCATCAACAAAAGCCGACGCCACAACCGTCGCACGGAGATCGGTGCTACCCCCACTATCTTCGAAAGCATTCTTTGACTCCGATCATGCCAAAGAAGCCCGGAGAAGAAGAGAAGTCCAGTCGACACGTAAACCGTCGAAGCACCGAAGAAGTAGCCCACGTCGTTCGAAGAAGAAGATCGAGTTGACGCTGAAGCTAAAGCCTACGCAAGAAGCCAAAGCAAAGCCCCAGTAAAGCCCGTGCCAAAGCAACGCAAGTGCCAAAGCCAAGCGACTACGCCGGCCACGAGCAAAAGCACCGCACGTTCTAGCCGATACGACGCGAAGTCCGAAAGAATGAGAGCACCGCAAGTCTCTCCCAGCTACATCCAAGTGCAAGCGCCGAAGCAAAGCAAAAGCCAGAGCCACGCCGGAGCCAAGCCAAAGCCAAAAAGCCAAAGCCAAAGCCAACGCCAAAAGCTCGATCAACGCCGCGAACCGACGATCAAGGACACCGAGGTCAAGCAAGGAACGAGGAAGATGCGAAGACCGAGGAACGAAGCCGAAAACCCCCTAGCCAAGAAAGCGCGAAGCACGGAAGGGACAAAGCAACGGTGGACATTCCTTAGCCTCTCCAAAATCCTCTCCCTGTAAAGACCCCTGTCCTGGGCAACTCCTTCAGAGCTCTCGCACGAATACCACGTGGAGACGCGGATCAAAGGGATCCCCCAGAAGATCTTTCCCACAATCCCCTGATCAAAACTCGCCGCAACTCGGACTCGCTACACCCGAGCCACCCGGGTCCCGGCCACACTTGTAATCTGACTTTGCGCAATAAAGACGACCCGTGCTTTTTCCCACGCATACAGATTTCTGGCACGCCCGGTGGGACCTCTTCTCCTTTCATCCGTACGGCTGAAGAAGCTGCTTGAAGTTTGCAATGGCCGGGATAGACAATGATGCGTTTGCTCCAAGCCTCTCACCATTCGCCGAGTCTCCTATACTCCGACACGGCGATCCAGTATATCCGGAGGGTGATGCTCCTCCAATGGTGCGCGTCTACACTCGGCGTACTCGGACTCTTGCGGACGTCTTCGTGCCTGAAGCTACTACCGAAGATGCTCGCCAAAGCGCCGACGAGGCCCTGGTGCTTGAAGAAACGAGCCTCGATCCTGGAGCCCATGTCCAGAAGTTTGGGGAGGACCAGCCCCAACCCCGAACCCGTTCGGGTTCTCCAACAGACGTTGCACCTCCTCTGCAGGGGGCAAACATCAATCATCAGCCAGAAGCAAGTCGGCGTAACTATGTCTCCGATGATGGTGGCGAGGATGCAAACATGCAACACCGAGATGTTCTCCGTCACCACCCTCCGTCCGCTCTTCAGCTCCAAGTCATGCAGATGAACGAGCACATGGCGCAGATTACTCGGCTAATGGAGGAGAAGGATCGTCACATCAACACTCTGCTCCAAAAGCTAAGCGCAAAGGACGCTGCAGCAGTCGGCCAACCCGTCGCTTCTCCAGTAGCCACTCCAGTTCCGTCTTCAACTCCCGCTCCTGCAGAAGTTGCTCCGACGATTCAAGCAGCTACTCCAGCGCTCTCCTCGGCTCCCGTCCCATTGGAAGTCGTCTCCCCAGCACCAGCCTCGGTAGCCACACAACCTCCGGCAACGGCAACGATGAATGCTCAGCAAGTCCAAGCGTTGATAGCCGACATGATGCGTTCTCACGGCAGTGGCCTTCCTCCGATCACGGCAGCATACTCCAAGCCCTACACCGCGAGGATCCAGTAGCTGCGCTTCCCAGTCGAATTCCAGCCACCAAAGTTTTAGCACTTTGATAGAAAAGGAAATCCAAGACAGCACGTTGCCCACTTCATCGAGACCTGCAATAATGCCGGCACATATGGCGACGAGATGGTGAAGCAATTCGTTCGCACCCTCAAAGGCAACGCATTCGACTGGTACGTTGATCTTCCTGCAGGGACCATCGACAGCTGGGACCAGATGAAGAGGGAGTTCCTCAATCGCTTCTACAGCACCAGACGGACTGTCAGCATGACCGAGCTCACCGCTGTCAAGCAAAAGGAAAGATGAGCCAGTGATCGACTACATCGACAGATGGAGGGACCTCGCGCTGAATTCACGAGACCGCTTGTCTGAAGACTCGGCCATCGAGATGTGCACCCAAGGCATGCACTGGGGTCTGCTCTACATCCTCAAAGGTATCAAGCCTCGGTCTTTCGAAGAACTCGCAACTCGGGCTCATGACATGGAACTCAGCCTAGCAAACCGCGGGGACTCGAAGAACAACGACTTCTTGAAGATAGAGAAGAAGGACAAGCCACCGGCAACGAAACCAAAGCAAGTCCACGTTGCTGACATCGCTTCGACCTCCAAGCCGCTCAAGATCGGTGGCAAGCCGGATCAGAAGAAGGGAGTCGCCATACCGCCGCCTCCGCCGCCAAGACAAAGGATGACTCTCGAGGAGCTCGAAGCCAAGGAGTACCCTTTCCCAGACTCGGAAGTCTCCTCCATGTTCGACCAACTGCTGCAAGAGAAGATGATAGAGCTTCCTCCTTCGAAGAGGCCCGAGCAGATGCATCGCGTCGACGACCCTCTCTTCTGCAAATACCACCGGGTGGTAAGTCATCCCATCGAAAGATGCTTCGTCTTCAAGGAAAGAATCATGACGCTCGCTAAACAAGGGAAGATAGAGATCGACTCCGGGGAGGTTGCTACGGCCAACATGACGTCCATCACCTTCGGATCCTTCTCGCCGGTACTCGTTGCCACTCGACGAAGCATGCCCAAATTGCGCATCAACCATCAAGCGCCAATCGCTAAGTCAACGTCCCAGCTGAAAATCTCGAAGCGACGTCAACGTACTCCTGCGCTCACTGAGGAAAAAACGCCGCTACCCTGCGGGCAATCATTGCTCACGCCAGCACCTCTTCCAAGCAATGCTATGTCCCAACGCGCTCTTCGAGAAAGATACGAGCAAGGAGATCCAGAAGTCGGTCTGCTGGGCCAGCCTTCGGGGAAGTTCGACTATTATGTCCTCTACTCAAGGCCTCCGTCCATTCCAATCGACGAAATCAAGCCCACCGACTGGGAATCGGAAGACGAGCCAGAGGAGCCTCAAGGAGAGCAAGCCCCTTCCAGTCGAGCTACGTCCCAATACGCTCTCCGGAAAAGATACGAGCAAGGAGATCCAGAAGTCGGTCTGCTGGGCCAGCCTTCGGGGAAGTTCGACTACTACGTCCTCTACTCAAAGACTTCGTCCGTCTCAATCGACAAAATCAAGCCCACTGGCTGGAGATTAGAAGACGAGATAGTAGAGCTTCCGGAAGAACAAGTACCTTCGAGGGAGCCAGTTGCTGCTATCGACCATCATCCTAGCGGAGGGGAATCCACCGACGAAGAAGCATGGGTCATGCTACCGCGGCGGCGAAAGCCATGGCAAGAAAAGAAGCTCAAGCAAGACCGTGTGATGAGGGGATTCACCAAGCGGAAGACCTATAAGAAGAAAACCAAGACTCCAGGGAGGAAGGCGTTCAAAGTGCCGCCTGCAAGCCAAGACGATCTCCTTCTGCAGAGCCTTCCAGAGCCGACAACCCTGCAGGAGTTCTTCCCGGATCACTTCCTCCCAGTGGACCAACACATCAAGGTGTCTTGCTGCATGGTCGAAGTTCACGAGGCGCCGGAAGAAAAGAACGAAGGCGAAACTTCTCAAGAAGGCGACTCCACCGATGAGGGAGACGGCTCCAACGATGGGGGCACCGCCTCTCACGACGAAGCAATCTTGCATATGCCTCTCGTAGAAGCTTTGCATCTCCCGAAGAAGGCTCGCCTAGCAATGGCTGCGGCCTTGGCTGATCCGGATAGCTACAAAAGAAAGAGGAAGGACGACCAGAAGCGCAAATCTATAGTCTCGTGTGATACAACGATAACCTTTTCAGACGAGGACCTGCAACTCGAGACGCGATTGCACAACCGGCCTCTTTACGTTTCGGGATACATCAAGGAGAAGCCAGTGAACCGAATTTTGTTGGACTGTGGCTCTGCCGTCAACATCATGCCTATCCAGACAATACGGCAACTCGGCATCACCGACGACCAGCTCTCGCCAAGTCAGTTGGTCATCCAAGGCTTCAACCAGGGCGGACAGTCCACCGTCGGAATCATTCGTTTGAAGCTTTCCATCGGCCCGCTGGATACAACGGTCCTCTTCCACATCATCAACTGCCAGACGTCATATCGTCTCCTGTTAGGAAGACCATGGCTGCACGAGAACGGTATCGTGGTATCCACCTGGCACCAGTGCCTCAAATACTACGAAGAAGGCGTGGAGAGGTGCATAGTCACGGACGACAAGCCATTCAACGAGGCCGAGGCACACTTGGCCGACGCTAAATTCTACCAAGCAAAGGGCCTGGTCGCGGAAGTTCTGCCAGCTAAAGTCCCTCGAGCTCAAAAGATTGAAGAAGTGAAGCAGGACAAGACTCCACTTCCCGCGAATTCGGTGCCACCTTCTGATAAGGCAAGACCCAAGGTCCAAGGAACGCCGAAACCGGGACAAAGGATGCGCATCGGCCCCAAGTCAAGAGCCGTGCAACATACCCCGTTGCCCGCCCAAACAACGCCAGTCCTACGTCTCGCGCCTCAGTGGCTCCGTAAATCCGAGCGATCACCTTCTACTCCAACAAGGAAGCTAGCTCCGTCGTTATCTCAGGCCAATGTCATCACTCTGCAAGAAATGACGATGCCATTATCGAGTCTGACGCAAGCTCCGAACCCAAGCAGATCCGTCAAATCAGCAGACCTCGGGCAACTCGGATTCAAGCCGAAAGGGAGTTGGGGGCAAAACGCTGCCAAGTTGCTGTTCAGAGCCGGCTACAACGAGGAAAGCGCCATGGGCACACTCCCACCAGCAGCAACTCCACATGGGATGACGAGAACTCAAGCTCGGCTGTTTCAAAACGGAGAACAAATTCCCCCGAACCGCCGAGGCATCGGCTCCAGTCAAGCTCCGTTGGTCATCAGAACCGCAGCGAAGAAGACCTTCACCTCGAACTACATCGAGGCGAGGATGGTAGATGAAGCAGCCGAAGAATCGACAATCTCCGATGCACGCTCTACCTACCTCAGCCACCCAGACAACAGGAGAAGACGACGACGGGTTCGATGCCAAGCCTTGCTCCGGAAGCAAACCAGAGGTGGTAAAGACTGGTCGAATCGAAAACGCAAATCCGTGTTCGAGAGGCTCGGGCCAGTCAAACAATCAAAGAAGAAGTCGGCGTTCGATCGTTTGGGGATGCCAATCGAGGACTTCGTTTCAACACCCACCCACCCACCTATGGCTGCCGTCAATCATATCTCTATTACGGATCCCGACAACGGTGAAACTTCTACTTCGGACGACGAGTTGCCCGACGCCCCGCCAGTCCTCGAAGAAGGGGGGCAGGCCACCGTTGATGACTTGAAGGAAATTAACTTGGGCACGGAGACGGAGCCTCGGCCTACATTCGTCAGTATACTCTTGACTCCTGAGAAAGAAGCCGCATACATCAAACTGCTTAAAGAATACAGAGACGTCTTCACATGGTCCTACAAGGAGATGCCGGGCCTCGATCCAAAAATCGCAGTGCACCAGCTCAGCGTCAAACACGGAGCCAGCGCTATCAAGCAAGGGCAAAGACGCTACCGACCAGAACTGGTACCCCAAATAGAAGGCGAAGTTAACAAGTTGATCGAAGCCGGCTTCATTCGAGAGGTCAAGTACCCGACATGGATCTCTAGCGTCGTCCCCGTCAAAAAGAAGAACGGCCAAATCCGAGTGTGCGTGGACTTCAGAGACTTGAACAACGCATGTCCAAAAGACGACTTCCCTTTGCCAATCACGGAGCTAATGGTAGATGCGACGACAGGTCACGAGGTGCTAACCTTCATGGACGGATCATCGGGCTACAATCAGATTCGGATGGCACCCAAGGATGAGGAGCTCACGGCATTCCGCACACCGAAAGGAATCTACTGCTATAAGGTAATGCCGTTCGGCTTGAAGAATGCGGGAGCCACCTACCAGCGAGCTATGTAGAAAATCTTCGACGACATTCTTCATCAAAACGTGGAGTGTTATGTCGACGACCTCGTGGTGAAATCCAAGAAGAGGTCGGTACATCTACAAGATCTTGAGCTAATCTTCAAACGACTTCGAAGGTACCAACTCCGCATGAATCCGCTCAAGTGCGTGTTCGGAGTCTCCTCGGGCAAGTTCCTCGGCTTCGTCGTCCGACATTGTGGCATTGAGATAGATCAATCCAAAATTGATGCTATCGTCAATATGCCCGCACCAAAGACAGTGCGAGACCTCAGAGGCCTCTAGGGGCACTTGGCGTATATCCGAAGATTCATCGCCAACCTGGCCGGAAAGTGCCACCCTTTTAGTCGCCTCATGAAGAATGGAGCGCCGTTCAAATGGGATGAAGCGTGCCAAGAAGCACTCCAAAACATCAAAGCATATCTACTGAAGCCGTCAGTCCTATCAGCACCGGTTCAAGGGAGGCCGCTCATCCTCTACATCGCCGCCCAGGAGCAATCCTTGGGGGCACTCCTGGCCCAGAACAATGAACTTGGCGTGGAGACAGCTTGCTACTACTTAAGTCGCACTCTCGTCGGTGCAGAGCTGAATTACTCCCCAATCGAAAAGGTCTGCTTAGCGCTCATCTTCGCCACGAAAAAGCTGCGACACTACATGCTCGCTCACACCATCAGACTCATCTCAAAGGCTGACCCACTCAAGTACATCATGTCAAGACCAGTGCTTTCCGGACGTCTGGCCAAGTGGGCTCTGCTGCTACTTGAATTCGACATCACCTTTGTGCCACAGAAAGCGGTTAAAGGGCAGGCCCTCGCTGACTTCCTCGCAGAGTACCCTCTCCCGGCAGAATGGGAGTTATCAGAAGATCTCCCAGATGAAGAAGTGTTCTCCGTCGACGTCGCCCCATCCTGGAAAATGTTCTTCGATGGCGCAGCTAGGCAAGACATAGCAGGAGCCGGAGTCATCTTCATCACGCCGGACAATGAAATACTCCCCTTCTTATTCCTGCTCTCGGAATCATGTTCCAACAACGTGGCAGAATATCAAGCCCTACTCATCGGTCTCGAGCTGGCCGACGAAATGAAGCTTCAAGGACTAGAGATCTTTGGCGACTCTCAGTTCGTGATCCAACAAGTCCTGGGGGCATACGAAGTCAACAAAGAAGACCTGGTGCCGTTGCATGCGCGGGCCGTGGAGCTCCTCGGCAGACTCAAGGCCGCTTCCATTCAGCACGTTTCCCGAAACCTCAACCAGCAGGCTGATGCACTCGCAAATCTGGCGGCTACACTCCTGTTTCCAGATGAACGTTCGCTTGTTGTCCCCGTCTGCAGGAGATTCGTGATCACCGAAGAAGAGGATCCGCCTGAAGTACCGGTTCAAACCAACGCGGTGCATGTCCTCGAGATTAAAGAACAAGACTGGAGGCAACCGTTTGTGGAGTATCTCGTTCACGGTAAACTCCCCGAAAACCCGAAGCGCAGAAGTGACATCCGTCGACGATCTCTAAGGTTCTACCACTTCAATGGCGAGCTGTACCGACGAAGCTATGACGGCACACTCCTGAGGTGCCTCGCGAAAGAGGAAGCAGAAGCCGTGCTCGAAGAAGTACACGCTGGAATCTGTGGATCGCACCAGTCCGGTCCGAAGCTTCACTTCCGCGTCAGGAGGATGGGATACTATTGGCCTACCATGATCAAAGACAGCTTGGAGTACGCGAGAAGATGTCAAGCTTGTCAGATGCACAGGGACTACATCCGTCAACCTCCGGAGCCTTTACACCCAACAATCGCGTCTTGGCCCTTCGACGGATGGGGTCTCGATATCGTCGGTCCTCTGCCCAAGTCATCCAAGCAACATCTCTACATTTTGGCGGCAACGGACTACTTCTCCAAGTGGGCTGAAGCAATACCGTTGCGAGAAGTTACAAAGTACTCCGTCATCAGCTTTATCCAGAATGACCTCATCTTCCGCTATGGAGTCCCCCGCTACATCGTAACAGATAACGGGAAGCAGTTCAAAAATGCTGCCTTCAGCCAATTTTGCGCATTGTACAACATTAAGCAGAATTATTCGACGATGTACAACGCTCCGGCCAATGGCCTAGCAGAAGCCTTCAACAAGACTCTGTGCAAACTGCTGGAGAAAACCGTCTCAAAGACAAAGAAAGATTGGCACGAACGCATGGGCGAAGCACTATGGGCTTACTGGACGTCCTTCCGCACGCCAACGCAAGCAACGCCGTATTCCCTCGTCTATGGTGTGGAAGCCGTTCTTTCGCTCGAGCTCCAGATCCCGTCACTCAGGATAGCCGTCCAGGAAGGCCTCACCAGCGATGACAACGCCCGGCTCCGCTTAGCAGAATTGGAAGCACTGGATGAAAGACGCCTCGAAGCTCAACAGCGTCTGGAGTGTTATCAGGCCAGGCTCTCTCGCGCCTTCAACAAGAAGATTCGTCCTCGATCATTCCAGATAGGGGAACTGGTGCTGGCGGTCAAACGCCCCATCATTCTCTCGCATCGAGGAGGGAAGAAATTTGATGCCAAATGGGATGGCCCGCATTCCGTCAAGGAAGTCTACTCCAACGGTGCCTATCTCCTCACCACGCTAGAAGGGCTGACCCTCGGCCCTATCAACGGCAAGTACCTCAAAAGGTACTATGCCTAAAACAAGGCCACACCCCTTGTGCAAAAAAAAATAAAATAAAATAAAAGAACTACGTGCGACTTGATCCCCCTTAGGGGGGTACGTAGGCAGCCTGAGAAGTTACTTCAGGTTCAGTCCGACCAAAAGAAAAAGACAACAAAGTTTCATGAAAAGGATGTGGCAAAACAAGGCGATATTATTAATGAAGCGAAGGCAGTACATTGCATAAGTCCTGAAAAGAAAGCCACAATGAAACAAGGAACAACTAAAAAAAGGTGTCCAGAGCTTGAAGACGGCGCAGCAGCTCCTCCCTAGTCGCCTTCACTCGCTGAAGCACCACGGGACGAGCAGCCAGAAGCTCGCGACGGGTTGCCAAGTCCGACTGCTGCTTCAGGTAACTCGCCTTCAAAGCGCTCTCCGCGGCCTCGGCCCGCTCCAGACGAGACTCCGCCTTTCGAAGTGAGGCGCGCACAGACTCTATCTTCCTCTGAGCCTTCGACAGGCTGGACATAGCCTCCGCAAGTTGATGCTCGGACTGACTTAGACTCGCCTCAGCAGCCTCCAGCTCAGAAGGGGAGCTCCCCTCCAGCAAAGCCCGCCGGGATCGATAAGCCTTGCTATCGGTCACAAGCAGGTTCATCTGAGCGACGAAAAGAGAGCTGTCAACTTTGAACTCCGCTAGGCTCGCACAAAACTCTGCACCATCCGTCGACCACCAGTCCTGGAGGGCGCCAAGGCCGGCAGTTTGGAAAGGCTCCAACGTCGACTTGATATACTGCCGGCAGCTCGCGAGAAGGAACTCTGAGACTCTGCTCCTCGGCCTCAAATCCGGGCGAGGTGCCTCGGAGTAGGTAGGCAAGACCTTCCCTCCCACTGCAGCCGCAACAAGAGCCGCCTGCGCCAACGAGGGTGGCGGAACCGGAGAAACCGCCGCTACCGCTGCAACAACCGTCTCCACCAAAGGGCACGAGGGCACAGTCATCGGGGAATGCCGCTTATCGACGCTCGAGACTTCAGCCTCCTCGCCAAAAGACAAGGCGTCGACATCGATGTCGTCCAGGTTAATGTGGCCCCTAGGGAAGTTCTCCCCACAAAGTCCGAGGAGACCCAGATCGTCCGGAGGGATATCTAGCCCGCATGCCCCAGGCACTTCTTGCGCAGCGCCAGTCAACGAGTGCCCGGGAGACGCCTTTGAAGAGATCGCTCCGCGCTCTACCACTATAACGGAATCTGGTCAAGAAGAAGAAACGATGCTCAGTGTGATAAAACTTCCTGAACGTAAAGGGCAAATAAAATAAAGAGAGCTCCATAACTGTGTGGTCAGACGAAGCGGTCCTAGACGGATGAATCACCTCGTCTTTCAGAAGTCCAGGCTCCTCGTCATCCTCCACCAGACAAGGGCCCCTTGGGACCATCCCGCGAGGAATACAAGCTTTTCTTCTCTTGGGAGGGGTACCCTCAACTTCGGCCTTCGGGAAACAAGATGCCCCAGGGGCACTAGTAAGCTCGGCATCCAGCACCGGAACGGAAGAAGGGACACGACGAGCACTGGAAAGACGACTACAGCTCCTCTGCACTCTTTGGAGCCCCAGTTGGAGGCGGCAGTCCTCCACTCCCGCAGAATGATTAAAACAGAAATTATTGAACTCGCTGCTCGCCAAGACGTCGACTGAAAAACTCGCGAGTAAAGGGGAAACTCGCCCTTCAACCCACTTGCAGTATTCTGGGGTGGCGGTGTCCCGAAACCCAGATTTGGCCCCAGGGAAGAAACTGCTGCCAGTCAAGCGAGCATAGAGAGAAGCCCATAGACGGTAACCCTCCTGAGGACTGATGCGCCCCTGCAACTGCTGAGGCATGCCAGGAACTTCCTGTCGAAACCCCTGTTGGCGAGCAAAGCGATGGGGGGAGTACTGCTCCACCTCCACCACATCCCCCTTGCGCCAGACCAAGTAGCCAGGACGGCAGCTGACCATGTTCCAGTAGAGACTGTCCGGGAGCTCCTCGTTATCATACACAGTCGACCTCTCCAAGGGCAGCACCGAATGCTCCGACAGAAAGTCAAAATCGACGCTCCCCATCCTCCTCAAAAGGGTGCGAGCACACTCTCTCGGACGCTCCCAACTGATGAAGGCGTTCAAGATCCCTCCTATCCCGGGCAGGAAAGGCAGCTCGGCTGGATGCCCGCGTTTGGCAAAGATCCCCTTCAGGAAATGCAGAGCTATCCAGCCGTACAAATAATGCAAGGGTCCGAACACAGTCGACCGGCCGAGCTCCTCTTTGGCCTTATCGGAGCCAGACAAGTCCCAGTAAGTCCCGCTAAGAGCCCGATACAAGGCGCATAGTATGGCCGGGGCTAGATTGAAGAGCTCGCCCCTTTCCATCCTGGAAGCGGCAAGGAAGGTCCCCGGACGAATAGCCTCCCCAGAACACGGAAGCACGAACCGGCAGAGGAAGATGACCAGCCCGGCAGCTCGGTAAGCCGAACGCCACTCCTCGCTGTCACGTTTTAATCCAAGGATTTTCCAGGGGCACGGCTTCCCCTCCATTGAATGCTTCTCTCGGGCCAAGGAGTCGATAGGCCTCACAAAGGAGCGAAGCGGAGGTCTCTGCATCTGAGCGATCTTCCACATCGGGTGAGCTGAAGGTGCTGGAGACCTATACTCGCCTCTGAACCAAAAGTCGACCCAAGAAGAAGGACGCACTCGATCTGATTGATCCCGCGCCGCAATGATAGCATGTGCCTTGAACAGAAGAAGGCAAGAGCTCGGAGCGTAGCTGCTGTCCAGCAGATCCTTCAAGGCAGGCACCTCCTCTTGGTAGTAATTCCGTACCTCGGGGCACCCGGAAACGATATGGACGTCATGAAGCGAGATGCCTATCTCCCCCGCCCCAGTGAGGAAGGTGTTGGTCTCCGGACACCAATGCTCACAAAGTGCGCGGTACATCCCCTCAGGACGACTGTACTCTCGATGGGCCGGCGTCAGAAATTTGGCCAATAAGTTCATCTCAGGTTCTGCGCCAAAGACCTCGTAAAGCTCGCCCATCCATTCGCGAAAGCCGCAAAGGTACTGGACGTCTCCCCGAGGCCAAGAATCGGTACCCCATCGGGTCAGCCTAGCGCATGTCTTCGAGGCAACAACTGGCGTAGGCACGAAATCTTCATCACAATGGTGGAACGGAAGACTCAAACTCTGCCGCAGAAGCTTCATGGAGATCCCTTCGTCAGTATGAATCTTCTCGCTTAATTTCGGCATCCCACAAGTCGCATCCGCGACTCCATCTTCCGTGATGCACTCGTGCACAAAGACACGGAGCAACAACAGAAGGTCTTCCCGCCTTGAGTTGCGGTGACGGCGCACACGAGTGTAAGGAAAGCAAAGGCATCTCCTCCCGTCGAAGAAATCCTCGTCTATCCAGCTCGAGGAAGTCAAACTCTCGAAGACGCGAGCCCTGGAGGACCATGAAAGGAGGCAAGTCAAGACAAGTGCGTACAAAAAAAAAAAAAAAAACTAAGGGGGCCTGCACCCCTGTCAAGAGGACCACCTGACTTGTGGTCACGCCACCATTGACGCCCGAGCCTTCGCAATGCGCCCCCGCGGGCCCACACAGCACCCGCGCCGACCCAGCCTCGCCGACACAATCGCGCCGGCCCGACTGCGCCGACACCGCCCATGTCGACCCATCACGCCAGCGCCACCCAGCCAGGGCCGCAGCCACTTGCGCACCCATGCGCCACAGACCTATTGCTACCATCGCCACCTTCGGAGTCAAGGGGAGAAAGAAGAGAAAGAAAGTGATAGCTAAAAAAAAAAAAAAAAGGCCACAGCAGCCGCCGCTGGGGCCCGCGGCCCCTTCCAATTGGAGACCGACAGCAAGAAGGGAAGGGGGGCCCGCAGCCCCCTTTCTTCTCCTTCTTCTTCGCCTGCGACTCAGGGCCACCCCTGCACGACCCCGACCCGATCGGGCTCCGCGCGCCGCCCTTCTCGGCCCCGAACCCGACCCGACCGCCGCCCGTCTCGGCCCCGAACCCGACCCGGCCGCCGCCCGTCTCGGCCCCGAACCCGACCCGGCCGCCGCCGCAGCCCGCACGCGCTCGGCCCGACCCGGCCGCCGCGCACCCCGCGCGCCGCCGCCGCCTGCGCGCCACCGCACCGCAGCCCCGTGCACCGGCCCCGCTGCTGCCATTGCTGCTTCTACGGGCCGGAGCCGAAGAAGAAGAAGAAAAAGAAAAAAAAAAAGAGAAGAAAAAGGAAAAAAAAAAAGAAAAGAAAAAGAAAAAGGAAAAACAAAAGAAAAGAAAGGAAAAGAAAAAGAAAAGAAGAAGAAGAAGGAGGAAGAGAGAGGCGGCGAAGGCGACCCGCACCTCAGCCGCGCTCCTACATCCTCCCCGCCTCGGTCCTCGCCACAACGCCGTTTCGAGCCCGCCTTCGCAACGACCGCAAAATCACGCACCATCGCCGCCGACGAAAGAGGCGACACCGGGAAGACGGAGCAAGTCGCGTGCAACCCCAGGCAGCTCTCTTCCGACGACGGTCTTCAGAAGCCGGCGGAACCTTCGCGAAAAAGCACAAAGGCGGATGAAAAGGGGTAGGGGTCCTTAAATAGACTCCTAACCCCGCCCACAAAAGGAATCAAGGACAAGTGCTCTACGATTCCTACGTGTCCAAACCCTACACGCTCTCACCATCGCACTCGTCCTTGAGGGGGCATTTGTAGACACACGAATTTCGCTCGGACCCGAACCCGACTTACGTGTGCCGACGCGGATGCAAACCTGACACGCGGACCCGACTCGCGCGCACCGATGCGGACCCGGACCCGACTCGCACCTAGCAAAGAGGAGCGGACCCCATGCTTCAAGGGGGGCCGGCCCCTACTAGGGTCCGAACCCCATGGGGCCGGCCCCTACTAGGATCCGAGCCACATGGGGCCGGCCCTACTAGGACCCGAACCCCATGGGGGGCCGGCCGGCCCTGCAAGGAAAGAGAAGAAAAAGAAAGAAAAGAAAAAAAAAAGAAAGAAAAGAAAAGGAAAGAAAAGAAAGAAAAGGAAGAAAATACCGCCATGCGCGGGGGGAGGTTGCGTATGACGTCTGCACACACACGGATCTGCGCCGATCCCTCGATCCGACGCACAAGACGAAGCGCCCGATCGCCATCGATTTCGTGTGCGAAATCCAACCATAATTGCCTCGCCAGAAAAGGAAAACAAATAAACGTTATTCCCCTCATCAATGGATGAATAAATCCAGGGTAATTATGAGAGAGATACAAAAGGGATTTAAAATTAAAAAGTTCCCATATCTCTCTCCCCACCCCTTTGCCTATAAATAGAGGGGGTGGGGTAATGAAGAAGAGGTCGAAGATTGAAGACGAAGCGCGGGAGCTCTGCAGAAGAAGAGACGCTTCTTCACCGACCCAAGGCTTCACGAGGCACGGTTAAGCCTGTCCCGAGGGATCGGCTTACCGAAAGCTCTCATCAACGTGAAGACCCTTGCACACGAAGATCAAGACTTCGACTCCGTGCACGAAGAAGAAAGCTCGAAGAAGAAGATCCTTCGACTCCGATCAATCCCAAAAGCCCGGAGAAGAAGAAAAGCGGCGCTACACCCGTCGTCGTCAACAAGGCCTTTGACTCCGATCAAGCCCAAAAGCCCGGAGAAGATGCCGACACCAAGGTCGAAGATTGAAGACGAAACGCCGGAGCTCTGCAGAAGAGGAGACGCTTTATCACCGACCCAAGGCTTCACGAGGCACAGTCAAGCCTGTCCCGAGGGATCGGCTTACTGAAAGTCCTCATCAACGTGAAGACCCTTGCACACGAAGATCAAGACTTCGACTCCGTGCACGAAGAAGAAAGCTCGGAGAAGAAGACCCTTCGACTCCGAAGACGCCAGAAGCAAAGGCCGGAGAAGAAGCTCGGAGCGGCACTACCCCGTCGGCTCCAACAAATCCTCGATCCCAATCAAGCTCCAAAGCCCGGAGGAGAGAAGCGAAGCGTCATCACCCCGTCGTCTTCGACCAACGCTTGCGCCATCCACGAAGAAGAAAGCCTGGAGCAGATCGTCTGAAGCGTCGCTACCCCGTCGTCTTCATCAACAAAAGCCGACGCTACAACCGTCGCACGGAGACCGTCGCTACCCTCGTCGTCTTCATCAACAAAAGCCGACGCCACAACCGTCGCACGGAGATCGGTGCTACCCCCACTATCTTCGAAAGCATTCTTCGACTCCGATCACGCCAAAGAAGCCCGGAGAAGAAGAGAAGTCCAGTCGACACGTAAATTGTCGAAGCGCCGAAGAAGTAGCCCACGTCGTTCGAAAAAGAAGATCGAGTTGACGCTGAAGCTAAAGCCTACGCAAGAAGCCAAAGCAAAGCCCCAGTAAAGCCCGTGCCAAAGCAACGCAAGTGCCAAAGCCAAGCGACTACGCCGGCCACGAGCAAAAGCACCGCACGTTCTAGCCGATACGACGCGAAGTCCGGAAGAACGAAAGAACCGCAAGTCTCTCCCAGCTACGTCCAAGTGCAAGCGCCGAAGCAAAGCAAAAGCCAGAGCCACGCCGGAGCCAAGCCAAAGCCAAAAAGCCAAAGCCAAAGCCAACGCCAAAAGCTCGATCGACGCCGCGAACCGACGATCAAGGACACCGAGGTCAAGCAAGGAACAAGGAAGACGCGAAGACCGAGGAACGAAGCCGAAAACCCCCTAGCCGAGAAAGCGCGAAGCACGGAAGGGACAAAGCAACGGTGGACATTCCTTAGCCTCTCCAAAACCCTCTCCCTGTAAAGACCCCTGTCCTGGGCAACTCCTTCAGAGCTCTCGCACGAATACCACGTGGAGACGCGGATCAAAGGGATCCCCCAGAAGATCTTTCCCACAATCCCCTGATCAAAACTCGCCGCAACCCGGACTCGCTACACCCGAGCCACCCGGGTCCCGGTCACACTTGTAATCTGACTTTGCGCAATAAAGACGACCCGTGCTTTTTCCCGCGCATACAGCATCGCAAGTGCCTCTGCACTACTGGTATGTTATTGGCCAATTTTGGTACCGGAATGGGTTGGCATCGGATGGGCCCCTTTGAGAATGTCCAGCGGCTTGCCCATTTCTTATCTGTCATCGTGTGCCCCACTATTTTGGGTGATAACGTTCTAAAAAACCTCTACCCATCCCTTAACTATCATCTTGGGTCCCCGCCACCGATACCCATCACCCCCCTCAAATTTGTATGTGTACGGAAACTATTACCCATCCGTTCTTCTTTGTGTCACGTGACGGGCAAAGGGAATGTAAATGCAAGCCAACGACGGAAAAATTGCTTGGAAGAGAGACAGGTTACCCAAATGAGTAAGTCGTTGGACATTAAAAAAAAAAAGTATAATACCAAAAATCTTAGTTGACAGTACTTTCGATACCTATGACATAAATAGGTTTGGGTTAGCCCCTGGGCATGCTCTTAGTCCTGGACGTCCGGTTGATGGGGAGGAGTCAGCGCTCCAGGCGACTGGGGCTGCAAGGTCCGGCTGGTCCACTCAGGTGCCCGCCTGTCGTTTCGCTGGCGATATCACTCCGATCGCGATATCCGCAGCTGTCCGATCATGTGCGTCACCGGAAATCTCTTTATCGTGGGCCCCCGCCATCGTCCGGTGGACCGACGCACCTATGGGGCAGTCGACGGAGGTCATTTCGGGCACGGTCGCGAAGTCCCCATCTATACCGGATCCACTGCTCCGCTTAAAATAGGCGCGCTCGCACGTGGCGGTCAACAACTGTCTCCTCCCGGCGGAAAGAGCACAGTAGATCTCGACTGATGGTGCAGGGTGGTTAGTGGTTACCAGACCCCCTCCCCTCCCTCCCCACGCTCGCACTCATCTCGCCCCGCCTCGCTCTTGGTTAAACTGCGGTGCGGTCGCTCGATAACCTAGTCCGCGGCTTCTCCGGCGATGAGCAGCCGTCGCCGGCCTCCTCCTCCGGCGCCCAGCTCACTGCTCTTGTCGTCCGCTCTTCTGGTGTGCCTCTTCCTGACCTGCGCTGCCGACGAGGTGGTTGGCAATGTGACGGGGTCTGTATTGGCGAAGGAGGGCAGCTTCGCGGAGATGATCGATCGGGCCCTGCAGAAGGAGTTCCCTGAGAGCGAGCAGACAGCGGGAGGTCCGCAGATCTACAACCCCCTATCTCTCTACCTATCGCTCTCTCTCTCTCTCTCTCTCTCTCTCTCTCTCTCTCTCCTCGTTTGTTCTACCGAGATTTGGAAGGGCGGATTAGGGTTATGGAGCTAGGTCTCCCTTTCTTGTTGAATTAGGGATGGAATTGGCAGGTGATTTGGTGAGCGATCTTTGGGTGCGGCATGTCAGATCCACTGTAATAGAACCCTTTCTAAAGGGTTTGGGTAGGATTTTCCGTGCATTTCCCCACTATGGGATAAATGTTGCTGCGGGTAGTTCTGCCAATTTCGACAAACTGTGTGGAGGATCATGTGGAGATTTATGTTGATGCAGTTGCTGTGTCACTGCGGGGTTATTTCTTACCAGGAATGCTTGCTAAAGAAAAAAATATCTGAGAAAAGAGATTATTGGTGCTCTTAGTGTTTGTAAGATCAATGATTGTTCTCCGATTCAATGTCTCATTTTGTCGACAACAAATAGTAATTCATTGACTTCACTCCTTATGCTCTACTTCGCAGAAACTGATGCGGGCAGCTTCAACAACAGCGTCACAGAGAATCAGGTTGCGTTCTTTGCACCTTCTGCAGATTTTAACTCTATTTATTCGCTATGAATATCTGTTGAATTTGGTTTTGATGATGATGTTCCTTTGACACGTATTTAATCAATAAAGAATTTTTTTTTTGCTTGATGTTTGCTATGACTTCATGATGCTAGATGTAGCAGAAATCTTTCAATTGTGTAACTTGTTCTATTACAACTGTTCCGAGTTCACTCTTGGGACTTCTATCTGCTTCATTCAACATGAGATGCAACATGAAGTACATAATTCATAATTGAGCTGAAGTGTGGATTGCCTTCTTCAAGTTGGAGGACAATGGCTTCATGTTTTTTGTCCTACTGAAGCCATACCATGTGGAAATGAAATTCTTTGGCTTGTTGCGAGCTTTACTGGCATCATGATATCACAATGGTGACTAGGAAAGTAGGAAATTTATATTTGAAACAACATCTAGGAGATAGTAATGTTGCTTCCTTTTTGGCATATATTTTGCTCCACATAGATAAATTCACTTTTGTATGTCTAATCTTTCCTTTTAAACTCTTTGTCTAGAATCTTTCAGTATCTTGGGGAAGGTTGATGGGTTGCTCCATGGTTGCATGAGCTTAAACTGCGTAACCGACAAGGTAAGACTCCCTACCCTTATGCCAACCTTTTAGGTTTCTTGTCATATATCCCTCTTGACAAGTTCCCTTGTCAAGTTTTTGGCACCAATCTAGAGGGTTGACGTGAGGTTGATAGTTGGTCGAAAAAATCTTGTAAAGTTATGGTATAGGAAACCATATATTAATGGGAGAAGTCTTGGATGATGATGATGAAGCAATATGTGGTTTGTCTATACCAAAATTTCATTGGTGGCTATCGAGGTTTGTCTGTGGTAGAGAATGTAATGATACACAAGAATTCAACATGCAAAGATTTCGAGTTCTTTGGGAAGCATGTTTTGCTACCAGTCCACACATTTTTCAGAGTGAATTATCTTTTCATGGATTCCAAGGTATCAATCAGATTATTTCTTAGTTTTTGAAATTAATTGTTGGGTTATTTTTTGGTAAAGAGTTTTAGTTAAATTTGATGATGATTAGGAGTACTCATGGTTTGAAATTTCGGTCGAAATACCAAAAGTTTGCCGAAATATTTTGGTTTCGGTCGCGGGCGAAACAAAAGGGGGTTTAAAACCTGGACCCTTATCGATTTTGGTGAATCTTTGGGATTTCGGAGGCAGTTTGGCTATTTTGTCTATATTTTGATCGAAACAATGGAAGCCCACCGAAACCATGTGTTGTCCCTTTGGTTTTGTTGTTTACTTTGCCACTGTTTCGTTGGCATTTTGATCGAAACCAACCCACAAATTTCGTTAAACCTGTGGACTGGTTTCGGTGGGGCTGGGGCCTTTAAATGCTGATAGATTTCAATCGAAGCATCCTCATTTTGACCGAAGTCTTCCCATTTTGCCCAAATATCGCACAAAACCTCCAGACTTTGCTGGATTTCACCGTTTTCATGGGTACATACAAGCTTACTATGTATTTGGTTTGTGTTTTCTTTAAACAGTTTATGTAAATATGTTTGCACAACTATAAAAGGCTTAATTTTAAAAATAAAAAAATCAAAAACCTCTTTTTCTGCCATTTTGAAAATTTTCCACCATTTAGGTCGAAATATCAAAATTTTGGTCGAAATTTCGGTTTTGGCCCTAGGCAGACAGGAAACTGAAGTTTAAAACCATGGGAGTACTACTATTTTGGGTTTGCTAGTCTATGTAACGGTCCTAGGTCCAGTGTAGTCAAGGCGTCGCCTAGGCCATCACCTAGGTGTTTTGGACCCCCCGACCGCCTAGGCCATGGCTAGGCGGGCGGTGGAGTCTAGGCGGCCGCCTAGGCCACCACCTAGGTGCCTAGTTTTGTAATTGTTTTTTTTTTTTAAATAGTCGGGTTCAAATTGAGTTTTTTTAAATGCCGTTTGGTTTTATAGGTCCATGTTGCTTTATTGATGGCCAACACCATGCATCATTAATGGGAAAAAAATATTGTGTCCATGTTCTTAGGGTTTGAAGAGGAAAAAGTCGAAAGACATATTAGGATTATTCATATAAGAGTGACGATGATATAGATGGTTAGGTGATTTAAATGAGTAATTTTAATTGTTTTTTTTTGATACATGGTTGTGAAATATTTCAAAGATAATAGATTATCTAATATGGTTATATTTATGCTTATGTTATTTGTTTGAATTTATGGCTATGATAGGGTTATGCTGCTCTTGCTGATATGTGATTAATATTTGCAACAAATAATCATTATGGTTGACGCGTGATTCCTATTGTTGCAATAATAATGGTTTTGTAGTTTACCATACGCTCTGGATCATACCCATTATCAAATAGTATTATTTCGACCATATCTATCTCTTGAAATTAAATTTTATTATGCATAAAATCACAAATTACTTATGTATATATATGACTTATATTTATTTAATATATTTAATTTTTTTCTCCTAGGCCTCGCCTAGGCAGACCAAATCGCCTAGGCATCGCCTTGACTCCTTAACTACACTGCCTAAGCCTCATATATAATCAGATTATTGGATGAAGACATTTTTTTTACAATTGGAGATTGCTTTTTCTGTTCCAAGGGTTCTCCCTTGTCCAATGTGAGAGCTTCCAACATGAGGCCGTGAGGTGTGACATGTCGTTCTTTATCTCAATATCTTTCTCTTTATTGCTCTACTTTCTATCAGTCTATTCCTCTTTATATTTCTTGCTTATATCCATAAAGAAAAGAAAAAAAAAATTATGCTCTCTCTCTCTCTCTTTATATACACACACACACACACACGGTAAAGTTTTACATAGGTTTTTATACAAAAATTCAATATTTCATAGACAATAGTCTATACAACCTTTAAAAGAAGAAAACTAGGTACATGTTTTTGGAGGATAAATGTCACTCACCGAAAGGTTCCCTCTCATATAATGCGTATCAAACATCACTTTGACGGGGACTTACTAATACATACGATAGTTATCTTCATAGTACAATATATAAATAGAGACCTTGCATGTTTGTGTTCATGAGCATCAAAGTAGAATTTTATTAGTAATGCAGGAGTAAAGTAAACTCTTTAGAATTTACTTCTTCTGTTGGAATTTGTTGGAAACATATATTAGATATGGGAATAGAATTGTTGTACTGCCCTCTAACAAAAAATTGAAGTGGGTTCGAGGCGCTTCTATCTAGGAAGCATAGACACTTCCCCAGGCACCCCGTACCCGTGGCAGACACTTGTCGGATACTCGCCGGACACGCATGTGCCGTGTCCCACGTGTTTCCGGGAGTCGGACACTCGCCGGACACGGCAGGTTGACGGGCTGTTCGATATAGGGACGGGTCACAAGCTGTTGTGATTCAGTTTTGGCTTCAACCTATCTGATCCTCTGAGGTTAAAACCTTAGAGGATCAGATAGGTGGAAGCCAAAACTGAATCGCAGCCGTTCTTTTACTTGTTATTTGGGCCTGAGTATAATTCACTTGTTAGATTGGTAGTAACGGATGGTTACGATTCAGTTTTGGCTTTAACCTATCTGATCCTCTGAGGTTTCAGATAGGTTGAAGGCAAAACTGAAACACAGTCGTTCTTTTCCATGCCATTTAGGATTGTATGTGATTCACCAATCGGGCTAGGTGTAACTAACGGTTGCGATTCAATATGCATTATTTTGCCGTGTCCCCGCCGCACCCGTGCCATTTTTTAGGATTTGCTGTGTCGGTGTACCCGTGTCGTGTCGTAACTATGTCCCAGTACCAGTGTCAGTGCTTCTTAGACATCTATTGACGATGATCATTAAGCAATAGACCCTGGCCTTGGTGCAAAGACCTCCTAGTTGTCTTGCTTCCAAGATACAACGAACCTCTTAGGCCGATCTCCATGTGCACATGCTGATCAAGCCCTTCTATTCAACATTTTGTACTAACCAGTCTTTGAAAATTTGAAAGAGTATAAAAGAAAAATTGTAAGCAAAAAGACGAGAAAGAACTTTAGCTTCTCAATTTATGTTTACAAAGGATTGAAGAATTCGTTCTATGTTTACAGAGTACCTTTCTTTCTCAACTTTCTGTTCGGAAAAAGGGTTGATACGAGTCTCTATTTTAAGGGCTCCAAGTACCCCTTCAATGTTGTCCAGTGGATGCCTATAGCACCTTTTAGTGCAAATACCTTGGCCAGCTCAACTGAAATAACAACCAACTAGCCCAATAGATGCATAGGCAACCAGTGGGCAATTGCCTAACAGTTGCAATAAAAATAAACTATTAAAATGAAAAAATAATACGGTTCACGGGATGGGTAGGAGATCGAACTCAAATCACGCTCATGGCCGAACATGACCCATGCCTATGTCCGAACTCGAACCATGCCCATGGCTTGTGTGTGCGCGGATGGTCACAAAAAACTCCGACTTATTAAGAAAGTTGCGTTTTAAACTCGAATTTAACATAAACCAAAAAATTATCGATTTTTAACGCCGATTTATTCAAATCACCAAAATTACTTATTTTTACCATGACTTTCTCAATAAGTCGTGATTTAATCGTCGACTTTGTTGGCAATGAATCATTTAGAAAATGAAGAGAACGTTGCAGCAAAATGTGATACAAATTTGGGATTTGATGCTATTGATGAGTTGATGAATTCTAACTAGGATTTTATAGAATTTTTATATTTTAATCAATAAATTCTGGACATATTAGGTTTAATAATATTGTAGTTTTTTTTGATGAATCTTAATTGGTATATGGATGTTTTTATTGACAGCTTATTGCCTAATATTATTATATATATATTTATGAATTATAAATGTCTTATTTGCTTAATATAGGCCAGAATGTTGAAAGAATTTTTAATATATTAAATACATGTATTATTCTGATTTTTAACTCATGTAATTCTTCAAAATTTTCTTACTTTGTCGATTTTTTCAAACTTCATCCTAGCCGATATAATTCCGAATCTGATATTTTCCTTGATTTTTATCCGTTATATTCCAATTTTTTTGATTTTTGCCGATTTTCCCTGAACTTTACATGAGTCGAATTACTGCCGAACCGCGCGCACGCGTGTGCGTGAAATGTGATTGTATGTTCATGCTCAATGGATGAGCCTAGAACAATGAATCTTGAAATCCCATGCCCCTGAAGGCCCAACCTTCAATCTCTACCATATAAAAGGGGGAGAATCACTTATCCATTGAGCAATGTGGGACTAAAAAACAGACAAGGATGAACAATCTTGTCATCCAAAAGAGGGCAGCTTCAAAATTTGGGTCCTCTCCAAAATTTCGATGTCACAAAAGGAGCTAAATCTAAATTTCGTTAGAAGTTTAAAACCAAAAATATTAAGTTTTACAACAATATTCAACTGGTGAAGTAAAAAAAAAACACTTTACTTACCCACCTTTTGGTGGGGATACGAACCTGGTTCCCTTTTGTTTCTACACTTGCAGGAGACTGAGGACGGCCCATGCCTTGTGCCTATGGTTTAGAGACAGTTTGCTTGCCTAGTCCATCTCATATTGGGGCCGTTACTTAATTATTTCCATTTTTTCGAAGTATTTATTTGCTTATTTTCAGCATGTCTTGTAGCCCATGGTTCAAAGTCAGACAACCATGGAGAAATTTTGTCAATAATCAGTCGATAAGATAGTCGATCAACATTGGTCAAAGTTGGTCTACTGGTTAATTGCATACGCTCTAGTTACATCAGTCAAATAATGGAATTTTACCTACTGCAACTATAGGCACAGGTTACCAGATACATTTATTAGAACTCTACTTGAACTAAACTTGTCATGTAAAACTTGCAACTACACTTATTGGAATCATAGATATCCAATGACCTAACATTTTATGTAAGTCCGCTAAGTCTCTTAGTATTATTTTCCTTTCCATATGCCACAAAGCAAATTGTTGATTCTTGTTGGTGATCTACATAGCGCCTCGAAACAATATCAGTTAATTTTTGAATTGGAAAGGCTTTCTACTTTGGTTGGAAATAGAGGAAAAGGTTTTACGAAGTAGATGTGTGGTATGACTTGAAAGTAGATTTAGAAGGTTCTACGGAAGCTTGAAACTTGACATATGTAGGATCTGTCCAGTGAAGAGACTGAAAGGGTTATGGTGATTCACAATATAGACCAAAGATGAGTTGATTTTTTTTTGGAGCGTCGGTAAAGACTAAAGAGTAAAGGATCCAAGGTGACCTACATGAATGGGAAAGATTTTGGCAATGGTTGTGTTGGCACAGTGTTTATCTTCTACTGTAAGGGTTCAAAGAAACCCATAAATGGGTAAGGCTTGTTTATGGTTAGATTTCCAAGTGCAATCTGTTTTATTCTTCAAAAAATTATATTAGTTCTATTTTTTTTGGATAGTTTTATTATTACATTCTAAAACACAATCATTTGGTAAAGTCAAGAAATGACCGTGATTCTCTACTTTGTGGTGTGATGCTGACTGTTATATGGTCTCCTTTCCTGAATTATCGTTATTAGCGCAGTAAGAATGCATTCACAATTACGCAGCCTGACAACCATAGTTTAATAAGCATGTTCCCATGTTACATCTTCTTCCTATTGGGGTGTGAAGTGTTTTGCCTAAATTGCTTTCTCCATTGGATTAGGTGCTAATCTTCAACTGATAATATTCAAGCAAATTAATTTGCTAGGTATAGGCTTACTCAATTATCTTCTTCAATATGATGCAGTTTATTGCCACAATTTGCACAAATTTATACACACTATAAAAATCTTTTTGTCTCAGATTCAAAATCATGGGTTAGGATTACTAACTATATTTAAGGCACTCATGGAAAAATATATCAGGGGCGGAAGTTGAAGAGATATCCAAGGAGATTGTAGATATAGATAGTGGGATGGGAAACCTTCTCTAGAGAATGTATTTAAAGTAATCAAACTTAGTGATGTGTTTTTGTAGAGTCCATAGCAGACTGCAACTTTTAGGTGTTCTCTTTGTTTCTCTAACATCTAATGATTTTTTATTGTCTTAGTGGCTTAAACTGCAGTTTTCATTCATGAAATCCAAGTGGTGAGGTTTTAAATCTGATCAGTGTGTTTTAAATTACTTGAAGTGTGCTAGCATTTTATACAATGAATACTTCAATATTGCTGGATATGATGGATGTTTGGAAATTATTTTTCTTAAGGTTTACTAATTTAGCTCCGCAGTTTTATACAATGAATACTTCATTACTTCATAATTACTGGATATTTATTGACTACCCTCACTTTCATGAATTTGCTAATGTGAAGTGATTGTCTTCCTGTTTTTCTGTCATTTGTATTTGTGTGACATGAAGAATATATATGAAGAATGTTATATGCACTCTAGGTTATTAATTATCTTGTAAGATTGTAAAGCTCTCAATTGTGGGGGAAATCATCACACAGAATTTTTTTTTTCTCTTCTGAATCATCACACAGACAGAATTTTGTTTTTCACTTCTGAATGCTGATCGTTCCAGCAAAAAAAAACTTCTTGACGCAGAAAACCTGAATTTACATGTTAATCTTGCTGATTTATTTTAGTATGTTCTTGTTTGCTAGGCGGTTCTGGAAACTGTAGCTAGAGTTACACAAAAGAAAAATGACACGAAAGAGGAGAAGTATGTTATTCTATCTTCTGAATTAATTGAATTTGATACCGCTTATTTTATTAGAAATAGTTGAAATATTCATAGATGGGTTTTTCATCAAGATTCTCAGTTCCTTGGATATCAATATTTCTTTTGCTAGGTCGTTTCAGTTTCATGATGTTTTCAATTTGGATAATGAAAATCGAGCAGAGGATATGCCAACCTTAATAGATCGCAAGGTATGTCTTATCACAATTTTACATAGGGCTCTTTTTGGTATGGATCCTTAAATGAATGCATATATCTGTTCTGTTGTAACTTGTTTCAAATTTATCGGTCTTGGTGATTGTCTATTTGCAGGACAATGTTTTCATTATTTCAAATCCAAAGTCAAAGTATCCAGTACTACAGTTAGACCTGAGGTATCCTACTCAACTTTTTTTTGTTCATGGATGCTATTACTTGGCTTATGTGACATAGATTCAAATTTATGTTTTTGCAGGTTGATATCTGATCTTGTTGTGGTTATTGTATCTGCAACTTGTGGTGGTATTGCGTTTGCTTGTGCTGGACAGCCGGTTTGTATAGATAAATATATATATCCACACACACACACACACACACACACACACACACTTGATGCCCTTAGGTGTCTTAGAATGTGCTGATTTTTTGTGAGCATAAGTATAGATATATATATATCCACACACACACACACACACACACACACACACACACACACACACACTTACACTTACACTTGATGCCCTTAGGAGTCTTAGAATGTGCTGATTTTTTGTGAGCATAAGTATCTTATCTTGGATAGAACACTCATAAAAAATCAGCACATTCTAAAACTTCTAGGGGCATCAAATGTTAGAAGTTTTATCGAGCGTTCGTTGTCACCGTTAATATGAAATATTACATTTGATGCCCTAAAAGTTTTAGAATTTGCTGATTTTTTGTGGGTGTTCTATTTAAGATAAGATGCTTATGCTCACAAAAATCAGCACATTCTAAGACTCCTAGGGGCATCAAATGGGTGGCTGCCCATTTCGTCGAAATAGGCCGCCAACCTATACCCCGTATCCTCTCTCTCTCTCTCTCTCTATATATATATATATATATATATATATATATATATATATATATATACACTGATTATTTGCATCCTCTTCAATGGTTGCGTGATGAGTAATAAATTTCATTACTATTGCAGGTAATTACTGGTTATTTGCTTGCTGGATCCATAATTGGACCCGGTGGTTTTAGCTTTGTCAGTGAAATGGTGCAAGTAAGGCGCTTTTACTTTTATGCAATTGTTACTTATGCCATTTGGTTCGTGCATATTGTCTTAACCTAGGTATCTATTTAGGCACCATGTTGATTAATATCCTTGAATGTGTGAAATAATCATACATGTTTGAAAGTTTGGTTCTGAAAATAATTCTTGGTAATCTGCCTAATAAAGTAAACCTATAACAAAGATAATTTGCAAACAAAAAGTTAAACATGTTTATAGTTCTATCACACTCTTAGTGAGGGTGTTCTCTTTCATATAGGATGACAATCATAGTGTTGACTGTAGTAATTCCCTACTTATAATTTAATGTGCTGATTGTCTAACATGCCTGTGGAGTTTGATAGTATCTTCAAAAGTATAGCTTCATGTGGGAAAACATGCAAGACTGTAAACAGTTACTTTTCTAGAACTGTAAAAGCCTATTGCAGTTCTCATTTTGCTTGTAGGACAATTTATGGTGCTTACCGTGCTTCTTAGTTTGAAGCAGCAAGTGGAACTCGTTGTAGAGTTAATTGAATTATATATGATGGTGATGCTATCTATCAGATTGTGTGTATATCACAAAATATAAGAAATTCTGTGGTACAAACAAGGAAATATTTTATATCTTTTAGTATGGGTGTTTCTTATGAAACCAGTTTTAGGGGTTTTAAATTTAGGATGAACAAAATTTGTGCTTTTTTTGTAGAATATCACCGACAGTTTGTAGAAGAGGGAATATAAATTTTTACATTGAGGAAAAAAAACGTTTTGAATATGTTTGATTTTGCAATTTCATGGTTACTTCTTATGTTAGGACCAAGGTTAGCAAAATGATGGTGTGCAAAAATTGATTCTCAGCCATAGACCCCACCCCTTGTTATTCAATTTTATCCTCCATGAAAACTCATAAATTTCACACATTTGGACAGACAATTCAGGTTCAGCTTCGGACCGAGCGAAAATGAACCTGTTCAGGTAGTTTGATTTCGGGTCGGACGATACTTGAAAAATCTTGCAAATCAGTATTTTGTGTTTGATTCAGCTATTCTTAATTTGATTATATTGATCCGGGCCTCTAATTCCAATGACTAGGGTTTGATTTAACTGATTCGAAATGGACTTGGCTGAATCGAGTCTGATTTGGTTTGTGTTCGCATATGATTTGGCCAATTTGGTAGACCTCTGAACTAGGGCATATTTCAGGTTTGGGAGGTGTGTCGGTTAGGACCGGCCATAATGCTAACTGTTTCGGCGAACCGTTTGGGGTCGGATGGTCCCTCAAACCATGAATAGGACTGTCAGGTGAGGTGTTGGTATAGATAAGTGCTTGTTCCTAGTTGTATGGTGGTTGAGAAAGAAGTATCATTGTCCAAGTGCTAGTTCCTAGTTGTAGGCAGTTGGAAAGGAAGTGTCATAATTTTAGAAGGATATATTGTTGTCTTTATAGATAATATTATTCATATCTTGTGATAATTAATATTATTTTAGTCAGATGCAACTTTAACATCTCATTTTGCTACTGCCCTATCCTCACTGATACTTCTGCATGTAGGTTGAAACAGTAGCTCAGTTTGGTGTAATTTTTCTTCTTTTTGCATTGGGCCTGGAGTTCTCTACAACGAAGGTATCCTATAGAAAATTCTTAAACTTTGAAACATGCAGACAATTTGGAACATCAACTCAGCTAGATACTAACATTCATTTGTAAATATGCATTTATAGCTTCGAGTAGTTCGTGCAGTTGCCGTTCTTGGTGGGCTGCTCCAGATTTTCCTGTTTATGTGCTTGTGCGGTATAACTGCCTTGGTATGTTCCACTTTCCTATTTATAATTCCTGGATAGATAATTCTTTTAGTTTGTAATTAAACTAGAACACTCGATAAATTATTATATGTTACATTCCTTTGGTTGAAGTTTGCAATGGATTCATGCAAGCAAGGTACAAAAAATCAAAATATTCCGCAAAATTCTGCGAAACATTTCTTGTTTCAATAGACCAAAATGCAATATTTCACAAAATATCGCAACATTTCTCGAAATATGCCGTTTTCGTGAAAAAGGGGGGAGGGGGGGGGGGGTGCGCGAAATGATGGTCGAAATCGATATTCGAACCTTGCATGGAAGTAATACTCTGCAAAGCCAGTTGACTGTCATTCCATTTTTCGAATTGTGTACATAAGAAAACATTCAAATAGTAACTAACCGGCTAGGATTTTCAAGTGTTTGCTAAATCTTTTATAGGAAAAATTGAATACCGTGAGAATCTTTTTCTAACACCTTGTGTGTACATATTACTTTTCATAACAAATGGTGACTACTTTTCATGTTGATACCCATCGGTATTTCTCAGTGCTCTCCGATGTAGTCAAGGTGTAAAGGCGATGCCTAGGTAATTTGACCTGCCTAGGCGACAAGAATTAAATAAATTAAATAAACATAAGTAATATAAATACCTAAGTAATTTATGGTTCTACACATAGAAAAATTTGATTTCTAGAGATTGATATGGTTGAAATAATAATATTCAATAATAGGTATGATCCAGATCATGTGGTTATTGGTAAGCTACAAGAACATTATTATTGTAGCAAATAGGAATCATGCTTCAACCACAATGATTGTATATTGTAGCAAATAGGGATCTTGCATTAGCAAGAGAAACATAACCATATCATAACAATAAACATCAAGCAAATATCATAATCATAAACACAACCATATTAAGTAATTTTCCATATTGTGTCCACATCCACGTGTCCAAAAACCAAAATTAAAATCACTTGTCATGTATATCATCTAAATAGTCTACATCATCATCACTCTTATCCAAGGTTCGAAATTTTGATTTCGACCAATATTTCCATACTGTTGAATATGGAAATATTGCGTGAAAATATATCGACAGTGTGGAAATATTACAGTTTTATAGAAATGATAGAAATATCATTAAGATGATTGAATCTTTTAACAAAGCTCTTGACAATCATAAATCAAGTATAGATACATATTATGAAACGCTTAAATCATATTTCTACACTATCAAAGGTTTAGGAGGTCCATGTAATGTATAATTTTATGCATATTGTATAGATAAATAATGGTCTATGATCTACAACATATCCAAAGTTCGAGTGATTTCACCAACATTAAGACCTGATTTTTTATTTTTTCAAGAACCTCGTAAATTTGATGAATTTCGTTATTTATCCCCAAATCCATTGTTAGAATATCAAATCTTGAATCTTGATAGATTTGATGTTCTTATACTATCATATTAATTAAGCAATTAGAAACGGATTAATTGAAAGGAATCTATGATTTACGATATTCGAAACTTTCAGTAAAGTACACTTCAATTTGATCAAATAAACGTTTGAATGCGTTTTTCGTTGAATTGATCTTCCTAGATTGCTGTTGGATGGTAGATCGCATACCTCAAAACAAATTTTCAGAAAAAATCACACTGGAGAAGTCGAACAATCGGCTTTGAGGGTTTAGGTTTTAAGTGTTCAAAAGTTAAGGTTTAAAATTTGGGAAAATTTTAAAATTTCAATAAATTTTGGGATATTTCTGTCCTGCACATTTTGTTTTGAGGGTCGTAAAATGGGACTCTTTTATCTGAAATCATCTTTTTCTACCTCTTTGTTGTATTGCTCTTCTTCCACATTAAAATGAGACTCTCTTTCCCTCGTCTTTCACGCCGGTCAGCCCACATAGTCGTTCGCTTCTTTCCTTCTCAAACCCTAGCTGCATGGACACAATAAGTTTTTTTGCGTTGATGGCACGATGTTGACCATCTATAAAGCATCATGTACCCTATAAAACCGAATGGAAATAAAAATCTCAATTTGGACCCGACTCATTTTAAAAAATCCCAAAAAACCAATTAATAAAGTAGGCAACGCCGCGACGCCTTTAACCTGGAGCCTAGGTACTCAGGAGGCCCCCAGACTCCACCGCTCGCCCCGCTATCCCTAGGTGGTCGGAGCTTCAAAGTGTCTGGGCGATGGCCTAGGCGATATCTTGACTATACTAGTGCTCTCGATTGTTGCATTTCGATCCCATTTTTGCACCTTTGTAAAGAGTTATATGGATCGATACCTTTATTTAGTTGTGGTTGAACTTCGACATATTTGAAGATGCCCCTTTTGACAATTTATTAACTTTTCTTTTGAGCCCACTTTTGCACCTTTTAAAGAGCAATAAGGATCAACATCTTGATTTAATTGTGGTAGAACTTGAGGCATATTTGATGCTGCCCTTATTTAACAATTTATTAAATTTTGCCTTGTTCCACGTAAGTATCTATGTAAATATTTAGATAATTAGATCGTCATCATATTTGACAATCTTTCATGTGATTGTTCCCCTAGGAATGTTTATTGATTTCTGAGGTCAATACACGTGTACAATTTATTCTAGTGCTATTTATAATGCCCTGACAATAAACATGTAAAATTATTGTTGTAGAATTTTATTATACGACGTTCCCCACATTCTTATTGCATGCCAATATATTTTTTTGTAGTTATGCGGAGGCAAACCGTCAGAGGGAGTATTTGTTGGCGTCTTCTTGTCAATGTCTTCAACAGCTGTGGTAGTTTTCTAAATTTTATTAGAATTTCATCAATAATATTGGTTGATTGAATTGTTTACAAAATATATTTTTGCTTGGGACTTGGGAGTTGTATTATTATTGTTGGTTATCAATAACTGTTTCTCATTGATATGACTATAATTTTTTATGTTGTAGAATGATAGATTTACTTTGGTAGATTAAGAACTGTTAAACATTGTGGGAATGGAATATCAACTATTAGAGAGAATAGATATTTGAATCATCTCGTCCTTTTTATGAAATAAAAGTTTATCTTACAGTTTCTTGGAGTTTGCACGTACTTATGAGCAATTCAATATTTTAAACGTACGATTTGAGAAAAGAATTTCATTTAGACTAAAAATGTTCTTTACAACACTATTCACTGAATATTAATGTTCGTATGCAAGTGTCCTACTCCTTCCACTCTGGCACATATAAAAGTTATCCAAAGAATTTCCCTTTTTAAAAGCTAGTTAGCTGGTACATACATTATGCAAACATCCACACTATAAGAATGGTATATAGACTGATACATGGGTATATTTGGGCTGATTGCCATGATAAACATGCTTTTGTTTGTCTCATTTTTTCCATTTTATCTTTGGATGGCATCATCATCATATCTTTCTTCCTTTTTTCCTCCAGTTTGTTCCAGGGGCTATTCGATCTACTTTGGTTGTTTGCTTGCAATTAGAATCTTAGGCAAAGACTGCTATCGCCATTTGTTGCAAGGGGCGAGCTATCAAGAATCGTACCACCCCTGTTACGGCCTACGGGTGCTCTCTGCTTCGTCTTTAGCGGACTAAGCTACCTTGCCAATGTTGCTGTCCTCTTTGAAATCGTTGTGCAATTTCCTGTCAACAACTGCTTTCTGTAGTCATTAGGCGCTGTTAAATCAGGTTTCCACCACTGCCAGTCACTATTGTTTTAAGTTTTAACTAGGTCGTCACCAAAGTCATTTTAGGAGGAGTGATGGAGAACAGTGCCATTGGGATTCTCAGAGGCGATTGCTGCTGTCAACATTTGTTTCCCAGGATATTTTGCTTTTACTGTATCGTCCTCTACTCCTCTTGTCCATTGTCTCTGGTCGCCACCACCACACAGGAAGAGGTAAGAAGGAAAATCGTAGAGAAATAAGATATGTAGTCTTCTTCCTCCACACTTACTTTTTTCTGGATAATCAAGATATTTTTCTTTTGTCAGATCCTTTTTTAAATAGGTCACCCCTGTTCGGAATCAGGTCCGAAATTATATCTATAATATATGCAGGCCCAACCTAGACTTTCTTAGCAAATTTTTCACTTTGGCCATTCCACCATTTAATTGTGGGTTCAACTTGATTGGCATCCAGTTCTACTAGTCTTTTACGTGTAAACCATACTTCATGCTTTTCAGTTCAAACTGCCAGTGAGACCCTTTTTTCTCATTGAATGAACCCATTTATATCGTTGTAAACACCCTTTGGCAGTGAAGCACCGAGACAATAGAGCTGCTCTGACCATGAAGCATTGATATGGCAAAAGCTGATCATGTTCCATACGGATGTCTTCGTCAGCTTGCTTTGTTTTCTGTGTGTCCATGTGTTTTGCCTCGTGCTCTGTTGTGACCTCACCTACAACATTGTTGTGTTTTTTCGTAAATACAACCTTGAAGATTTATACCTCTTCCCCCTTGCATGCCTCCCTTTGTGCTTGGCGATCCATGATCGTCTTCTCGTGTACCTTGGTTGTCGCTTAATTCATCCACAACATCTAGCTTATGCTCCTTCTTGAGCCCATCCTTAACTGCATTCCCAGCTCCAACACGAGAGCACTCAATCTCATTCTCCTCTTGCTGTACAAAATCTGCAGCCTCAACATCCTCAGATCCCAAAGCAATTGAAGAAGTTATAGCCTCCTTATGTGCCTCTACAACCCCTTCTCCTCTAGGAATCTTCTCATAACACAACTCCACTCTCGACTCAATATAACCCGGGACAAAGGCATCAACATCTACAAAATTATGGCCCTCCTTTAGTACCTTAATTTCCCCAACCACACTAGGAATATTCTCAACACTCATATCAGTAATGAGTTGAGCATCCACACCCCCAGGCACAACTGAAGATTGCACTAGATGCTCCTCTAAAGACTCAACCTGGTAACCATCTGCAATCTATACACTAGGCTCAGCAGCCACGTCAAGTTGCTGATTCTCCTCTTCCTCACCAGAATAGAGTACCTGGAGGCTGACCCTAAAGGTAAAGCTGAAGTAGAAGCAAGCACTTTACCCTTCCTAGATCCCCCCACATGAATCCATTCTTTGGAGGGAGAAGAGAGGCCCCTTCGAAGAGAAGTCTCTTGCTCAAGGTTGATATTTCCACCTGTAGGTCTCCACCCTTGTTTCTGAGGAATTGTTCATTTACGAGCCAAGTTCTTCCCTCTATCATTCATCTTAGGGTGGGCAATACATGCATTCTCTCCATGATCAAAGGGATTGCAAGCTTTACATTTAGTAGGTCTCCAATCATAGGTTGCCTTCTGAGTAGCAAGAAATTTACCACGATCATCTGCAGCATCTACCTCCTTCGGTAGCACACCCTCAATATCCATCTCCACATACAAACGAGCATACAATAATCTACCCCTACCATCGCCAAGAACAGCTGTAGCTATGGCATTGTCCATGTAAAGTGGAGTCCCAATAATACTGCTCATTATACTGATAATATCTTTAGACTAGAGGTCGCCTTGGAGGTTGGGAAATCGGACCCATATAGGGATTTTCGAGAGACTGTCCCTGAAACATTGAGAACCTGTAGACAATCTTATTAAGACAAAGGGTCATCCCTGAAAGTGCCAAATTCCTTTTTCAAGGATACGAGTGCAATCTTCCATCAAGCCAAATTTGGAAATAAAAATCCCATTCTCCTGGGAGAAAATCCTCAATTTCTCATTTTTATGAAGCATAAAAGCTTTAAGATGCTGGAAATAGGATCTTCTCCAAAGAATAAAACCCACCATAGAGTTGGCCTAGATTTTCCTATTCTTCTCTTATTTCACATACGGACAGACTTTTTGCCCATCAAAGATGCCTAGTTCAATGTACTACAACCTTTGTTTTTTCTGGTGGGATTGTGGAAAGAATTAAGGATGGAGAAGAGGCCCAGGCACTTACATGGATGCTCGGGTTATAGGTAGACACCCCACCCACAGCCCCTATCTTCTGATTTCTTGTAGACAATCCAGCAACCACCTTATGCGCAGCAACAAAAAATACAGCAGACTTTGGTGCAATTTCTGTAGCTTGGTTTGGATCTGATTGTGGCATATTGTCAAACGACTGGAGTGTCTCTGGGCTCTTGGCTAGCTTAGTAGCTATACTAGCTATAGCACAATCCAAAATTGGGTCAGGATTGCCATCAAACACCTTTGAAGCACCAACAGGCCTCTCCTCGGAATTGGAGTAACTCATATCAGTGAGCTTACCCTCCTCAAACCCAACCTCATCCGCATCATCAGTCGGCCTTGGGCTGTGCGGGGTATCATGAGAGAGAGAAGGGGGGAGGGACTCCCCTTCATTCTCCAAGTCCAGTTGCAGGTTGCCGGAACCCATCTTTGCATTTGGTGGCTTGGCCACAACTCCTGAATCACCGTAAGCTCCATAACAAACACGGGCTTCTAGCTCTACCACAGAATCTATCGAATTTGCAGCATAAATACTCCCCCCATGCTGTCTTAAGCCCAGCCCACTACCATTTGCTGCACGATTTGCAAATCAGCATCTATAAACCCTCCAATAGATGGGGCAGCCGGTGGAGTGAAATCCTTTAGAGCCTCTAGATCGATAGAGATGGGATCACAACCATCACTTGGGCTCTTGTGAGAGGCCTTGAAGTTGACAAAGCCTTTCTTCTTGCCCACCATAAGAGGAGTAGAAGGATGTGGAGCTGGTGACGGGAACCTTAAACCAACCAACTATGAGACCTTCTCCTATAGGAGCTGTTGCCTAATGCTTTCCCCATTCTTCCCTCCAAGCCCTTGTTGAGGATCAGGATTATGAGGGGGCTCCATTGCTCCCATTGTCCTTCCCTCTGATCCTTACCTTAAAATTTTGGATTCAAAATGAAGGTTAAATAAATATTAGAATCACAGTAAAGGTAGTGGAATACTCTAGATTTTCCATCTCATGATCATGATGCAAGCGGAGAAGAGATGCAGTTGCTTCTCATGAACCTTATACGATTCTATATCATACCTAACTTAATTTCAGCTTAATATTATATCATTGTTGATGGTGCAATTGTACTAGCTTGATAATCCGTTGAAGAGAAATCTGTATTGACTGTTAATTTGTGCTTTGTGGGAGTTTAAGTCAAACAATGTCTCAGACTCGCAGTTCCTTATTGTGGCATCAAATAAATCCTACGAAGTCGTTGGCCTTCCATGTTTGGTTTGGGTTTAATCCAAACTCAAGATATTTACAATGTCTCAGTTCCTTATTGTGGCATCAAATAAATCCTATGAAGTCGTTGGCCTTCCATGTTTGGTTTGGTTTTAATCCCAACTTAAGACATTTATGATTCTTTTATTGCTTTGGACAACCACTCGCTTAGCTTGGACGAGTAGGTTTAGGGCTTTCATTCATACCACATTCGATGAGAAACTTGGAAAGATTTTTTTTTTTACTTTATATAGCAACTGATTTGGATGAAACTTGGCAGTTCGCTTTAGCTAACATTTGTGGTGAGTACTCTCGGCTTAGATTTGTCTTATTTGGATTTTAGCTTAAGAGTGTGATTATCAGGGTTCAAAATATCGGCTGGTACATACCGTTTGTCGGTCTATACTGGTATGATATTTGCCTGGTATTGTTTGTATCATAGGTAGTTCTCGTACCAGCTGGTACGACCGATATGACATGTACGCACCGGTCAATACATACTGGTCGGATGCACTGTTCTAAAAAATGGTTCAGGTGTTCACGTAGGCATATTGGGCCTTAGATTGCAACACATAAGTTGGGACGTGCTTTCCTCGACATCCAAAGGAGAAAGGCCTTCGATGTGGCCGTCAAAGCAGTCATCGTAAGTTTCCTTTCTCCCTTTGTCTTCTTCTTCATGTTATTCATTTTCGTATTCTTTTTTTTTTCTTTTGTAACTCGTACATTGTTGTGTTGCTACAATACAATGGTTCCCATGGCCATTGTGACAACCTGAAAGATTGATGATAGCGGCATCCTTGGACCATTATGAACTCCTGGAAGGATGACACTGAAAATGTAGTAGTTATGTAAATTATAAGTAAAATCTATGCTATAATACTAAAGTAATAGCCCTCAAACAATTGGGTGCCACGTGGCAATCTTCTCATCTTTATCTGTATGCCATATGGCAACTTCAAGTGATTGTTCCTCTATGGAAACTCTCAAACAACCGTTCCCCTCTCACTCTCTCTAACAACCGTCCCCCCCCTCTCTCTTCCTCTCTTCGGGGTGTGGTTTTTTAAGCCTTGGTTGAAACCGGACCAAACAACTTGTATTTTATGAAATTTCGGACGCATTAATATCTGGGCGCTCACCTAATGCGTCCACTTGCCGTCTTGAAACTCCCCTACCGCCTTAGGTCCACCTAACACTTTTTAAAACATTGCGCGTGGGTTTAGTAATCTTGGACATCTTGGTTTGTACTTTGTAGGTAGTTGGGAGATAGTTGATCTAGGATTCCTAAGGTGTTTTCCACTCGATCTTGATGAATCGAAGCCTGATTGCTTCTGAAGCTCCCAGAACTTGATTCAGAAGTGAAATGTACAATTTGTTTCAAAAATTTCCATGTAAATCATATTGAATTTGTTGTTTAACAAAAGATCTAACCTTTAAAAACGTTCAAAGTTTGATCCATACTTTGGAGGATCTTTTCCGCCTCAAATTTGGATTATGGGTACATACGAATTTGGGGGTAAGACTTACGAAATTAAGACTTGTGGCTACGACTTAAAACTTACTTTGGCATTATTTTTATTTGTATACTATTATGTGGTATTCATGAGTCATTTCAGTATCCATGACTTGTGTTTATGACGCACATATGATTTGAATTTATAGTTATGAATTTTGTTTCATTCCATGCTTATATGATAGAATACTGTAGTACAATTCAGAAAAATTAACCAACGACTTTAATAACTTGGGAGGACTAGTAAATACCTATATAATGTTTACTTATAGGAACAAACATAAAAAACCAACACTTAAGATTATACACATTTTTTGAATATTTTTTCATAATATTTTGAGAAGAAAATCTATTGACACCGATACGACTGATACCGGTATGCACCGCCGGTACTTTACCATTTTTGGGGCTGACCGATATGGTGACCGATACTGATATTTTCATCCATGGTGACCATGCTCTCTTTCTTCCCCTTTATATTTTCGTTTCTTTTAGATATTAGCTATCTCACCCCCTTGATAGTGAGAAAAGGTTTGATATTTGCGTTTTTTGTGTTTTATCTTTTTATGCTAGCTAATTTTCAATTTTGAACATTCTTTCACACGCCATTTTAGTGTATGTCCCTTTTGACGAGGTCAATTTTAAGTGATACCACGTGAATATCTACTAAACATCTGATAATCATGTATCCCCCTTTTTTCCATTGTCCAAAATTTTAATTTGTTTGAGGATTTAATTCATCGCCTTTTGAGGTAGTTTTTGAAGATTACAGCCATAACCATAACCATAACCATCAAGCCATGTCCCATCTCGTTGGGGTTGGTTTTATGAATCCTTATTCGCGATTCATTTCTATGTAGGACTTTTTGAAGATTAGGATTTTTCTAGAATTTGTATCATTCATTAATTTTTAATATCTGACATATTTGCATCCTTCCTCAACCCTCGTTGATTCTTTAAGCTCTTTGCCTGTGCCCCTGGTTTTTATATTTTAAAAACTACCATGTTTGCTTCAGTTTGTATATCTACATTTATCACCACTCCACACGATCACCTTTCTCATGCACATCCCTTCTTTAGTAATTAGTATCCATTTTTTTTTTTTCTTGATGTTCAAGATCATTATTCACTTTCAGTCAGTAACTCTGTGGTGAATATCAATTCTTCTCCATCTTGCGCCATAACATCATCCCATCATCAGAGGACATGCAATTCTGGGAAAAAAACTCTTCGGAAAGCTGCCAAACTGCCATAGTTTGCAATTTTTCAAATGGAATGCAAATTATGGACTCCCTGGCTTTCTTTTCTTCATACAGGTTTTGAAGTTCTTGATGGAGAGAAACAGTATTAATGCCCTTCATGGTCAAGTTACAGTCGGCACCCTTATTCTCCAGGTAATGAAGTTTCCTTTCCTGCAGTAATTGAAGTGTCACCATGTTGTAAAATCCACCTCTTATTCTATTTATAAACTTAATATGAGATGTAGACTGTTCTGTAAAAGAGCAAGCTAGAAATTTGCTCAAATTATTGGATCTACATAACAAGTTCAATCGTGTTATGGATGTTACGGCCAATTTCCCTAGGATTGTGCTGTCGGCTTGCTGTTTGCACTGCTTCCAGTTCTGGGTGGTACTTCTGGTGTTCTCCAAGGAGTTATCTCGATGACCAAGTCGTAAGTGAAATTCTTTTCATAGTGATAATTCTTTTAAAAATCGGTGCAGGATATTATTGTCCTTTTGTATGTTGAGTGCATTAATTCCACTTGTACATTTTTTTCTGAATCCAAAAGATGATAAATTCTTAATGATATTAAGAGATTGAACGGGTGAGTGCTTATTTGTTGCTAAGATTTTTGTGTGATATTTCAGTCACTATTGTTTATTCCACCAATCTTTGGTTTGTGATGAATCTGATGATGTTTACTGGAAATTATTATGCTAATCATACCAAACGAGCCCTGTCCCATCTTTAGTGGGGCTGATGGACGTGTATAGGCGAAAGTAGGATCTTGTCTTACATATATGTCTAAAGTGATTTTCTTTCTTTTTTGGGGTAAAAAAAAACTAATACCTCCTTTACTTTGGTGGGAACCAATACCTTTTACTGTAAGGTTTATATGTAGCCTTAATGCATCAAAGTTGAAATAGTTCACCAAATAATAAATGTGAGCAAACTAAAACTAGCTCCAAGTAATAATGTGAGTTATGATTTTTTATCTTCATGGTAGTGGTTATATTATAAGCATTCTCTAAGTCTGGATACAATAGGACGATGAATGTGATTGGCATCTGGTTGTAAGATAATGCGGAGATAGTGAAATAAATCTTGGCTTAGTTATGTACCCAGTGCTGCTCAGTCCTACTGCAAGCCTTACTCTTTTGTTCTCGTAGTTATGAATCACAAATTAGTAGAAAGATATTACAGATCTTCCATGGATCATTGCATGTTGTATTTTAAGGAAAATATTTTTTTGTCTATTTTAAGGAAAATATTCATGACTATTTAATTAGTAGAAATCTTAGTTGCACAAACCGTATTTCTATAAGCTGTGCATGAATATCCGTGTTCATGCCTAGGCCTTACCATAAGTTTATGAACATGCTTTCATAATTAATTGTTTTTGTGAAGCTTTAAGCATCACATAAATATTTTCTCATACAAGTATACAAGTGCCAAAACATCGAATTTATACGCAAAAGAAATGCAGGCATATCTCTAGAGTTTTTAATGGCAAAAAATATTATATATACTATCCGATGCAGAATAAGCAAATAAATAGAAATCTGGAGCTTCTTGTGGCGGAAGATCTTAACATACTATTAGATGCAGTATAATCAAATAGATTGAGCTCTAAAACCAAACTGAAGTAGTACAAGAGAGGCAACTTTGCTTTCATGATGATTATGGTAAAGGTTTTCTGTGGTCTTCGACAGGTTAGATATGTCTACATGCTCAGAGGACTCTTGTACCAAGTTATTTAGGGCGTGAAGCCAAACATAATAGGTTGCAAGAGACTCCATTCAAACAAACGGACCCTCAAAAGATGCACCCATGAAAATTGCACCCATCACCCATTATAAATCGGATAATGGAAGACAGGTTTGAAAATGCATCAATAGGATAAAATATTACATGAAATGGGTATGTTGGAATAAAATGCTTGTTAGATGCCACTCTACAGTGAGTGGCATTGTTAAGACAGAAAGATGTTACTTAAGAAATTGGAACATGAATACATGATCAGAATGGGAGGTAATGTTATAGTTTGGCATGACGAAGTGCAGCTGTGAGGAATCTTGATTTATGTCACACTTCTTTGAGCTAGATGTTTGTGTCAATGAGGGACATTGAGTGTACAAGGGTTATATTATTATTTTTTGAATCTTACAGATGCAAGATTATTATGGGAAGTTGACTCTTTTCTTTTTAAAAGGAAAAGCTAGTGTGGTTCATTGAGGATAAAGGAATGTGCCATTGAGCAGATGGTATAAGAATGAAGAATCCACCAAAAAGTTACTGTGTGAGTGTTGTGGTTGGGGCATCCAACATCTATCTTACAAGCACAGTTGAAACCTAGGTTTTTGCATGATATATGGCCTTTGGTTTACCTTGTGATTGTGGAACCTTTGAAAGATTTGTTGGAATTATCTATTGGAAGCCTATTATAGGTGCCATTTGAGGGAATGATTTCTCACATTTTCTGATCCACTGTTTCTTTTACATGGGATCTTTTGTTGCTGTATGGATTGCTCGTTGTGGATGGGTTTCTCTGAATTTTACCTGGACATTTGCTGAAGTTCTCATAGTAGCTTTCCCCTTAAAGGTACACCGCAAGATTTTGAAGATGATCCCGCATGTTTTCTGTTTGAAAGTTTGCCGGCATACTGGAAATATCTTTACTCGTTTTCTAAATTGCTTACTGTTGTAGTTGGTACGCCGCTTGGAGCTGAGAGGCCCTATGTCAATTAGTTTTCTTTAACTATTCGGCATGATATTGTCGTTTCTTCCTCTCTTTTTTTATCCTTGTCACCTTCACATATGGATGAAGTTTGCTTCTTTATTTTCTCAAGAATAGTGGCTTACCACTTCTCTAAAGAAATATTTTAGGTGTTTCTTTTCCTCTTGTATTCAAATATGCTACTCTCCCTTCATAGAAATCCATGTAGACAATAGTCCGGTGGTGATGCAGCAGGGTAAAGAAAATAATTGCTTTTTAAACTTATGAGTTATGACAACCTGAAATCTCAATGATCTAATCAGGTCCTGATGCAGACCATGTCCTGCTTGGATTGCATGAAATTCCACCTGTATGGCGAGTTACTTGTCAGGCATTGAGTGGAGTGGGTGATAATGTCACTTAAAAACTTTGTGTACCATGTTTGTATCTCAATTGTCAATAACTTGTAAATATTAATTGTAAACTAGCAAATCAGATACTGCGAACTAGTTCTATTTAAGTGTGTCAATGTCAATTTGCAGAAGGTTTTTGTATGATGCAGAAATTTTGTGGTAATGTGAGTCAAATACTTCAAGCATGATTAATTATGAAATTTATATCATCATGTAATATATTAATCTTATGTATTTTAACCAAACTAATTAGATCTTCCATTGGTTAAGCTCTTCAATTTCTGGTAGTTATATTTCTTATCTATAAAATTACATGTGTGTTATAGTTGCACTTACGGATCTTTCCATCAGGTTAATCATGCTTTGTACTTTCTTGGCTGTTCTTTCCATACTATCCCGTACGTGTGTGCCTTGGTTTCTTAAGCTTATGATAAGCCTGTCATCACAGGTATGTTCTCAATGACTGAATGAGCTACAAATGTCATATGCACTTCTTATATGTAGTAACGGGTGAATGTCACATCTTCTGATATGCCCTGTTTTTCTGTGCTAATACTTTGACTGGGATGTTTTTTGTGCAGACCAATGAGCTTTATCAATTGGCATCGGTTGCATTCTGTTTACTAGTCGCATGGGTTTGTCATTGATCACTTCCAATGATTGGCTTCATATCAGGATTTATGCTTTCGTGTTTTATGTTATCTCCTTCGTCAAGCTCTAAAAGTGCATATTGAAAGAGAAAACACTTCCACCTTGCTGTAGAAGAATTCTTCTATCAGATTTGCTTTCTTTCATATTCTTGAGAACTCAATCAAGTATTGTAAGAATTTGCAAAAATTGTTGACTCCCTCACAATTTTTTGTTACACTTCTGCATTAGTGTCTTGATTTGTTTTAACTACATTTTAGATCATTTGCCTATTATAGATGATATCTTCTTTGCTTTTGTCATTCCCCCTTAATGTTAAGGGTTTTGCATTTGCTAAAACTTTTATAATCCCAAAAGTTAGACTTCTGACTTCTGACTTCTGACTTCTGACTTCTGACTTCTGACTTCTGCAGAAGTCGGAAGTCGCAAAAATACCTATTTGTCATAGTGTGACTTCTGATTTCTGCAGGAAGTGAAGTTCAAATCTAGATTTTCGGGAGAAGCCATAAAATTTCTCCAATCCATCAAGTCTGGCCCTCGCCCAACACAAGTGGACACACATACCAAAAAAAAAACTCCTCTCAAGCTGCCCTCCCACTCCACCCCTTCTCTGTTTTTGCTTACCGGCATCCGGCCTCTGTCTCTGCTTTTCCATCTAGTCAACTTTGGATGGCAATCCGGCCGTTCAAGGAGCCTTCGGTTGTCTGGATAGTCCACCCACTTCGAAGCTCCCTCTTTCGATGCTCCCCTTTCTTTGTTTCTTCTGCCCAAGCCCCAACAACATCTCCTCCGTACCGTCGATGGTGCAACATCCTGCGTCTCCAACCAACGCCAGCTTTGAAGTTCATTGCCCAACTGCCAGGTCTAGGTTTTGTGATAATTTTTCCATTATTTCTCTAAGATCATTTTCATTAGTGATCTATATTTTTTTCCCGTGTGCAATCTGTATGTGGGTTTTTTTGTGTCTGTGAATCCCTTTTTAAATAGACAATTTTAAAAATATCTTTATAAAATCTAATTTAGATTAATGAGGTTAGCTGCTTAAGACTAGTGTATGCCCTTGCATGTCGGCGCTGCAGCGGGCCACCTTCAACGGCAACACATATGTCGGCACTACAGTGGGCCTCCTTTAGTGGCAACACACCTGAACGCCTTCAGTAACAAAACACTTTCGACGACAATATCGGCATTCATAGGGACACCCATTTCCTTACCCGTGCTGATTGGCATGAAGCGGGGGCCTTCGGCGCGACCAACTCCCACTCCCCCTATAATCGATCAATCACAGCTGTCTCTTCGAACGGATTCCTCGAGATCAACCCGATTGTTTGGGGCGGCCGAAATTTCAGCAGGCGGGTTTATAGCCGTTGATGCGAACAACGATCATGGGATGAACGGTTAGATTTAGTACAGTTTAAATGGGCCGGGATTTTAGGGGTTTAGTGCAGTTTAAATGGGTCGGGATTTGAAACCAAGGGGAGGGAGTTGGTTGACGGGGAAATAGAGATCGTGCGTTGATTTTTGAACGAATGGTTAGATCTATTCGGTTCGTTTTTGTCCAGTCAGCTTGTCTAGTCAACACAAAACCGACGTATCATGTTATATAGATTTTAATTTTTTAAAAACAAGTCCCAACATTCGGCAAAAGTAAATTCGGCAACAAAGTTGGAAAATGACTTCTAAGACAGTAAAGTAACTTATGCCTAAATTTGCCAAGCGACCTTTTTGACAAAAGTAACCCCTGTGCGGAAGTTAGTCAAAAGCAGAAGTTTTAACAAACAGGGACTAATTGACACAATAGGAAACTGAGAAGTCTGCTACTATTGAATTTGATACTTCTCTTTGAAACTTAAATGTTATTCTTACTTGGAAGAAGGGTTTACCTTAAATGTTATTCTTACTTGGAAGAAGGGTTTACCTTATGGCCGAGATATGCATACCATAATTAATTGGTTTGTTTCTTGTTGTTCATCATAGAATTTAAGTTTTGATTCTTCTTTTTAACATTTAATATGCAACGGAATTTTCTGTGGTCTGACATTAAAAAGTAGATATTTTTCTTATCATCTTTGACATTTGTGATATTTGAGAACAAAACATGGGCTGTTATCCTGCAGTTTGTTTTTGTATAAATTTAAATGTTGGTTGCATATGGAGATCTTTCTCCACTGTTAAGAGTGGCTAAAAGTCTATATATTTTAAGAAATGGAATGAACATAAGATTGATATTTATTATCCTCTCAGTCTGATTCACTTACAATATGGCCTTTGTTTCTTACTATTCTTCATGTATACAATTATCATAGATCATGACTATGCAATTATTAATTATTAATGTTTACATTGTTTCTAATCTCAGTGTAGTGACAAGTTGGGCTTAAGTCTTGAATTGGGTTCATTCGCCGCAGGAGTGATGATATCAACGACTGATCTTTCACAGCACACCCTTGAACAAGTAAGATGTTTTATAGTTTTTTGGTTGGGAGTTATAGTTATCTCAGACAAAGACAATGTTTTCGTTAAGCTTTAATTTTTTGCTAGTTTGCGGGGCTTTAAATATAGTTATGTAATATTGATGGGTAATAGGAGGAGATTGTGCACCTTGTTCTCGCCACAATCTGATAGTTTTTAAGTATAGGTATGCTAGGATTAAATAAATAGTAATATGATGCTGCACATTTTTACTGGATATTTCAAAGCTTACGATTTAGTTGGTTTTCTCTGCAAGACATTTTTTCCTTCTTCTTTTTTGCTTGAGAAATCCCTCCACATGAAGGGGAGAGAGAGAGACTGTCTGAACTGTAATGGTTCCTCTCTATCTGAACTGTAAAGACGCCTTTGCTTTCCAAAGTTTTGGACCAAGTAGACTGTTGCTATCTCCCAAGTTAAGAAACCGATAAAAAGTTGAACTGTAAAACTCCTTGTCAAATGAAACATCCATCTAACTTTATCTGGAAGAACTGTATCTGAACTGTTAAGATGTTTTGGGTATCCACAGTATAGGAGCAAGGTGACTGTTGCCATTTCTCAAGTTAAGAAATTGATAAAAAGTTGACTGTAAAAATACTTGTCAAATGAAACATCCTCCGAACTATATCTGCTCTGTGAGATAGAGAGAGGTAACCAATGATGCCCAGAAGATACGGCATCTGAGTTTGTGAGTGTAATGAACTGAGTGCTTGAATCTCAATTTTGGAGAGTGGAATTCCCTCTAATAATTTCTTAAGACCTGGTTGAAGAGTTTTGATCCCAAGCAATATAGTAGAGATAATGAAACAAGGATTCGAATGCCACCGTCCATCCAAATATCATTGAAGAATTGAATGCTTCCCCTAGAATGAGTTACATCATTTATAAGCTTCTCTAATTTTAATGATACCTTCCCTAAACAAATATATTTTTTATCAAAAACTCTGCTATGAATCTGAAAGGGGGAGAATTTACGAAAACATTTGCTTAAAATGGCATTCTTCCATTTCTCTTTATTTAGGTAACTTAGCTTGGTTGGAATCTCTTAAGTTAATCACCTGATTCACCTCTAATCTCTTTGCACCTTTGCTTTGCAGATAAAACTCCACTTCATTAAGTTATAAGAGTCAATGTTTAAAAAGGCATTTGAGGCTTACGCCTCGAGGCCCGCCTCGAGGCGAGGCGGTCCTATGCTGCCTCGAGGCGCACGTCTCAGCAGCCACATGTGAAACGCCTACGCCTCTGCATCAAGAGACATACGGCATTGTCCGAGGCGCGTCTCAAGGCGTTCGAGGTGTACGCCTCTTGCTCCAGGCGTGAAACATAGGGCAGGGAGGGGTTAAAACCAATATTTGGTTTGGGGGGGGGTTTAGATCTCGATCTTTTGCTTTTGAAACCCTTTTTGTCTCCAAAAATCTATAATCAAGATCTAGTGCTCATTTCTTTTGCGATTTTGATTCCAAAGTTATTTTCTTCTTCTTTGTGGATTGTCTACAAGCCACAAGTAAGAGATCAAGATTTGTTTCAAGTTTAGAGGTATGGATCATGATCATAGTTTTTCTACTAGTTTTTTCTATGATTTTTTCTTTGTATTTTACCATTCTCATCTATTTGTATTATTATTTTTTTGAATCTGGACAATGTTATATTGTTTGTTAATACTTGTTAGTTGCTACTTTAGTTATTATCTTGAATATTAAATAATTAAGCGTGTTTGAGCAATTTGACTTTCTATTTTATTGTTAAGATTGCTTGATGGAGTCCTCAATTGTGTGATATAAGATATTTTCTAACATTGTGATTTATTATGTATATCTAGTTCACATATTATTACACATTCAATAATAGTATTTATTTTGTTTTTTTTTTCTTTTTTTACCATAACGACTCAAGTTTTTGAGGCTTACGCCTCGCCTCTCCAAAGGAAAAACGCCTCGGTACGCCTTTCGCCTTTTTAAACATTGATAAGAGTATGAGTTACCATTTTCACTTTTCCATAGAAAAGTTCTTGAACCTTATAACACCCAAGAAGGGCTAAAATACAAGGGAGAGATAGTAAGAGGGAATAGTAGATAGGACATAATTAACCAAGCTGAGTGATGGAGCCACTTGGGTGGAAGATAATAATGGATCGTTGCAAGCATAATGGAGGATAGCATTGAAATTAATTTAATTAGTTTATTTGTTGCTTTTTATTCAATTTTTAATGCACTATGTACATTTTTTAGTAAGGGTAATCAGTTTGATATGGGTCTAAACTTAAGTCATATAGGTTTTGTTTTAAGTTAAATGGTAGATTACATGCAAGTCAATTAAAGGGGGTAACTTAGGAATTTTAGCAAAGATGTCCCCATCACATTAAGGGCTGATGTGCAACGGTTTAAGATTAGGGTAGTTTTTGAGTATGATTCCTTAATAGTGCACCAATCTCGCGGAAGAGAGTAATCCTTCTCTATGACGCCAGTTGTATGAGCCCTCCACTCTGTTCGTGGTTTCAATATATTGATCATATGGCCTTATTTCTTCATTTATGCTATATACTAAAGATAATTGCTGTTTTTATCATCTTTGTCTGAATTGATGACGTTGGAGCATCGTCGCCAAGTTCGGGTTCGGTAATAATTCAGTTCAAGTAAAGCTTGATAAAAACATCAAAAATTGAAAAATGAAGACAAATTGAGGAAAAAACCAGGTTCGTGATTTAATCAGCTAGAGTTAAATTTGGACATAATAAACAAAGTCAGAAAACTCGAACAACTTTAGGAGTAAAAAATAAGAATTATATGTAGATGTTTCATATATTAAAGATTTCTTTTAAACTTTTCTGGTTTATATATTTAAGAAAATAAGACATTAATATTTCATAAATATACATATAATATTATTGACAACAAGCCATCGACAAAAATGTCCAAATTTAAGATAAGATTCATCAATAAAACTACATAAATATCAACGTAACATCGTGCCAAAATAATTAGTATAAAACCTAAACATGTTCCAAAGTCATTGATAAAATATATAAGCTTTGTATACTGGTTAGAATTCATCAACTCATGAAATCCCAATTTATATCATTGTTTGGCGCTATATTCTCTTCATTCTGAGGAATCACTGTCATCAATCAAATCACGACTCACTGTAGAAATCAGTGAATTCAGTGGCATGAATAAGTCGCGATAAAAATCAGCAATTTATCGGCTTATGTTAAATTTATGTTTAAAACATGGTTTTTTCAATAAGTCTGTGATTATGTGGAGTGATTTCATTGCCCCCGAGTGAGTCCTATAAGGTGTGAAGCCTTATTTATCTTCTTCTCCTTCGTCTTATCTTTTATTCGTTTCTTTGCAAGTCCCCAAATTTTGAAACTTTATCAATCACAAATCCTTGTCAACACCACCAAATCCTAAACTCTAAACACCTTTTTACCTTATCTTGTACAAATCCTGAATGTTAAATCTAAACTTTCCCATCGAAACCCCTGAAACATTTTCCCATCGAAGCCCTATCAATCCTTGACCTTCCCCCAACCATAATTTTATCACCGAATTCCCCAAATCCATGCCATAATTAAATTTGATTGCCCACATATGAAATCACCCTACTCGAATCATTTCTTTGCCGTAATAAAAAAAATTCCATCCTACTAAGCCTACTAATGGCCTAAAACCTGGACCTATCCTAAAGCGCCATTGGATAGCCACATCAGCACCTAACGAGCCCATCTTGCTGTTGAATTCTAATTTTTTCCACGATCCACAATGGCTTCAAACGTTGAGAGTGAGATTTGTTCCCATTGGAATTCGTGTTGGAAGTTTCCCACATGTAGCACGATGTTTAGCGAAGCTCGAGACATGCTCGGAAGTCGGAAGTCCAAATGGTCATCCAATCAAGCATCTGAAGGCATGGAAGAGGAGTTTTCTTGCCAAACTATAACACTCATTTGTTTATCATTAGCTTGTCTTGTATGTGTCAATGTGTGTGTGTGTGTAGGGTCAGGATCAGCTGACCCATCGTTTTTTGACCCATATTTGACCCATCATTCTAATCGTTGGATTCAGGTCTCAGAATTTGCTGAATTTTTTTGAGAATGATCAACATACCATAGATGTTAAAAGCGATACGCGTATCGTTTCCTATCATCCTAAGCAGCACTTTCACTGTATTATACGTATGGAAACATATCGCGTATCATACGGGTATTGTATTGTGTATCATACGATACTATGAAAAACGATATGCATATCGTATCATATCATGTATCGTAAGATACTATTAAGTATTAACCATGTCCCCTAGTATAAATGATTATTTTTTATATATTTTTGGTCATAATATTGTATCTATACATCATAAATGGATATATAAAAAAATCCCCCCACCCCCAATCCCTTTATTTTTGTCCATTTATCACCTCTTTTCCATGATCTCCCCAATTTGTGGTGAAAATGGCGATAAATCCATACTTTTTTCCCATGACACTTGGCAATAACGACATCGATAACGACGGCTAAACACCAGATAAAATGAGACGATTGTTAGTGTACTAATGAGTCTTCCTACTTTTACCGATGTGTATGCAGATCAAGGTTCTAAAAAGCGCTAGGCGCTAGTCGGGCGGTGGGGGGCTGCCTAGCGCCTAGGTGGTGCCTAGGTGTTTTGCCTTTTTTTAATTATTTTAATTATTATTTTGATATTATATAATATAAATATATATATATATATGTTTAAAAATTAATATAAGTTCAAGATTATCATAAACCATTATTTTAAAGAACAAGTATATAACCATAATTCAAGATTGAGTGATTAATAAGAACAAAAGAAAACAATGGTCCGCCTGGCTAGTCTCAACCCGCCTGGCCAGCCTAGCTCCGCCTAGACCGCCTTGCCCCGCCTAGACCGCCTAGGCGGCCGCCTGGGAGCTTGGCCGCTTTTCTGGAGCGCCTAGGGCCTAGGCGAGGCGGTGGGGGGCCGCCTAGCGCCTAGGCGCCGCCTGGGCTGCTTTTTAGAACACTGATGCAAATATACTATCGTCGTTTGCTACACGAGGCCTTTCCACCTGCGTTACCTATTCACCACCCATTCCAAAGAGGGGAGAAGGAATAGAAGACTTCTTGGATGAGCACATCATTTCAACTTGGTTGGTAGATACCACAAATATCTAGTCAAGTGGAAGAATCAGCCAGTTCCAAACAATTGGATAACAAAGAAGTTACTAAAACTCAACCCAGAGCTGTATGAGAGCTACTTGAGCTTATATTCGCCGAAGTTGCATCTTCGGAATCGGGGAGAGTTGCCACTCGAGATGGAAGATGAAAATGTATCGTCGCAAGCATCACAGAGGATAGCATTGGAGTTAATTTAGTAGTTTGTTTGCTATTTTCAATTCATTATTTAATTTAATAGGGTCACTTTTTAGTGTGACGGGTTATGGAGTTTGATATGGGTCTGAACTTAATTACTAGTTTTAAGTTAATGGGTTAGATGACAAGTAAGTCAATTAAGGGCCATACATGGCAGTAAGAGAAGACGTGCACGAGTTTCATATTGGGGCGGAAACACATCATCATCGAAGCCCTGTCAAACCTCCATATCTCCCCCAGCAATGCCCTAATATTTCATCACCATATACCCGAAATCCAAGCTATAATCAAAGCTGGATAGCAAGTTGTCCATATCTGAAATCACTCTCCTTGAATCTAGGGCTGTAACTCGGCGGGTTGGGTCGGGTTAGGGATCAACCCTAACTCAACCCTAAGTTACAAAATATCGACCCTAACGCAACCCAACCTCGGCTTGAGAAAACTTAACCCTAGCCCCCTAACCCAACCCAACGAGCTCAACCCTAACCCAATCCGAATAGGGTTGGGTTGGGTCGGTCTCGTTTGGGTTAGGTTGGGTTGGATCCCAAGAAAAATACTATATAAGATAAATATAATTTCATTATGTGAAATTAGTGTTGCCACATGTGATGCTCCGAAGGCATTGATAAGTTCAGCATAAGGAATAAAACCATGAGTGCTTATTTGATAAATGAGACCAAAAATCATGTTACTTGAGCATGGAATGTATTGTCGTCTTGTGCATCTCCGTTGGTACGTAGTTGCACTAGGGAGCCAGAATTCGTGACCAAAAACTTACATATAACATAAATCTTAATAAATAATATAAACTCAGGTTCAGGTTGGGTCAGGTTTGGGTTGAACCCAAGGCCTCAACCCTAACCCAACCCAATCTCAGGTTGGTATTTTTCAACCCTAACCTAACTCAGAAATAAAAAATTCCAACCCAACCCTATCAATACTTGGGTTGGGTCTCGTCGGGTTCGGGTTAGCCCAATCCAAGTTGCAGTTGTATCCATCCTTTGCCCTAAAGTTAGCTGAAATCCTATCCAAACAAGTCTGCCTATAGCCTAAAATCTATCTTAGACACCATCTGATAGTCGCATCCTCATGTTATGCGCCTATCTTTCCACTGAATTCTGTTCTCTGCCAACCACGAAGACATCAAATGTTGCGTGAAAGATCCTTTTACATTGAAGTTAGTATTGGAGGTTTCCGAAAATCCAAATGGTCATCCATTCAAGCTTCTGAAGTCTCAGAAGGCTAATTTGTTTTGCCGAACTATAGTACCCACTTGCTTATTTTTGGCTTGCGTTGAAAGTCATTAGATTTATAATTTTTTTGCTTAATTGATCTTAAAATTCCAGCAATCCATACACTTTGCAGAGCATAAAATTGCATTGGCCACAGGAGTAGTGTTAGCGTTCATGTTCATCATCGCATCTAAGCTGAATTTCATAAGCTTATGCTTGCTGCCCTTTAATTCAGATTGTATTATTCTTATTATCTTTGCATTGTATTGCATAATAGTGTGTTCTCTTAGGTCGTCCTGTGTCAGAGTCTCCCCCAGTTGATAAGTGGTTAACTTTCCCTCCTGCTAATCATTATTTTACTTTCCCCATTTACTTGTAGTCTTGTACTAGTCCATTCCTTGCAGCTTGCTATTATTAATAGAGAGGCCAAAATATTTAATAGTGAGACTTTCATCTATGCAATTGAGAAGGCTGGAGAAAAATACCACCTTTGACATCACCAAACCCCAAGTAGAATAAGGAACTCTTAATAATTAGTTTTTCATGCCCCAAGAAAACTCCAATGAATAAAGGATAATCTACGTATAACTTCTTCACTGAAAAGAAGAGTGTCGTCTGTAAGAAAAATAATAAAATAATTGTATCTGTCAACTAGACGGAGGTTAGAAGCTCTCTGACTAGGATTTCCCAGGCCTTGAATTAAACTCGGCAGCTTTCTCTGCAAGATTAACTGCTGATAGTTGTTCCATAGAAGTCTTTGTGTTGTTCATAGATGTTTTTTAGGTTCCAGCTGCAGAAGTTTAATTTGATTTATTGAAGTTTTCAACTTAAACTCTCCTCTCATGTTAGTATATATCCCGAGAAATCTAAAAACTATATTTGACTCTGTAGTTCACTGCTTGACTATAGAACACTGGCTACAATTTGAACCGTGTTTTGCTTCAAGCTTCAAATCATTGCAATGCGACGTTCTTTTAATTTCTCAATCTGATGGACTGGTCTATTGCAATGATAACTTCATGGTTTCACCAATTATTGATCCATGAATTCTGGATTACATTAGTATCTTGCAGTGTTCTAAAAAGCGACCCAGGCGGCCGCCTAGGCAGCGCCTAGGCGCTAGGAGGCCCCCCACCGCCTCGCCTAGGCCCTAGGCGCTCCAGAAAAGCGGCCAAGCTTCCAGGCGGAGCTATGCGGGGCAAGGCGGCCGCCTAGGCAGTCTAGGCGGGTCTAGGCGGCCGCCAAGGCAGTCTAGGCGGGGCAAGGCGGCCTAGACGGTCTAGGCGGAGCTAGGCTGGCCAAGCGGGCTGAGGCGGGCCAGGCGGGCTGAGGCTAGCTAGGCGAGCCAGGCGGGCTGAGGCTAGCTAGGCGGGCCAGGCGGACCATGTTTTCTTTTGTTCTTGTTAATCACTCAATCTTGAATTATGGTTATATACTTGTTCTTTAAAATAATGGTTTAGGATAATCTTGAACTTATATTAATTTTTAAACATATATATATAATATAATATCAAAATAATAATTAAAAAAAGGCAAAACGCCTAGGCACCGCCTAGGCCGCCTAGGCGCTAGGCGGCCCCCCACCGCTCGACTAGCGCCTAGCGCTTTTTAGAACCTTGGTATCTTGTGCCATTATGCACTGAGCTACCAATGTTTGATCTTCACCTTTTAAGATTTGCTACTAAATGCAGTGTGAGCATGATGGTCTGACTGTATTTTATATAGTTTTCTGCAGACTTCAAATGCACTAGCCACTAGGCTAATAAGTTTTGGTAGTTATTCTTTTTCTTATGAGAAATTTATACAGGCCTCTGTGTATACCCCCTCCAATACCAGCTGTATCCACCTAAGCATGATATTGCGGATTTCTGTGATTGAGCCAGTCGGTGGATCAGCCAGAGGGTGGGGTGGTGGAGGCATGCTACAGTGGAGGCATGCCTGGATTTTCTCTTTAAATATTTCCAATAACTTGAGAATTTTGGAATTCCAAACCCAAATTATCCTTAGGATATGCATCCAATGTATTCACTTTCAATGCTATACAAGACACAGCCATAACTATGTACGATACGTAAACCTATACATGACCACAAGCATAGTAAATGCACTGCTTTTGAGGAAACAAGTTACCTTCCAACTGTTACTTGTGACCCTTTTGCTGCTGGAAGAAGCCGTTTTAACTTAGACAAGATGTAACAAAACTGGAGCACTGGGGTAACTCGTAGACTATTTTTGAAGTAGTTACAGCCTCAGTGTCTCACAGATGGTACCTTATGATATCTTGTTCTCCTGTGCAAATTGATGTGTAGACGACTTTCTATATTGTATATTTGGCATCCCCTCAGTGTGAGGATGCTGATTTTTAATTATTCCTCAGGATGTGATAAGTTGAATTCCTCATGAGGTGGCTAGTTGTAAGTTTTTAATGAGTTGTCTATTAATATATTTTTTTAATTCTATACTTAAGAAGTTTGGACCGGTTTGGTACATAATAATTTATAATATGTTCTCTTATTTCAGGTTTGTTCTTTCTGCAGATCGAACCCATTCGTAACTTCTTTGCTGCTCTTTTTCTTGCTAGCATTGGAATGCTAATTCATGTCCATTTCCTATGGAACCATGTGGATATTTTACTAGCAGCTGTAATTTTGGTAATCGTTGTGAAGACATTAGTGATCACCGCCGTTGTCAAGGGGTTTGGCTATACAAATAAGACATCTCTTCTTGTAAGACCTTAAAATTCTCTTTCATAATCTATATAAATGTATTGATCACTGAACCTTGAGTCATGACGTGTAGGTTGGCATGTCTCTAGCACAGATAGGGGAGTTTGCTTTTGTTCTTCTAAGTCGTGCTTCAAATGTTCATCTTGTTGAGGTCAGTACCTTGTTTAGTGTTTTTTTTTTGGAATTCAATTTAATGCACCTAAATTTGTGAACCAAGATTCCCCAGAACAAACCTGCAAATTTATCTAACAGTCGGCTGTGTTTGTGTTTATCTGATGCACTTAACCATAAATGGGGCCGTATGATCTCTATTTTGGGCTTGACCTCCAACCCCATCAGTTGTTGGAAAGTTTAATGCCTCAACATGTGTGGTGATGCCGTGATGGTAATTAATGGAGCATCGGTTTTTTGTAATATGGGCCCTCTGTTCTTCCACTCACTTACCAAAACCCTCTAGCAGGAACTACCCAAACAGACAATAGCTCTTTCCTCAGTTGGAGATGAGTCTTACCCTATTTAGGGTTTTAAACCCAGCCCTTTTCGATCATTTTGCTGCTATGCTGTGTCCATTAGCCGACTGTAACTGAACTTTTAAGCTTGCAAACATTCCGGCGAGTGGATCAATGGAGCAACTTGGAGCTATAAGTCTGAGAGCAAATATTTAAATTTAGGGGTTTTGCATATACACCCCTATCAAATATTGATATTATAAATAACCTCATTTTCTAGGTTTTATGATAACTCCCTCAATTATCTCGTTTTTTGTGAAAAAAAATACTTGTAGCTGTTTTTTTACCATTTTACCCTTAGACTACTTGCTATTTGTGCACATTGGTGACCGTGGAGGTTGTCGTCCTCATCTCGTCTCCTTCATCCTTCCCCCGACGACGGTGGAATGCAGAGCACCTACGACGGCCAAGGGTAAAATGGTCATAAAGTTGTCCGTATAGGTTTTTTTGTGCAAAAATCGAGATAGGTGAAGGGTTGTTAATAAAACCTAAAAAGTGTGGGGGTATTTATAATATCAATATTTGTTAGCGTGTTATATGCAAAAATCCCTTAATTTTACCATCCAATCTGTGGGTATTCTTTAGATGCTGGAAGGGAAAAAAATATTTTCATGATTTAATGTTTATAATAATATGAATCTAAACATTTAGTAACCTTTTTTTATCCCCAGAATAATTGCTCACTTTCATGTCTTCTTAAACTTGGTCATGTAATGATTAGTTCCATTGCCTCCTGCAGGGTAAATTGTACCTGCTACTTCTGGGAACAACTGCTCTTAGTTTGGTACGAACTCAAAGCTTGCATTTTATTCTCATATAAAACATGGTACTTCAAGTCTTTAATAGCTTTTAAAATGGTACACTCTTGTGGCCAATGTGACTCTCAATGGCAATTGCAGGATTCTTCTCTGGTGCCTTTTTCGTCTAGCATTCATTCAGACTGCATCTTGTCCCTTTGGTAGGACTGCAACTTGGGTGGCCCAACCCGAGCCCAACCTGAATTTGGACAGCCTTGGATTGGTATTTTACATGTGTGGGTTGGGCTTGGGTTGAAAATTCATAACCCGGCCTTAATTCAGGTTGGGCTTGGGCAGAGGTAACAGGAAACCCGACCATTTAGTAATTATATATTTTATATAATATAATATTGAGTAGAAGCTGTCCCATCAGAATCCACTTGTTGGATCATTCATTGAATACAAGTTGCGGTCGTCCTATGGTGGAACTTTGACAGGCATTTATCCCACAGCTAGTGAAGCATCATCATATAAGAATGCAAATGAATGTTTTATGTGCTACACTGTTGCAAAGGGACTGTTATGTTGATGTTTTCTCCTCTACTATGTTAAAACTGACCAACCGAACCAACCCGACGGGTTGGTTTTGGGGTAGGAAGTTTAACCTGACCTCGGGTTGGGTTGTGCTTGGGCAGAGAGTTCAACCCTTTGGGTTGGGCCTGGGTTGACCTGTCCAAACCGCCCAAGTTGTTGCCCTAGCCTTTGAGACATCTAAAGCAGGTTTCCGACTCTTAAGTCATTTGTAACCCCTGCTGCCCACTGGGTTTGTTTTCACAACCTGTGAAATGGTTGAGGATGACAGCCGTTTGTAAACTTCTGCTCAACCCTTTGTGGAGCCTTACTGTAGATCGGTTACTTCACAGATAAACCGAACTTTGATGGATTACAGCCTGGTTGCTGCTTTTGTTTTTTTTTTTTTTTTGTTTTTCCGGTCATCGTTGTCATCTTTGAGGTCGTATTTGACATCTAATTGTGCAGGTGACTACTCCACTGCTTTTCAAGCTGATCCCCGCAGTCATTCATCTTGGAGTTCTGCTCCGATGGTTCTCTCCCGATATCAGTCAAAGCGAGGTAGTTCGGTCTTTTAAGTGAGCCATTCATCCACATTTGTGGCATGTTAGAGGGCTTTAAGCATTTGAGTATGTGATTTCAATTTCCAGATGGGTTATAAAGGTGCGGACAGTGGTAAACGCATTACTTTGTCGGTCGAAGGTCCTCATGATTCATGAAAAGAAAAAAAAGTTTGAAGTACATGGAGCAATCGGGAAATAGTCGGATTTGTTTACGTGGTTCTTAATGCTCTCAAAGCAAAGGAGATTAAACTGATACCTAGATACACAGTTTGTCTTCTAGTCCGACAAGCATGCTGTGCCGCAAGAAAGGAAAAGGCCGGTAATAGGCGAGATGATTTGCGGATTTTGAAGCTTGGTGCTTGACCGGGGTCGTACACGCCACAACCCACACGCCCAAATTTTTGTAAAGCAGTTTCTACTCTGTAATGTACTTCATTTGATTGGTTTAGTGGGACTTGTTCAAAATCGAAAATTCTTACTGTAAAAATATACATCAATTTATCGAGTTTTCCATTTAGATGTCCAGATAGACTTGAGCAATGGCCTCAATTAATTCTAATTGACCCTGATTAATTTGTCTTAACGCTTGGTTGATTCATCAGCCATACTTGAAAAGGAGCAGAAAGAAAAGTGGCAGCATTTCCTGAATGAACATCGGATCAGTGCTTCCTTGAATTATGGTTTCTTTTGAAAAGAAAGCTTTGATCTCTATTTCTTTTAATCTTGGGTGCAAAGGACAGTTGTGATTCGGTTTTGGCTTTAACCAATACGAGGATGAGAGCTTACGGGTGTCTTCAAGTGAAGGAGATAGTTGAATCCCTTCAATCCACAGCTTTAGATCGGCGAAACGTGAGGCTGCTACACGCACCCCTTCCCGCAGCCCATGAGCTTCTACGACTTGACTGCATGCCTCTGCAGGAGTGATAAGAGCCATCAAAGTTGAGTTTTAATTTCCCAGGCTCAGGAGGGGAAAAATTTTCAGCACATCCTGCGTACGCTACAACCGTTTCCCAGAGCCTATCAGCACGCTCTAAGTGCTGGGGGCCACTACCCCCAGGTGCTGGGGCCTGCTATCCCATGTCTCTTGAATCACAGTGGGTCCTGTGGTTGTATCGTACGCAGGATGTGCTGAAAGTTTTCAGTTCGGAGGAATCATGTAACAAAAAGGGGGTCGCAAAATTATTTGAACATCGCCGGTGCTTATAAGCACAAAAATCAAGCAGCCCTAGGGTAAAATGGTTAAAAATTAGTTGTAGATTTTTTTTTTATTACAAAAACTAGGATATGTGTAGGGTGGCCAGAGAATTTCTAAGATAGGGTTTTTTTATAATATTGAACTTTGTTGAAAGTATATATATAAATATTCCTAATAATAAAGCATAATTTTACGGCCGTACTACGAATCCCTCTCCTCACCCCATTGATGAACATACCCAAGTAAAAATTCCTATTAATAAAGGGTAATTTTTACTGCCACCCCATGAATCCCTCTCCCCACCGCATTGATGAACTTACCCCATGAATCCCTCTTCACACCCCACTCAGTAAAACAACCCATTCTATCGCTAAAGATATTTTGATCAATAAAAAGGATGGGTAAAACCATCAAAGGGGAGGCAGTGAAATATACTAATGAGTAAGATATTTTTGTGGGGTTGGCAGAACGTACGACTACAAAGTCAAGATTTTTTTTTGACAAGTACTATAAGTGTCATAAAGATTTTTTTGGGTTGGACTGCAAATAGTCATTTTTAGGGTTTCATTTTATGATAGATCCTGACATTTTTTCCACCCCAGTTCCACATTTTAGTATATTAGTTGTAACAGATTTTTTGATTAATACAAGACTAAAATAGCCATAGATAAGTTATCGAATTTATCAAATTGTCATTGTCTATATAATTTCATTCGATTTCTACGAAACGTACAGTTTCGAGATCTAGTGCGGGACCACTATAGCTGCTACAATGATTTCACTATAGCAGCCACAGCGGAATCACTATAGCGCTATAGTTATTTCACTGTAGCAGCTACAGTGAAATCACTGTGGCGATATAGTGATTCCGTTGTGGCTTCTTAAAAATACATTGCTACAATAAAATCATTGTGGCAATAGTACTCATTCAATTGAGTATTATTGGCATATATTTGAATATCTTTGCTACAGTAAAACTGTAGCTACTATAGTGATTTTTTCGTGACTGCTAAAAATATTTTACTACAGTGAAATCACTATGGTACTCAATTTTAGTCGCAATAATACTCAATTAAACTGAGTATTATTTGAATAAAATTAAGTACTTTACTACAGTGATTCATTGTAGGGAAGCCTTTTTAGCCGGCACAGTGAATTTCACTATAGCAGCTATAATGAAATCATTGTATCAACTCATGCATGGTACTCAAATATACAAAATAATACTCAATTCAACTAGTATTATTTATGTAAAATTAAGTAATTTGCTACAGTGATTTTATTGTAGAAATATCTTTTGAGCATCCATGATAAAATCACGAGTTGCTATAGTGATTTTACTGTAGCAACCCGTGCCACTATTTCAGTAAAAAAAAAAATGTGCCATATATTATTAATTGTGGTAGGATACCATAAGTATTTATGGTATTTTAAAAAAACACACTATCCAAAATGGTTGGGATCGAATCATTTGCAATCAAAACTATGGACAGAGGATCATGTTTTATACAATAATCATATCGGTGGACTTTTTGTAAATAGAAACTTAAAATGATATTAAATGTTTTATACATTTTGTTTTTTTGAACCTAACACTGATTTCCTTAATTTATTTTTGACAAAGTCAAGATAAGGATTAAAAAGAAACAAGTGTGATAGGGTGGTGTGTCAACAAGGAGTTCGGATCTCCTCCGGTCGGTCTGATCGGTCGGTGGGCCCGACGCACATCATAGTCGCACAATGACTGGTGACCCAAAAGTGAATCGCACTCCAGTGACTGCGTGTGGCAGAGATGCATGCCGAGCCCATCGACCGGGACAACCGATTGCAGGATTTCTGAACTCGTCAATAAGATGCCAATTAAATAGGGGGTGCGGATCCTATGAGGTTAGGACCTCAGAGAATATCTGATGTTAGAGCCAACATTGAATCACAACCAAAATATATTGCGGGACAACCTCACACCAAGCCCTGGCCGACACCCCTGCACCATTGTGGGTTGTCCTGCAAAATAAAGAAGGGCTAATGTGTGTAAGGTCCCGGACCAAGAGATCGGTTTAGCCTAAGGACATACAAGAGATCGTTTAGCCTAAGGTTCCTGCCCCGAAATTACCGCCCGCCCCCCCTCTTCTCCCCTCTCTCCAGAGCAGCGGCAAGGGCAGCAGGCACAAGAGGCTCCGGCGGGAAGCGGGTGCGAGCTGCTCCAGTGAGCTCGACCTCCGGCAAGTTGACGATCCTGGCAGCTCGACCCCGATGGCTCGACCTCCGGCAGCTCGACCTCGACGAGCTGACTACCTCGACGGCTAGACCCCGGCTAGCTCAACCTCCGGCGGCGACGGGGATTCGGTTAGGGCTAGGGTTCATCCCATGGTCTGTCGATTAGGTCCGACCAGCCGGGGTGTTCGGTTAGGTCCGGCGGGAGGGGGGGGGGGGGGGGGGGGGGGGTTCGATTAGGTCCGGCAGCGATGGCTGGGGGTTTCGTTAGGTCCGGTGGCAGCGGGGGAGGGGGGGGGGGTTGGTTAGGTCGCAGGGACCTTAGGCTAAACCGATTTCTTTCTGTCCTTCCCCTTAAAATGATCTCTTGGTAAGTGACCTCTCACTAAGTCCCCCAAGAAAGAAAGGTGTTTTGATTTCCAACCTTTGGATCTTTAGTCTTTTTGAGTGTAAGCTCCGTGCCTGATTTGTAAAGCCGCTTGCAAGAAATAGGGTCCCCCAGGTAGCGAAAAGGGCCTTTAGATCCTGAAAGTGTAAGCCCAATCTATTTAGTATTTGTATCCGGAGATTGTGGGGAACCCGAACACCGAAAAAACAAAATTGAGGATTTGAGGGTGTTGATTTTTTGGCCCGAAGCTCGTTCGTACTTATGGGTGGGCTCACAGTACGATTTGGTAGCGTGAGAGAAAAGCAAAAAATCCATGTATATATAATCTTCTTCTACTTATCTTCGTCGATCCGATATTTGCGTTTTATGCTTCGGATTTATAAAAATCCATGTACATATTTCTTACATGAGGATGTTGTGGGTTCGATTCCTCCCCTCTTGAATTACCTAGGAGTGCGTAAAGAAGCCTCAGAGTAGTTTGGTATACAGTTCTAAAGGGATTAGCCCGAGCCCAAAGTAGGTCCATTGCCCGAAAGGATTCGGGACAGCTGCCTATCTCAAAAAAAAAAAATCTTACAAACTAGTGTGTTTCCTTGTAGGGATGTTTTACTGGCAGAGCAGGGTACCCTATCATTTGCTGGGACCTGTGGGCCACCATCTTTCTTTGTGGGTGTTTACAGAATCCTCTTTTATGCCGCATAAAATGCAACCACAAAGATAGAAGGGGAAAAAATGGGATAAATTACACTTTATCCCCCTGAAGTTTAGCTCAAAGACAGTTAACCCCTCTATATTTAAAAACTACCTATTACCCACTTCAAGTAAGTGTTTTGACCTAAACTTTAGGGGGCAAAGTGTAATTTACCCCATAAGAGTTTTTGAGCTAAACTTGAGAGAGAGAGAGAGAGAGAGAGAGAGGAGTATACTTTACCAAAAAAAAAACAAAAAAGTATGGCACCTCAGATGGATATCAGGATGGGAACCTTTTCAGGCTACACTTCATGGGACAAGTTGGTCTGCAGATCTGTACCTACTTTATCTCAAGAGGTTTTTACCGAAATGGCCACCAACTCTCAACTATTGTTGAGAATGGGCCAGGTTGCTTTTGGCTTTACCAAAATGACCACTGAAACTCTTTGGGACCAAATTACCCTCATTTGGACGGCAGCTTCCTCCACCTCTTTCGACCGCAACATTAGGACGAAAAATGGACGAAAAAATGACAAAAAAAGGAACGAAAAACGGACGAAAAATGGACGAAAAACGGACAAAAATGGACGAAAAATAGACAAAAAAATGGACGAAAAATGGATGAAAAATGGACGAAAAAAGAACAGAAAAAGGAACGAAAAATGGACTAAAAATGGACGAAAAAATGGACGAAAAATGGACAAAATGGACGAAAAAATGGACGAAAAATGGACGAAAATGGACAAAAATGGACGAAAAAAGGACGAAAAATGGACGAAAAAATGGACAAAAATGAACGAAAAATGGACAAAAAAAGGAACGAAAAATGGATGAAAAAATGGACGAAAAATGGAAGAAAAAATGGACGAAAAATGGACGAAAAATGGAACAAAATTGATAAAATTAACAGCACATTTTAGGACGAAAAATGGACGAAAAAAGGACAAAAAAAGGAACAAAAAATGGACGAAAAATGGACAAAAAAATGGACAAAAAATGGACGAAAAATGGACGAAAAAATGGACGAAAAATGGACGAAAATGATGAATAGCCAATTTTATCAATTTCGTTCCATTTTTCGTCCATTTTTCGTTCCTTTTTTTGTCCTTTTTTTGTCCATTTTTCGTCCATTTTTCGTCCTAAATGTGCTGTTAATTTTATCAATTTCATTCCATTTTTTGTCCATTTTTTGTCCTTTTTTCGTCCATTTTTCGTCCATTTTTTCGTCCATTTTTCGTCCATTTTTTTGTCCATTTTTTGTCCATTTTTCGTTCCATTTTTTGTCCTTTTTTTGTCCATTTTTCGTCCATTTTTTGTCCTAAAATGTGTTGTTAATTTTATCAATTTTGTTTCATTTTTCGTCCATTTTTTGTCCTTTTTTGTCCGTTTTTCGTCTATTTTTCGTCCATTTTTCGTCCATTTTTTCGTCCATTTTTTGTCCATTTTTTGTTCTTTTTTTGTTCTTTTTTCGTCCATTTTTTGTCCATTTTTCGTCCTTAAATGTGCTGTTAATTTTATCAATTTCGTTCTATATTTCGTCTATTTTTCGTCCATTTTTCGTCCTTTTTTCGTCCGTTTTTCGTCCATTTTTCGTCCATTTTTTCTTCCATTTTTCGTCCATTTTTTCGTCCATTTTTCGTCCATTTACAGTGGGTAAGAAACCAAGTTACCAAATGGACGAAAAATGGACGAAAAATGGACAAAAAAAGGAACGGAAAATGGACGAAAAATGGACGAAAAAATGGACGAAAAATGGACGAAAAAATGGACGAAAAATGGACGAAAAAAGGAACGAAAAATAGACGAAAAATGGACGAAAAAATGGACGAAAAATGGAAGAAAAAATGGACGAAAAATGGACGAAAAACGGACGAAAAATGGACAAAAAATGGAACGAAATTGATTAAATTAACAACACATTTTAGGACGAAAAATGGACGAAAAATGGACGAAAAAAGGACAAAAAAAGGAACGAAAAATGGACGAAAAATGGACAAAAAAATGGACGAAAAATGGACGAAAAAATGGACGAAAAATGGACGAAAAACGGACGAAAAAAGGAACAAAATTGATTTCGTCCGATTTTCGTCTCACAGGCCAAAGCCAGTCTCTGGCAGAAATGACTGTGATTTTTTGGCGACGAAAACTAGACGAAACATGTTATTTCGTCGGATTTCGTCCGATTTTCGTCTCACAGCCCAAAGACAGTCTCGGGCAGAAATGACTGTGACTGTCGGAGCTCTGGGAGGAGGACGGGAGTGGAGGCGGGCCGGGCGGAGGCCGGGCCGCGCGGAGGCGGGGGTCGCCGCTGCTCCTCCCGTGCGTCACCGGAGCACGGGGAGGGGGGGTCGAGATCGAGCTCGGGGGAGATCGGGCGCCGAAGTGCAGGGGGAGTCGGCTCGGGCTTGGGCTTGACTGCCACCGTGAGAGGAGGTGGAGGAGGTTGGCGGGCCGGTGTCGGATGGTCGCCGGAGCTTGAGGAGGAGGACTACTGGAACGTGGGTTGCACCCCTCCTCTCTTCAACTCTCTCTCTCTCTCTCTCTCTCTCTCTCTCTCTCTCCTTCACTCTCTGTTTCTCTCTCACTCTTTGTTTCTCTCTCACTCTTTCTTTCACTCTCTCTTTCTCTCTGCTCACCCACTCTTTCACTCTCTCACTCTCTCTGCTCACTCTCTCACTCTTTGACTCTCTCTGTGAGAGGAGATGGAGGTGGTGAAGATGGTAAGGGTCAATATGTCTTTTTACCTGTTTAGTGTCACCGTGCGACCTGTTTCCCACGTGCTGGTGGCCATTTTCGTTCAGATTTCTTGACGGGGTCCATTCTCAACAATAGTTGAGAGTTGGTGGCCAGTTCGGTAAAAACCTCTTATCTCAAGTTGGTAGTGGTGGGGCCAAACTAACTCGGGAGTCGTGCATTACGGAATTTGATCGGTCTCCTTCACGAATGCTGCTTTGATTAGCATGAGCTCATCCTTCACCCTCAAGGGCTTCAAAGAATCCCTTGCGAGTAAGGTAAAGCTTCCATTTTTTTTTTTGAAAGGTACATTTTTTTTTAACCATTTCTCAATTTGTGTGTGTCATCCTTGTGCAGAGCCATACTAATCTTCTTTGTATCGTTCCAATTTTATCGGATTTCTCTAAAGAGACGGAAAGCATCCATTCTGTGTGCCTCACTCGATCCCTAATTTACACCTGTATTTTTTTGGGCAGAAATGATAGTGAAAAATAAGCCCACTTACTAAGATGGATTCATTTCTACTGTTTTTTTCTTAATTATAACTACGGTTGTATCCTAGTGGCTAACCCCCGCTGTTTTCCTCCCTGGTGGTCGTAGGATCGAATCTCGGGCTTGTTTTACGTCGTTCTTGAGCGGCGTATAAACAAAGCGGTGCACCTGTGGATGGAAATAATGTTCGGTCTTTGGAGAGGAAAACAAATATTTTGTGCTCCTACATATGGCATGCTTCTAACCGTGGGCTCTCTTGTGCAATGACAATTACAGGTGTCAATCTATAACCAGGACATGTATGTCCTCTTCAAAAAAGAAAAAACCTTAATCGTGTGGAAACGAATCCATCTGTAAATCAAATCCTGTTCTGGGGCTGATTTGATATACTTCTAAAATAGAAAGGAAAACAATTTTCACTCCACTGAAGGAAACAGACCAAGCGATACAAGGTCGAGCAACAATATTACTCTCCGAGGGGGTTAACCAGACCCCTATCTATAGATTTTTGTAAAAAAAATAATACAATTAGACAGGAAAAGCCTAGCACACAAAAGAAGACATAACAAAGAAAATCAAAACACCCAGCACAAAACCAGCCCAAAAAGGCAATAGCAAAGGGACGCACCTAGACTAGGTCTTCCTATAATTTCTAAATATTCTAGAGTTCCGTTCCAACCAAACAGCCCACAAACCGAGATAGCTTTTGTGAGGATCTTACCCTCCACATCGCCAACTAGAAGGAAGATTAGAGGGGATAGAGGGTCACCTTGCCAGAGTCCTCTATAGCATTCTGCTTGAAAGCCCTTCAACAAGAACCGCAGTTCGGGCGAAGGACAAACATACCTTGATCCACCTGCACTGTCGAATGCTTTCTTGAAGTCAAGTTTGATGAGTTGCGAGCGGAAATGATAGTCAGCCGATATCATTTTCATTTCCTTAAGTGAGTGGAGTTGAAAAGAACACAAAGCATCACAATCCTCTCTTTAAGTAGAAGTTATTATTAAACCAAACAAAGGGTACCAAGAGCCCTGTTTCTTTTTAACATAATAGTCATTCATTTATACAAGAAACCACCATTCCCAGTTTGATCTTGTTCCTCCACTATGATCTTTTGCCAACTTGGAGTCCATTCATTCTGATCCAGCCGCCGAAAAGGAAATGGTGAGCTCTAGACCCGGCGGTGGGAGATGGACTTGAACTCGAGGCTTCACCATTGATGAAGATGGCTGTGAAGGAAAACTGGGAGATGAACTCATCAAGGCTGGGGAGTCGGGCAACAAACATAGACATAAGGGCTCCTGGGTCTCTTGCTCTGATGAATACAGTGAGTACGATGGACCTTCGAACTTCGGCGAATCGGTGGCATGGACTGCCCTCTCACAGCCTTCAACCTGGAGCCAAGATGGAATGAGGAAACATTGATTGGTGATTTAATTTGGAAGTTCTCGAGAAATCGCCGAGTTACCATGTCGAAGAGGCTCGATCGGCGCTTCTTGTTGAGGTTGTTCTGTCTGAGAAAGAATTTTTGAGCATGGCTAGCAACTTGGGTTGGAGTCCTTGTAGTCACAAAGTTCCGCGAAATCCCCCGCCAATCTCCCTTGCCGAGCTTCTCAAGCCCAGCAAGGAAAGTCCTATGCTCATCCTCAGTCCATGGGACTCCTAAGGAACCACACACAATTGGTTTGTCAATAGCATCAAATTACTTGGTTGGGGATAAATTTTGGAAGAACAAAAAAAAAAAAGTTACTCACCCTTCTTCCTCTCTTGTGTTCTGCCCATCAGTACATCAGAGAGATAGCCATTGGGGGTCTTGTCAGGGGTTTCATCACTAGAAACAAGAGAAGAAGATGATGATGATGCAGGGGATGATGATGACGATGAAGCAGCAGCAGCATGATGGTTTGAAGGAGGGGGTAAACACTCCATGCTGAAGCTTTTCTTTATAGAGGAAGCTATGTGAAGCTGCACCCCAAAGAGCCTCACCCCACTACCACCTCCCACCACAGCTCTTGGACTGCTGCAAGTCCTTGAGTTGTGCCCATTGTTCCCACATTGAGAGCACTTCCTTCCCATCCTCAGCTCCTGCAATCCCCTGCAAGGCTGCAACCACAACACACAGCCCTTGGGGAAAGAAAGATGGGTCTTGTACTGCCTTCTTCTGCTGCAAGGTTGGATGAGATTTAATAAGGATTAACCAAGGACAAGGGAGATTGGTAGCTCTTATTTGTGGATACATTTGGACCATGGGTTGTGTCACTACAGTAGGCACACACTTTCATGTGTGTGTTTTCTAATGCGTGTGTGGATATATATATATATATATATATATATATATATATATATATATATATATATATATATATATATATATATATATATATATATATATATATATATATATATATATATATATATATAGGGGAGGGATACTCTCACTAATGGCCTCTTACTAATGGCCCTTACTAATGATCCGGGCCGTTGATCAAAATCGAGGGAGGGCTCTGATTTTTCCTCCCTCCCACACACTCTCTCTCTCTCTCTCTCTCAAAACCCAGCCCCTTCCCCCCGACCCCCCCGACCCAGCCCCTTCCCCCCGACCCCGACCCCGACCCCGACCCCGGCTCCGGCAGCCTCATCCGGCGACATCGACCCCCCCCCCCCCCCGACCCCGACCCCGGCTCCGGCGACACCGACCCCGGCTCCGGCACCGATCGCTCCGGCCTCTCTCTCAAAACCCGATCGAACCAGACCTTCCCCCCCGGGTTCCGGCCTTCCCTTCCGGCGACGACACCGGCAGCCCAGACCGGCGACACCAGCAGCCCCGATCGACCCCCCCGGCAGCCCCGACCGCCCTTCCCCTCCGGCTCCAGCGCCGGAGCCGGAGGGGAAGGGCAGTCGGGGGCTGCCGGGGGGTCGATCGGGGCTGCCGGTGTCGCCGGTCTGGGCTGCCGGTGTCGTCGCCGGAAGGGAAGGCCGAAGCCCGGGGGGGGGGGAAGGAGGAAGGTCGGGGTTGGGAGGGGGTCGGGCGCCGGTGCCGGAGAGGGGGTCGCCTGTCGCGCCGGTGCCGGAGGGGGGGTCGGGGGGTTGCGCCGGTGCCGGAGGGGGGGTCGGGGGGCTGCCGGAGCCGGAGCCGGAGGGGTCAGGGTCAGGGTCGAGGAGGGGTCGGGGAGGGTCGAGGTCTGGATGGGTTGGTCGAGAGAGAGAAAGAGATAGAGAGAGAGGAGGGTTGATCTCAGCCCTCCCTCAATCTTGATCCAACGGCCCGGATTATTAGTAAGGGCAATTAGTAAGAGGCCATTAGTGAGAGTATCCCTCCCCATATATATATATATATATATATATATATATATATATATATATATATATATATATATATATATATATATATATATATATATATATATATATATATATATATATATATATATATATATATATATGAGTGTTACGTTGTGTTGTGCGCTGCCCCGCGTACAAAATGCGCTGTGTAATCCTGACCGTCCGATCGCGCTGATCGGATGAATCGGCGTTCAACTCCTCCGCACAGCGCCCCCGCCCGTCTGATCGTTTCACCCGCCCGTCTGATTGCGTGCATGCACAGCTGCCCGGCCATCAACCGCTATGCGTTCGATTGCTGTGCGTTAGATCGATTCCAATCGAACGGTGGGAATCAGTTTTTGCTGTTACTGTAGTGGCTACAGTAACATCGAAAACTGTTTTCCACCGTTCGATTGGAATCGATCTAACGCACAGCACACAGCTGCTATTCGTTCGATTGCTGTGCGTTAGATCGATTCCAATCGAACGGTGGAAAACAGTTTTCGCTGTTACTGTAGCCACTACAGTAACAGCGAAAACTGATTCCCACCGTTCGATTGGAATCAATCAAACGCACAGCAATCGAACGCATAGCGGCTGACGACCGGGCGACTGTGTATGCACGCAATCAGACGGGCGGGCGAAACGATCAGACGGGCGGGGGCGCTGTGCCGGGGAGTTGAACGCCGATTCATCCGATCCGTGCGATCGGACGGTCAGGATTACGCAGCGCATTTTGTACGCGGGGGCAGCGCACAGCGCAACGTAACACTCCTATATATATATATATATATATATATATATATATATATATATATATATATATATATATATATATATATATATATATATATATATATATATATATATATATATATATATGGGGCAAGGTAGCCTACTCCATGGAGTAGGTAACTTATCTACTCCATGGGTTAAATGGATGCCATGTGGCACTTTTTAACCGGAGATAAGACTTTATTAACTTAGGTTCATCCCTCCCAATAATTGTCAAGAAAAAAATTTGAGAAAAACACATGCCAAGTAGCATTTTTAGCATGCAAAAAAAAAAAAGTTTTTACGATGCATAATTTACCATTAAATTTGTTACAACTTAATCGAGTTGATTGAGATTTTTTTTTTCGGATTTTTTTTCATAATCCTAATCTATCCATTTTGGATTGACCATACATCAACAAAATACCCAATTTAAAAGTGTCATGTGGCGTCTATTTAGGCCATGGAGTAGATAAGTAGCCTACTCTATGGAGTAGGCTACCCTTTCCCTATATATATATATATATATATATATATATATATATATATATATATATATATATATATATATATATATATATATATATATATATATATATATATATATATATATATTATTTCACTAGGAATGGATAAAGAGAGCCGTTAGATACAAACATAAGAGGCGGTTAGAGAAAGAGAGGCTGAGATCCCCCATTCGTCTCTACTCTCTCTCTCCATTGAATTCCCCGGACGTCTCTGTTTCTTTGTTAGATCCAACCGCAGCACAAGACTAAACCTTCAATCACCGTCCTATTAAATCATTCGGTCAAAATTTCACATCCATATATTTTTATACATGTAAAAAATTCACACGCACCTATTCATTGCAAAACTAATCATTTAATCCTATCGGAGGATGAATCACAACCGTCCATTTCACTCAGCCATCCGTTTTCGTAACAGACCACTTTCCCCAAGTCCCATCTCTCTCCCACGATCTCTCCCACTACAGTAACCACCTTTCACTCTCCTTCGATCTCTCTCCCACGATCTCTCCCACTATAGCACCTGGCCTCCAATCGACTCCGATGACCTCGCCGAGTCATCGATGAAAGCCCACCACCGCTCCAGGCCACAAATCCCTACCCCCTCTTCCCACAAATCCTTGAAATCGGAACCGGTCGGATCTCCATTCACAGCCGAGATCTCACCGGTGAGGTCGCCCAATCACCAGCAACCCTTCGTCCGACGCCGCCAGTGAAGGCCCTACAGTCGGGCTGAGGGGTGAAGTGGGAGTGAGGGAAGAAGAACCCCGATCCATGCCTCCCGATCTCGATCCGCCTTGCCCGGCCCTCACCCCCGCTCTACATCGACCGACAGCAGCCAACGGTGCCCATCTAGGTGATCCACCTTCTCCTCGTCTGCCCTCTGTCGCAGCCCAACATCGCCCCTGCCTCCCTCCCTCCTCCTCCTCCTCCTCCTCCTCCTCCTCTCTCTCTCTCTCTCTCTTTCTCTCTCTCTCTCTCTCTCTCTCTCTCTCTCTCTCTCTCTCTTTTCTGGATTTTTTTTTTCAAGTTGCAGAGCTTTTTGAAGCGGAACAAGAGGCGCCGATCCGGGCCCGATCTGAGGCTCTGAGCAGACGAGCTTATCTTTCTCTCTCTCTCTCTCTCTCTCTCTCTCTCTCTCTCCCTTTTTTGGATATTTTTTGCAGGATTTTTTTTGCAAGTTGCAGAGTTTCTTGAAGCGGAGGGAAACAACAAGAGGCGCCGATCCGAGACCGATCTGAGGCTCTGAGCAGACGAGCATCTCTCTCTCTCTGCATATCTCATATCCAGATTTTTTTTTGTTACAGTGGTGGTGTCGTTCTTGAAGCTCTGTGCCCATCTTGAAGATCGAGCTCTGTGTCCATCTTGAAGCTCAATCTTCGCGGCCATAGCGATGAGGTCCGTGTCGTTAGCGAGAAGAGTCCCTCCGCCTCTGGCTTCATCCTATCCACCTATCAAGAGTAAGCCCTTGCTCTCTTTTATCCAAATCTGCTCTGTTTTCTCTGTGTATTTTGTTTGGCAATCTAGATTTCTGTTCTGGCCCCTGTTTTAAATATGAACCAATGCTTCAAATGCTTTTCTAACTTTTTTTTTTTGTTATAGCCTCTATGCCTTTTAGGGTCTCTGATTTCTTCTTCATCATGATAGGACAATTATGCATGTCGAACTTCCTGTAGGTCGTTAAACTCTATGCCTTTCTCCAAGTAGGGCGACAAGTATCATACGAGTCCTTTTCTCTTTTGTTTTTATAACCCCATATCCAAGACATGGTGTAGGGTTTTGTATCTTTTTTTTTTCTTCGTAGAGAAAATATGAAGCAATGCAAATCAAGTACATCTTTTTCTCTTTTTTAGCCCTAAATCTGGACCCAATTTGGATTTTTTTAATCTTCTTTTATTCCCTTCGTGAATATGAAGATTCCGAACCAACGCAAATGGAATAGTTTAAAAAAAAATTTCCTTATTTTTTGTTGTAGCCCTACCCTAAACCATATAAAGATGTATATAGGGATTGAAAATTTCATCTTTTTTGTTCGAATACATTTGAACCAATGCAAATGACCTATTTTCTCATGTGTGGTGTAGTATACAAATGGGGGATAAACATGAATGGCTAGGATCATCCCCTTTTTCTCCCCCTTAAACATGATGGTTTCATTTTTTATTCGTTTTTTTTTCTTTTTTTTCTTTTTACTTATTTTCCATTGAGATCATGTCTGATCAAGCCTTTTATCGTATATTGTATGTGTTTTTCTCTCTGTTGGCATCAAATTTAATTTTTTTAATTAATCATGCATGCTTTAGTATTTCAGTGCTTTAGTATTCAGTTTGGGAATACTTATGAGATTAGATTTAGTATCTGTTTTTATTCTATGTTGGTTTTAGTTTTTTTGATCAAACATGCTTGAGATCATGTCTCATCAAACATGATTGAGGCTTTTTGCAGTGTTTTCATTGTTCAGTTTTTCCTTCAATCCATAGACGAAATGTCAGAGATCCATATGTCGCCTTCAGTCACTTACTTTCTTTTTTTTTTGGAATAGTTCAGTCACTTACTCGCCTCCCTTTTCATAAGCCTATATTTTTATTGTTCAGTGTTTTTGTTGAATTAGTCTCATTGTATTCATACTATTTGAAAATGTGTTATTTTGCTGATACAAATAAACATGAATGACTATTATGATTGTTTAACATGCAAGGAAAAAATAGACATGCAAAAAAATAGACATGCTTCTTGATGGAATTTTTTCCTTGCCTGGTATTCTTTGTGTGCTCTGTAATACTGTAATGATTTCATGGATGCAAAAAAGTGTAGCAATATGATCAAGCTAAAAAAAAATCCATTGATAGATGTAGCAATATTACCATGCTAAACAAAAATTCATTGTCGGACCCTACCCATACCCATACCCATTCGGGTATGGCAGACTCCATATTTGATCCATACACATTCGGGTTCGGGTTTCGGGTATGAAAAAAAAATCAAGGTATCAAAATGCACTGTTAATCATTCTGTAACCCTAAAGTTAATATACACAAGTTAGAGGGGCAATCGGATTTCGGTTGAGGTACCCATATCTGTACCCGAAAGTTAATTGGGTAGGGTTCTTATATCCATAACTTCCGACGTTGTTAGGCGACCCGATCAACCGACGTTCGGGTCGGACACTACCCATACCCATTTGGGGTATGGCAGACTCCATACCTGATCCATACCCAATCGGGTTTTGGGTTTTGGTTCGTCGTCGGCGGGGTCGGGTTCGGGTTCGGGCTTTGGGTATGAAAAAAAAAATATCGCAATGCAATGTTAATCATACACCCGTATGGGTATTTAAGTATTCATACCCAAACCATGTTTTGAGTCGGGTTTGGATAGGGTATTCGGGTTTTCAGAGTCCATTGCCACCCCTACCCCCGTCTCTCTTTGTGTGTGTGTGTGTCGGGAAATGTCGGGTTTGCATTGGGTATTCCGGTTTTTGGAGTCCATTGCGAAGTCCTCCATAATGAGTTTTAATTTTTTTTTTTTAAAATATGATTATCATGCAAGTCTTAGTTTCTTCCATTCCTGTAGCCTGTGCTTATCTTGCATGTTCCCCCCCACTCCTGTGCATGTCTCCTCACATTGAACATAGAACCCTCCAAGCACAGTCACATCACACACTACTTGATTGGTTTTTTTTTTATAGAAATTTTAATATATTTTTATTGTTTGTCGTTGTGAATGATTCATAGGAGGTGTATGCACATTGGTAGAATTTTTTTTAATATCAATTGTTGATATCTTTAATTAGAAGCTTGATAGTAAAATGAAGTGCGAATAACAAATAATATTTGGGATTGTCCGAGTGATGACAAATGAGGCGCTCTGCTGAAATGTGTCTGCCCCCCCGCCGAATGTGGTTGCCTTCTCTGAAAATGACCGCTATAGAAAAATATAGATGTCCTCAAGCCGAATGTTTGTGCAGATAGGCACGAACATTACTAATGTTATCTCCCCTTAAAAAAAATTGTTATCACCCTCAAAATATTGTTATCTCTCTCGAAATATTATCGGCACCCTTGAAATATTTATTTTCCACCTTTGAATATTGTCACATGCCTCGAAATATTATTCTCGCCCTCAAAATCGTTTGTTTGCCGAC